>JAZDUA010000341.1:207500-525000 GCA_038098605.1 Gryllus longicercus
TCCAGTTTTATTATAGTATATTATGGTATAAATCCAGTTTTATTGAGGCGTAAGAAGTAAAGTAGGAACAATGTTAAATATTATTTACATATATTACTTTTATCTTAATTTTATGATCCCATCATGTGGTATTTACAATGTCTCAGCAGACACATACATCACCTGCATTCAGGATCTCTGGAGTTTGAAATTTTCTAGCTGAAATGAAAAATGAGCTCTATGAGAATGAGGGATCAGCTCAACACTTGAATTGGTTAAGGTGATTGAGGGAACAGGTGGGGTAAGAACGGATTGTACAGAGCTCTTGCCCATTTAACTCGATAAGTATCACGGCCCCCAAATGGAGATCACAAACATTTGATATTACTTCATTGCTGTTGCTACATTTTTTCAGCACTATCATAATATTCCTGTTTCTAAGAATTACTGTAATTCCTATAATACTTAATAACAGATGTTTTGTAGAACTTAAACTAAGGATGATGATTGTCACAAATCTAGCTTACTACTATTCTGCCATGTGACCGAGATGCATATTTCTTCGATTCTGAAATTAATTATTCAAGAAAGGTCTCATGTTTTCATAAAGAGATGGTGGTCCATCTTGGTACTATATTGTTTTATGAATTGATCTATATTGTACAAGTTTATGAAATATTCTAGGAATTCTCCCACCTACGGCTACTCTACGCCTTGAGAGAGATGCGACCCCAAGGTTGAATTCTACGCTGACAGCTGAAGCCCCTCTATTTCAATGTCTGGCTGTGACTACTAAATCGCATGTTGCAGGGATAGAGAATTTAAAGCTTGCTTTCAGATGCATTCATTTAATTATGAACATTTCATGTCTCTCTGCCAATTGCATTAAATTCACAGGAATTCTGTTTTACATTTATTTATTTATTGATGGATTTACAGGCAACAGTAAAAACTAATAAATGCTCAAATCAGGCTAATAACATTTTCTATGAAAGTTAATATCTATAAATATAATAATAAATCTCACATATAGTTGTGTAGCAAAATACTTTGTTGGCTATTTATGTACAAAGTTTGAAATGAAGTAGAAATAAAAAGTTAAAAATATAAATTATAGAAAGATAAAAGAAATATTATACGTTATAAGTAATGTTATATGCCAAGGGGTTCATATCTTAGTTTGTCATCCTATTGTAAGCTACTTTGAAAGCTTGAACACTCATCGAGGTAAGAATTTCTTCTGGTAGACAGTTCCAGAACTCTACAATGCGATTCGATAGGAAGTTTTATTTTCGGAGTCATTCAAATTTGGCTTTAAAACTGTGACCTCTCAAGTGGGTTCTTCGAGATCAGGTAAAGATGGCTTCTAATTCATGATAACCTTGAAGGTTTTGAGGTCTGCATGAAGACTCCTCTCACTGAGAGGAGACAGAATCAATTCTCTAAGATGAGCATTGTATGGGAGATTTCTCAGTTAAGATACTATTTGGTGGCTTTCCACTGTATCTTCTCCCATGGTGAGATGGTCCTTGTTCTAAGAAGGGCTGCCATATTCAATAATTGGAAGGTTGCAGCTTTGGTAGAGAAGTTTAAATGATTCGCCATCTAGATATTTAAAGGCTTTCCTTAAGAGAGAAGTTTTTTTATTTGATTTTTTAGTAATATAATTAATATGTTTCTCCCATTCCCTTGATATGTTTATAAAGATTTCCCCCCTCTAGGACACGAAAGACCATTCCGTTTCCCATTGGAGAGGTCCTGTTTTATTCTGTGTAAAATGCCATTTAAATTCGAGGATCAGAGAAATTTTCCAGTTAAGGCAGGTTTCAGGCTTGTACAGGTGCTGGTTTAGGCAGATTTTACTGTATATAAAACTGTGTATTGTTCATAAACATCAACATAAACTTGTTTCTAACTATAATCAATTTACTATTGAATGTCTGCTATTGTCAAGTGACTATCCTCAAGTGACCATGCAACTAATAGATCTCTTTGACACACCCTAATATTATTTTGCTATGGTGATCAATTCTTTACTAGTTTTGAAATGGGAAAATCTAGAGAAAGGCCTTTTTGTAGTTTTGAAAACATTACTAAATGTACATAACTATGCAGTTAAAAGAAAATTAGGACAAAAACTTATGGTTTATGTAATAACCAGTCTTATAATTCTTCAGGTACAGTTACAATTTGGAAAGACTATTAGATAAAATAACTTTCAAAGGAGGAGAAAAGTTTCAAGTTAATTCTTAATCCTTACCTTGTTGCACATTACAGTAGATTCATGGATTAAGGGAAGAAATGGGCCTGTAATGCATAGAAAAATATAATTTAGTTTTCACAAGAAAATTGCACTTCCTTTTTATACAAATTTGGTCGATGCAGTCATTACTAAAGTACAGTTCTGATAGTGCTGTGAATATGTACCCATTACTTTGCTTCTAATAGCAGGCAGATGGCTTTTACTAAACTTCCCTTGATGTGCACTGCAAGTAGCTCAGGAAAATGACAACCATTCTATGACGAGATCAGTCGGGTGAAAGGAAACTGTGCATTATACCAAAGGAATGTGAAAAGAAGTGTTGTCAGATCATATCCACTGTTTCAAAAAGGAATTTGAGTAGCAACTCAAACATATTAAAAATATAATTTAAAATGCATTTAGTATTTCAGGTGTATTTTTTAAAACAAAGAACCATGATCCGCATTTAGGGATCAATTTTATTTTATTAGTAGAAATTGCTATTTTTAATTAGTTACAAACATGATGTGTCTGTGACATTTCTAGAACAAAACATGCCAGTGAAACTTTTTTGTTCATTTAAAAATTGTATGTTAATGTTCCATAAAGAATTAATTGGTGGTAGCCCCAGAAATTATCATTTGGAGCATCTCTAGAATTCTTGTCCAAGCAGTGGTTGAGCATAATAGTTATTAAGCTTATCTCAAAAACCTGTACATGGTCAGGATTTGAATTGCCCTCTCTACAAAGTTTCAGTTGCAGACTGAACATTTATAATATAACTACAAGAAAACCTGTAGATAATAGGTTATTGTTGAAGCACCTCCTAGCTTCACCTTCTTGACTGACTCATGAGGTCGAATTTTCTCACTCTATCTACAGTCGCTTATATCTCCCTCTGAAACTGCAATATTCTAGTTTCCCCTCATTAAACTGTCCTGACCATTGTAATCTGACCTGGATGCCAGATATGCACACATTCAAAACTCATTGGTGCGTATGGTGCTTGGTGGCTTATTGGTGCTTATTGGTGCTTATTTCATTACCTAATGGGCGACAGTGCTCTATTTCTTAACAGTCTGATATGGTGGGAACCATTGCAGATAATAGAAGATCCTGTGATACAAAAATCAAATAATTATATAACTGGAAATACTGCAAAATTTTAATAGTTACAACTAATGAGTGTCAGTAGCCAAACACTTCTTTTCTTAAGAAAAGTAAATGATACATAGAAAGTACTTAAGACATACTCAGTGAAAATTGGTCTGTCGTTTTTCTGTCTAGGAAAGTGACTACTTTACTGAGAGAGGTGAATTTCGAGTGGATGCTGAAGGTGCACCTGCTTTACTGAATTGCCTTATGTATAAACTCAGTTATTACCATTTTGGGGAGTTGCAAGTAAGTAACTTCATATGCTGTGTATTTCAAAGTAACTTTGTTGAGCTGTTGATATTCAAATTGAGGAAACCTCTGATTCATTGCGAATTGCATGTAAATGTAATTTGTGTTTGATCATTTGTGCATGCAGTGTCTTTTTATATTTACATTCTTATAGTTGTTTTCTGACACCTATTTTATTGGGCTTTACTGCACGGCATTTGTAAAGTTTGATAGAATTTACTACTGATTAACATAAGCATATTTGTTGAAAGTGTATGAGAATGGCTTTCCCTGAATTTGCCGTAAAGGAATACATCTGCATCGTTAGGGTAGAGATAGTTATATGCAGTTTTATACAGCAGTATCTCAATCCAATGAGTTGACTGATTGTTGACCAAGTAGCTAGTAGTTAATTACACTTGTCGCTTCTATCATTAGATGGTGTCTTAAAGCAATCTTACATCTTGTTACATTACATTTTTTTAACAAAATGAATTATTTGGCGCTCTCGCGCTCTTTCACGCTCACTGGCGCTCTCGCGCTCTTTCACGCTCATTGGCGTTCTTTCACGCTCAGTGGCGCTCTCGCCCTCTTTCACGCTCAGTGGCGCTCTCGCGCTCTTTCACGCTCAGTGGCGCTCTCGCGCTCTTTCACGCTCAGTGGCGCTCTCGCGCTCTTTCACGCTCAGTGGCGCTCTCGCTTTCTTTCACGCTCAGTGGCGCTCTCGCGCTCTTTCACGCTCAGTGGCGCTCTCGCTTTCTTTCACGCTCAGTGGCGCTCTCGCTTTCTTTCACGCTCAGTGGCGCTCTCGCGCTCTTTCACGCTCAGTGGCGCTCTCGCGCTCTTTCACGCTCACTGGCGCTCGCGCTCTTTCACGCTCAGTGGCGCTCTCGCGCTCTTTCACGCTCAGTGGCGCTCTCGCGCTCTTTCACGCTCAGTGGCGCTCTCGCGCTCTTTCACGCTCAGTGGCGCTTTCACGCTCATTGGCGCTCGCGCTCTTTCACGCTCATTGGCGCTCTCGCGCTCTTTCACGCTCATTGGCGCTTTCACGCTCATTGGCGCTCTCGCCCTCTTTCACGCTCAGTGGCGCTCTCGCGCTTTTCACGCTCATTGTCGCTCTCGCGCTCTTTCACGCTCAGTGGCGCTCTCGCCCTCTTTCACGCTCAGTGGCGCTCTCGCCCTCTTTCACGCTCAGTGGCGCTCTCGCCCTCTTTCACGCTCAGTGGCGCTCTCGCGCTCTTTCACGCTCAGTGGCGCTCTCGCGCTCTTTCACGCTCAGTGGCGCTCTCGCTTTCTTTCACGCTCAGTGGCGCTCTCGCTTTCTTTCACGCTCAGTGGCGCTCTCGCGCTCTTTCACGCTCAGTGGCGCTCTTTCACGCTCACTGGCGCTCGCGCTCTTTCACGCTCAGTGGCGCTCTCGCGCTCTTTCACGCTCAGTGGCGCTCTCGCGCTCTTTCACGCTCAGTGGCGCTCTTTCACGCTCAGTGGCGCTCTCGCGCTCTTTCACGCTCAGTGGCGCTCGCGCTCTTTCACGCTCAGTGGCGCTCTCGCGCTCTTTCACGCTCAGTGGCGCTCTCGCGCTCATTGGCGCTCTTTCACGCTCATTGGCGCTCTTGCGCTCTTTCACGCTCATTGGCGCTCTCGCGCTCTTTCACGCTCATTGGCGCTTTCACGCTCATTGGCGCTCTCGCGCTTTTTCACGCTCATTGTCGCTCTCGCGCTCTTTCACGCTCAGTGGCGCTCTCGCCCTCTTTCACGCTCAGTGGCGCTCTCGTGCTCTTTCACGCACACGGGCACACTCGCGCTCGCGCGCACTCACTCTCGCGCTCGCGAGCGCGCATGAGTGCAAATGAGAGTCTGAGCACACACGCACTCGCGTGCGCTCGCATGCTTTTGTCTTCCTCTGTCCCTCTTGTGCTCTCCCTTTCACACACGCAGGCGCGCACACACGCGCGGACACAGGCAGACTTGTGCTCATGATGTGGAGTAAAGGTTTTTCCAATCCACTTTTCGGACAGTAGACGTCACTCAATGAGCATTCTGTAGAGGTTACCACAATCTCTCCTCACCAGCATGTGGGAAGCAGAGATAGCTAAGAGAAGTTGCTTAGTTTGGGTATGGACATTCAGAAATACTTTGTTCTTATATTATATACACAATTGTAATGTAATGGGTGAGTTTTGGAAATTCAGAATATTTAAGGTATTCAATCTGATTGGTGGCAAATTAAAATGATTGCGCCTTACTATTGGGTATATTTAATACCATTGACAAAAGGAGTTTTGCATATCTATCCAGATCTTACCTAAGAATATCTCTTTGTGTAAGTTAAGTATTGAAAACTTCTTTTGATATCAGTAAAATTTTTTTATACTTGACACAATTATTTGCTGTTATTTTCTTCATAGTAGAAGTATTTATGGGGAGGGTATATTTAGGTAGAGAAATATTGTGTTAGTTAAAACAAACAATAAGTTGACCTGTATTTGATATGTTTGTTTTCTAGTTTAATTACAAAAAACATGTGACTGTGCATAATATAATATTTGTTGCAGCTGGATTACAGAAATCCTGCTGGCTTTGATCGAACTCGCAGTGTTGTAATTGGAAATAAAAATTTTGATCTAACATACTTGGAGGAGGCATACACTACTGAGCATTGGCTTGTTAGAATATATAGGTATATAATTTTACATTTTGGATTTATTATTTTTTTCTGTGTAAATAATGATAGTGATATTAATGGGATTTTTTGTGGTAAAGGGTGAAGAAACCTGATTATTTTAATCGTCCAGAGATACCTTACTCGGAACGTAAGGTGAAACAAAGCAAATTATTTGTTTCTAAGAAGGTAAATAATCACAACTTTTATAATATTTGTGCAAATATTTATCTTTCTACATGTTACTTCTCATATTTTACCATTCCCATTATAGAATGGCAAACGCAAAAGAGGAGTAATCAAAAACAGACCTGTGGTCATTAAAGGGAAGAAGCCTGGTAAAAGCCACACTTCATAATGGGAGTGTAAGGACTCTGCTGCCATTGCCTAGGATTTGGATGTCTGGAGTCTTCGGTAATGTGCCCTTACCTGGAGCAAGAGCAACAGTGTCCTCTGAATTAACAGCACAAAGGTGCAATCTGTGTACTTGAGGACCAGAAACTTGAAGAATGTGTGTATTTTGTAATCTGTGGAGCTTTTTTAGGCAAAGAAGTGGGCTTTGTTCTGTGACCTATCACATTTGTAATGGCCAGTGGTCTTGTTGAATGATTGTAGTTCCATGTAGTATACCTGAGCAATTAGAAATATATGTGCGGTACAATGAACTACAATTTCTGATTTGTCCATTTAGGTTCCAAAACAGAATTTTCTGAAAGTTGAGATAATGCAAAGTTTCATAATAATTAATGCTCATGATTAATTTTATAATTCAGAGAGAAAATGCAAATGGGGAATACATATGTTTGTTAGAATAAATGCGAAAAAGGTCTTAGTTATTCTTATACTGTTTGCTGTTTATTGTCTGGATTCAATAGACTTGAATGCATAGTTGCACACATACCTCTTTTCCTCTTATTAGAGCTAAAATATTTCATTATCTGAAACTGTTATATTCTTTGATGTAAATCATTGTCAAAAAATAATTTATATTAATAATTGTGATGTAACTAGATCTATTTATTGTGATACTTTTTTCCCCTGGTTCATCTGAGAATTAATAAAATGAACTCTTCGTAAACTATTGATTAATTAATTTTTACTAACTTTTGTTATTTTTGTAATGAAGTTCAATTATAATATACATCTCAAATGCTGTTCTCGTTTTAAGGTACTCAGTGTAAAATAGTGTGGTGTTATTATGTTTTCTTTCTGGTTTGGATTTTGTTTTACTATTTGCTATACACCAATAATTTAAGATACTTACCAATATAAATTGATAATACATTATAAATTTGAAATTAATCTTAAATGCCTCATTGTAAGATTAATTACAGAGCCTTTTTTCCAGTAGTAATTGGTGTAATGTAAAAATAGCTGATAATATTTTCCCATCTATTACTTAATGCTATTTTGATTTTATTTTAAAGTTTGAATAATATCAACAAGATGTTCGCTTAAGATATTAAATTCTTTTGTTTCAAAACTGTCCTTGAAAACTTTGCTTAAAAATCTTACTATTACATTCTTGGAATCAATTATTTTACACTTACCTAAACTAGAGAGACAGCATTGTTCACCCTTCATAGTATGCAGTTTTACGACTTTGACTCATTACATTTTAACCCTTATCTGGGCAACTAAGGTCCATTGGTTCCAGAAGGAAAATAATAAATATTTTACCTGACAACTATCAAAGGTGATAAGATAGTTTTTGTGAGTGTTTACTATGGTGTTTTTCTAAATATATCCGCAACCTTTTTACCAAAGCGTTTCTGAATAATAATTTAAAAAATCTTCATCTTTTTTCAGACGCAACAGGACAAGCAGGGTCTATTAATTTGCGTGTAATATTGCATTTTCTGATTTTGTTTGGTTGATTGTTTGACAACTGTGGGTGCAAGGGATGGACAGATGACCGGTTGTGCAGTCTTTTCATCGGGATGTTATCTGACACTAAGTGTGAGCGACTAACATGCAACACTCGCTATGCTGGATACTCAGATTGGTGTGAAATTTTACCAGGATGTTCAGCACCTTTCAAAACCCCTAGATTCAAAATTTTTACGTGCTATGAAGCATTGCAAGTAGTGTTTTTGCGACAATTAATATTGAGACCTTACCGACTGTGGAAGAGCGGGAATCGCTGCTCACCGCTTGTTCTACTGTTGTTACTTGTTCGCTGCGCTGCCACTATCCGGCAGTAGGGTCTCAGTTGCCTTGGAGGGCAGGCAAGGTGACAAAAACAGGTGTTTATATTGCAGATTCTGAAGAACGAGTAGGACGAGAACCCATGCATCGCTAATTCGAGTGCAAATATTGAATGTATACTTACTGTATTATCATTTATATGTATGAGAGGATTTAAGGATTAAAATGGGGTTTAATTAATCAGAAAAGATTTATTCAATAATAAATACTTAAATAAATAAATGAAAATAATACACAGATACAATAAATAAATATTAATTAAATAATAATTATAAATTCCGTGGTGGTAGCAGATATCTTGTGGTAATCCATAATATGGTACAGGAAATAATCTCCACAAAAGTTTTAATAATTTTTATTAATAATTTTCCAGAGTTAACTTTTGGGGAAAAACTTTTCCCATCCTCAGTGGATCTTGCTCAAGCAACGTGGATCTCCCATGAATGTTCACAAATGGTCAAATAATGTGAAAACTGCAAAACGTGCTGGTTACAGCTAGGTGGCAGCCATCTTTTGGAATGGGAGAAGAGGAAGCCTAATAATCCTAGGCTTATTTCCTTTACCATACTAATAATTATATGTTTTACTTATGAGTTACACATAATATTTAACAAAAAAATTTCACGTGGTTACTAACACTCTCCACAGAATGTTTATCATTGTGTACCTTAAACTAACAAAACACCAGCAATGGCCTTTGTCATTGTTCTTGAATGAATGCGCTTGGAAATCCAACTCTGGTTGATATACGCTGCGTAACGTTCCTGGCACTGCCCATGCAACAGTTCGCGTGCAGTGGGAGGTCTATAGCTTTTATCAGCTGGTGAAATTTCATGATAATTTGAGTATCCAGTACAATGAGTGTTCGGCATAAGAACGATGCCTTTGTAGACAGTGTTGCTATGGGTTAGTATGTAGCCAAGAGTCAGGAGAGAGGGTTTCGAAGTCGTGTATGGTCCAGGTTTTGCGGGAAAACTGCACAGCCACTGGTAAGTTGCTGACCCTGACTGAATGTTAGAAAACATGAGATCATACGATTATTTATTATTGATATTGCAAAGAGTTCACACTTTCGTACACAAAAAATAAGAAGACAAATAAGATTGAAAACAAGTGGCAGCTGTCAATCACACACGATATCAGGGAAGAAGTAGCTTTCCCAACTCAGAAAATATACAACAGTGCCACAGAAAGATGTCATTTGTGCCCTTGGGAAAGGAGGAGGACACAATGAGCCGTATCATCTGTTTAAAACCTGTTTGTAATTAACACACCTAGGTAAACAATGTGTGTGATCTGTAATAAAAGAAAAAATGTTTAAAACACAAATGTAAAGTATTTTGAAAGGTTTTGTTAAATTAAACAATTTTATGAGAGTATTGTTTCATTATCCATGTCCAAAATGTGCACCTGTGAGCATAATTCCGTTGCAGACACTCCTGGGTTCACTGGACCCTACCTGCCTGGTTGCGTCATTAAATTTGGTTGCCCAAAAAAGGGTTTAAATTGCTCCTGTGCTGCAACTTCAGTCACTGTCCAAACGTTGTACTGGAATATTAAGATTATGTACTGCTGTACGTATGGTATCTTTTTTCTCAATTTACTAAATTATTACAATTTTGGCCATATGAAAAGTAGATCAAAGAGTATTCTCATTGCTCCAATTGTTGATTCAACTACTTCTGATCAAAGAAGGAATTGCTGAGGAAGATATTATTTTGTTCGCTCTATGAGGATATTTTCATGAACTTCAACAACAATACTTGTAGGAAAACTCCAGTATAAATAATTGGAGGGTTTTTAGATTCTATGTGCATATATTTTCCTATATTTGAGATGTATCAGTTTGTGTGTGAAGGCATGTTGAGAAAGGTAGTTGTCTATGTGTTATTCAGCTAGTTGAAATTGTCATGACTATTTTGTGAAACTTATAATAATAATAATTATTCGTTACATTGCATATTTATAACATATTAAATGTTAGTTTTTGTATCAAATTAACTCAACTGTGAGTTAATGAAAAAAATTAATTGTAATTAAATGTCATTTTTCAAAGCACATAACAGAATTGTGTTCTGAATTTCACATTGCAATGATTTTTATAATGTGTATAACTTTTTTCAATTTTGTATCTCTATTTGTGAATTAATGGTCGGAATCTCTCTACACTTTCATTGAGGAATCACAATGCAGTTTTCCCAAAAACAATTTTTTTGATTTTGAGAACTTTTGCTTTCTTATTTCTTTAATGCATCTTTCCTTTTATTGCTTCTAAAGAATAATTATCCATGCAATGGATATTTCGAGATTTAATGTTGCATGGTGATATGAAATATTTTGTTGATGCTAATCTAATCTTTGGTTTTGAGTACTTTTTATCAATGCTTAGTGTATTTTCCTCACTAATTTGTAATTCTATTATAGTATAATTTTATAATTTTACTAGGCTGTTAATGCTAACAATATAATTGAAATGAATTATTAATATTTCATTGTTATATCTGAGAGCGTAGGCTTCCGCGGCCGGAGTCAGTATTTACTAGGCTGTCCGGGGTCTACCTTTCCGCCCCCTCCCCCTCCACCACCTCATTTTTTTTTTTTTTTTTTTTTTTTTTTTCCTTCTCCAGTTACCCTGGAGGGGCGGGAATTTATTTGCCTTAGGATTAGGGAATTTATTTGCCTTTGGCCCTCTCGTCGTCCTTCCCGCGCGTTTTCGCTTCTTCCGCTCTGCCGGCTGCATTTCCTCCGGCTCCGAGGAGCCTTCGCGCTGGCGAGGGCGCTTTGCCGGTGGGGAGACGGTGGCGGGCGAGGCGCCCGCCGCGTTTCCCGGGTCGGGGGCCGGCGCTGATCCGGAGCTCGCGCGCTGTGGCGTTTGCTCTACGGCTGTCAGCGCCGCAATGTTGCCCTCCTCCTGAGCCAGCGGAGAGTTGGAGGGATGCTGGGCGGTGGGGAACGCACCGGCCAAACCTGGCGAAGCATCGCTGACCAATCCGGGCGGCTCGCTGGGGGACGGGTTGATTTCTCCTCCACAGGGGCAGCTAGTAGCCGCTCCATTTGTAGCGCCACCAGGGGCGCCCTTGTGCTCAGTGCTGCTCTCGGTGGCACCGTCACTACGGCGTCGCTTCCCGGAGAGAGAGATAGAAGAGGCAGCGGGTGGCGAGAGGCGCTGCTCGAAAGAGTAGACGCGCTCGCGCACCGAGTGCTGCCTCACAGGTGTGCCGATCAGGAGAGATGGCGCTGCCCCCACGGGCCGTGGTGGCGCCTGCAAGACCGCGTTCGTCCCAGCGAGGAGCTCGCTGCCGGGCGCCAGTTGCGAGATTGCTCCCACTCCGGCTGCCCGAAACGTTCCCCAGTAGGCCAGGAGGCCTTCTATATTGAGGGCGGCGAAGGCACAGATCACGCGTGCCGGGTGCATCCCGGAGACGTCTGCAGCAGTTGTGGCTCGCTGGTTTGGCTGCTGCTTGGGCTGCCCCACCTCCCCTACCTCAGCTGGTCACCCGCCATCGCCCCCTTTCCTCTCCGCCAATCACGGGACACCCGCCCTCCTCCTGTTGGCCGCCGCTGCACCCAGTCGGCCCACGCGCCTTCCCTATAAGATGAGACACGCCAACCTCTTGGCAGAGGTATAGCTCTGAAGAAGGCCACAGCAAGATGGCCTAAACATCAGTACAATAGACCGAGTCGCGGCTCATCCCGGATAGCCAAGAATGCAGCGATCAAAAAGGTAGATTAAAACATATAATGATACAAATACAGCACTGAGACGAGCAAATAATGATTTTGAAAAAGTAAAGTAAGTTTTTCTTGAAACTTATGAATAATGCAGTATATGGTAAACAAATAGGAAACGTACGAAAAAGATGTGATGTGATAGCACGCTTCAGTTTCGATACACCGTCCGTTTCGAATGGCATAATTATTTACAATTTTCTTCTAAATGGACGGTTGTAACGATACTGAACCAACCTACATATCATGTTAAAAATCGTAAAAATATAACTGAACTAATGGAAATTCGTGAATATCTTATTGCTGATATAAGAAACGTAAATACAAAATATGGAAATAATAAAATACCATTGGATCTAAAAATTGATAAAAAGGACAAATCTTTAGTGTAATTGTACCTAATGAATTTGCTAATTATTTTAATGAAAACGATAGAAAAAATCTTTTAAAATCTAAGAACTTGAGGTTAGTATGTATAATGAATTTATGGCAGAGGATACTATTGAATTAAGTTTGTTACCGGATTCATCTATTGACTGTGCGAAATTATGTATGAAGTGGTAAAAATGTGGTGTAGTGTTGAATTAGTTAAAAATGAATGTTTTGAAATATGTGGTCTAGGGTTCTAATGTAGACCTCAATGCGTAAAATGATATTTTGGAAAAAGATGGAGAAAGTATAAATAAATTTGAGCATTTTAATACGATTTCAATGCAAAAATGAAAACATTTAATTATCTAAAAATTGTGGGTCAAAAAATCTGGTCCACTATGCCTCTTTTCGATACTACTCCTAAGATATTATGAGACCTTTTCCGATTATTGGGGTGGTGCAACCATGCAATCTAAGCACGAGACGTCACTGATGGAGACTGCTTTTAAACTACTAGGTGTGATTAATTGAAATTTAGAGATTATCAAGAACTTCACAAGATAAATATGAAAACCATTCTATGTATGTTTAGTATTAATTTATCTATTGTTAAAGCATCCCTTTTTAGCACAACAATAAGATTATTTAAGAATATAGACGTTGCATTTAAAATCCGAGCGATTGTATTGATATTTCGCTAAAAAAAACTTTCACCCGTCAAAATGTCGGGTTCGTCCTACTAGGTAGAAATGAAATTGCTGTCTTCTAGTGTTAAACAACTTATTTTAGGGTACTATTAAACAACAAAACACGGCAAATTCCCATTTAATTATTTTAATTTATCGCAGTAATTTTTTTTGTTTTCTTGTGATTGTGTTGTTAACTTGACATAAAGTTAGCACCGCATTTGCGGAAAATTGCATTTCTGGTATTATTTAAAGAGTAACATTTTTTGGGAACTTTTGAGCAACAAAAAGACGACAAATTACCATTGAGATATGTTTCAAACATTTTTGCTCCACGTTGGGGCATGTTTTAAATCTTTCTATCATTAATTTAAATTTTCTATAATCAGCTTTGCTCCTACCTGACCATATCTTTAATATATCCTTACATCGCTATTGGTTTTCCAAATCTGGCCAATTTGTTTAAGAATGTACTGGAAAGTGGCCGGCGACATTTTAGGGTACTGCTAGAAAAGATGTTCATTTTCGCGAAGTATGGGAAATAAATGGTGATATTCCCCATGCTTCTGCCTCCCTGAACAAATTGCATTAATCCACTCTCTTCGCTTCCGACTGAATATTGTCCATTGTAAATAAATATGTTTTTGTAGCAATAAAAGTCGTTCTTCCAACAGCGCCGTTTTTGAAATGTTCCCGTCGCGTCGCGTCGCGCCCTGTGTGCCCTACAGAATCTACCGTGCCGCGCGCGCCCTTTGTGTTTCTACCCTTAGACATTATAGCGCTTGGGAAAAAGGAAGTTGTAATAATACCAAAGAACTGTAAGTCAAGGAACGCGTAGTTTAAACAGGCAAAGCCACGTATAGACGCCATTAAAATACATGTAGCACAGACCGGAAGAGAAGAACAATGGGGGGAAAAAGTCTGGAATATCGGGAGAATAGACAGAAGGAAGGCTTTGTAAGTCGTATTAAGTAGTATTCGGGATTAGGCGCCCATCAGCGGCAAACTATAGGGACTGTACAGAACTTTCTGTAAAAGGAATGGGATGAGAACAACATTTTGGAAGAAAGAAAGAAGAAAGAATTGTCACGGCGCGGGTGCACCCGAGATAAAGCAAGAGCGCGCGGAGAAATTGATGGAAGGTTTATATTCCCTTCCAGATCTGAAGCTCTTGGAGAGTCTTCTGTCAAAATTGTATTTAAATTGCATCCAATATTTTTTCAATAATCAGCCTTGTTTTCCATAAGAAATAGAACATATCATTTATTCAACTAGATTTTTTATAAGTTAATTATCGGCTTTAATACTTTGGGTACCAAAGATAACAAACACAAACTGTTTCAATTATTTTAGTCTTTTAAATATTTTTTATCTTTGTTTCGGATCTGGAAGGGAAACCTTACATCATTTTCTTCGCGCGCTCTTGCTTTATCTCGGGTGCTCCCCGCGCCGTGCTCCCCGCGCCGTGCTCCCGCGCCGTGCCGTGCTCCCCGCGCCGTGCTCCCCGCGCCGTGCTCCCCGCGCCGTGCTCCCCGCGCCGTGCTCCCGCGCCGTGCTCTCGCGCCGTGCTCCCGCGCCGTGCTCCCCGCGCCGTGCTCCCCGCGCCGTGCTCCCCGCGCCGTGCTCCCCGCGCCGTGCTCCCCGCGCCGTGCTCCCGCGCCGTGCTCTCGCGCCGTGCTCCCGCGCCGTGCTCCCGCGCCGTGCTCCCCGCGCCGTGCTCCCCGCGCCGTGCTCCCGCGCCGTGCTCCCCGCGCCGTGCTCCCCGCGCCGTGCTCCCCGCGCCGTGCTCCCCGCGCCGTGCTCCCCGCGCCGTGCTCCCCGCGCCGTGCTCCCGCGCCGTGACAATTCTTTCTTCTTTCTCTCTTCCAAAATGTTGTTCTCATATATGATGTATGATCATATATGATGTGTCTTCAGGATTGTAGTTTTAGGAAGTCCCGAAATGATTTATACTTTTGAACTATACAACGTAGTCGGGGAATTAATTTGATACTTTTGGAACAAGAATTATGCATTTTCGATATCACGAACCGCACTAAAGATTTTTTTGTCAAAAAATCGCCAGATTGTGCTACAACTATAGGATACTTTCTCTAAGCTACGTCAGTAGTATACGAGAAAGAACAATTGTTTCAGGCAAGTGACATACTTTGACCTAATTCAAATCTTCAATAAAAACAGTGTATTCACATTGAAATCAATGTTGTTCCACTCACGCCATTTGGCGAGAGTTAACGGACTATTGGCGCATGTGGGTGGTTTAGTAATTTTTTGTTTCACACTTTTTTCGTACGATGTACATGCCAGGAGGTGAATATATTCTCAGAGTAAATAGACCAGACATTACACGAAAAGTGTAAGGTTCTCCTTTCAGATTACTATTTCCAGAACTTTGTAATATTTCTTCAGTAAAATATGCAAATGCATATTAATTTGTACATTTCTTATGAGCAGAATCAAAACCCATGTTTCATATTGAATCTTGTTTTCCAACTGTCAGGTCTATGTTGTGAATATGGTCAGTTAATGTCGGTCTATTGTGATAAACCAGACATTAATGTCTTCTAAACAAAATTGTAATATCTAGGAGCAAGAAACGTAACAAAGAGTAGTTTGAAAATCAAACCATTTTGCATGTTGGTAGCAAGTGTTTTAGTGGCATTTTACCCGACACACCTCTGGTTAGTTACGCGCTGGGAATAATTGAAACCGGGAAGAAGCCTTTTGTGCTTTGATGAGGCTATACAGTGACTCAAGAGGTGACACTGAGACAACGAACGTAATGACTAGAGCACTGTTCCTTGTAGACCAACTTAAGGGGCGAACGATAAGAATTGAACGATATCATCGAATCAAATGAATAAATTCCGTGGTGGTAGCAGATATCTTGTGGTAATCCATGGTATTGTAAAGGAAATGAACTTTTGTGGAGATTATTTCCTTTACAATACCATCAAATGAATGTCTTTGATAGAGAATTGAAGTGATTTTGCAGCCTCTTTTTACTTTTTAGTACTTAAAGTTATTTTTACTGTCCAGTGTACGTCCACGTACTAAGATAACACTTTGTATATTTTGCGGGAAAAACATTTTTCTGGAGAGAAAAACAAGTTTTGTGGGTCCCTAATAACAAACAAGTGGATTTTTCATACTTTTATATCCAGTAAAATACTTTCTTGAATACTTAGTGCAGTCAGGATTCACGTTTTATGAGTTCTTGATGCCGAAAACAGATTTTGCTAGGTGTCTGTGGGTTTATCTGTCCATCAGGAGAAAGAGCTGGGTTTGGTTCGTGACGCCTTGTGCGTTGAGACGTCGCACGCAGTCACAATACAGCCACTGTTACCCGTTTTAAACCTACGAAGAAACCTGATGTAAACAAACTGAAGAAATCTTTGCACAGTATTTTGTTATTTATAATGAAGTTATATAATTTAGGCGTACTACTTTTAGGGCAGAAATGTCAATATCACAAGCGTCATGAAATGTACGACCTTTCATAAACGGAAAGCTTCCTAAACTGGACATATTTGTGTCCCGACCGATTCCGGCTTAGACAGATTACATTGTGATACAATTTCCAAGGTGAGCTTAAAATGCTAAAAATGTTGTTGTGTTTAGTTAGTGCTTAATAAAATCACTTGTTAAATGCAAAGAAATAATAAATATGAAGTATTAAATAATGGCGGTGTAATAATAAATTCCAATTTCAATAGAACCTATTTTAATGTTAGCATCATTTCATTCATTTCATAGTCTTACCTTATAAATAAGTAATGACTATAATTAACTATTTCAGGTAAAATATTAATTGAATACTTCATGAAATATTAGAATGCTCTACTGTGGATTATAGAATTATGATAACGATTTCTTTTTCAATTTTTTACTATTTTTTCCCATCAGTCCCATCCTTGGGTCTCATTACTTAAAATGCCATGGGTGATCGCCCGATCTGTCCATCACTATTTTTATTTTTTTGTATTAATTCTCTTGTAGAAGTACATAGTTCAGTAAATATAACTATACATGTGTATTAAGAGACTCATTTACTAAACTAAAATGTAAACTTACAAACTATATAAGGGGGAGGAATTTCCGTTACGGGTCGACAGTCAGGTCAATTTTTTTAGGAATATGTGGTATTTATATTTGTTTTTTTATTCTTGTTTGGAGCATGGAGTATTTTGTCAGTTTGGAGGGTGAAAGCTGGGATTTTAGGTAGGTTATAGTAAAAGTTGGAGGCCTGATATGTGATGTATAGTTCTATTGGTTCCAGTTTAAAATCATTATGGAGTTGGTTGTTCGATATATACCAAGGGTCATGGGCAACTATTCTTAAATATTTATTTTCAAGAACTTGTATTTTCTGAATGTTAGTTTTAGCAGAGTTGATTCAAATTGGGCTGGCATATAGCATTAACGGTCTTAAGATTGTTTTGTAAATTGCTTTGGCTGATTTCTTGGACTGTTTGGATTGGTTTGGTTTGAAGTTGGATTGGACTGTTTCTGTAGATTAAAGGGCGTAGCTGTGACAGTCTTACTTTGGCTTGGGTCGCCTTGACATTTATGTTTTCCCCAATTTAACATGGATTCTAGGTATAAACCTAATTAATGGGTTTGTTAGGGTATACCAATCTATTGTATTGTTTTTTAACGTGAGGGGGAGAGTAAGGTTTTAATGTAAATATCTTTGCAGCCGTTTTGCTAGGGTCTAATTGAATTTTAAGTTTGGCGGCCCGACTGTCAATCATATTTAAATATAGTTGGATATGAATTATCAACTCGTAGAAGTCTATACAACAGGTAAAAACTGCAGTGTTATCGGCAAATGCGGCAATCGCGCAATCGAAATTTTATTAAGTGTGGGTGTGTCAGCAACATCAGGTTGAAGAAAGTGGGTGTTAACGGCGAGCATTGTCAGTCATTGCCTAGCGGCTTTGATTAAGATGGATAATGATTGAAAGATGCGCTGGTGAAGAATGAGCACGAAGGCGCCCAATAATACTGGGAGGCCGAGGGTCTGGCGAACTTGCTGCTAACTTCCTTAGCCCACCATCAATTGGCCGAGAGTTGAACATCGAGTTCAGAATCGAAATCTACCACACTGTCCGCATGGAGGTCACACACCCACATCTCAAAATACTGATTAATGAAACTGAGTCACGAATTTAAAATACTTTATTCCAGTAAGCGCTCTCAGGAATGCCAATTATCCATTTTACTTGCTGGAATATGTAATTAAGAGAAAGTTAAAAAAGCTGCAAAAAAATCGATATTCAGATCCTTACGGAAACACACGTTCGGTGTATCCTGACATCGAAAAAGTTTGTTGTTGTGCTTGCTTATTGTTGCCTGTAAATAAAGGTAGTACTTAAGTCATATGTAGGATTTTCTACAAAATGCACATTTCCCAAATAGGTGTGTCTGAGCTCGAGGCTCTGTAAATCTAAAATGGATTTTTTTGACAAATTTTGAAAATTGCAAAATTTTAACTTTTTTATGCCTGTCAATAGTCGCGGATTCACGGGCAGGGAAATGAGGGAAATTCCCCCCTAAAATGTTTCAGTAACTATTAATTTTAACTTGACACAAGACTGTCAAGAAACATATTTAAGTATTATCATTAAAACGAAAATCGCAGCATGAGCGTAACCTGGGGCATTACATAAAATCTGTAATTTGATATATATTACGAAAACATTTTGATTTTACCCTCCCAAAATTCGTCCCTGATATTATGAATATTTATTATTGAATCTAGATTTTTATTTCTTAATGCAATCTTAATGCTATCTCTAGGGCTTTAAATCATTTAATGCATTTTTCGAAATATCCCTTGTTCAAAATATATCTCAAAACACGGCATCAAATTTTGTATTTAAGATTTTGAAATGAGAGAGTTCAATACACTGGTCTCTACGGCACAAATGCCATTTTCATTAAACTTCTTAATTTTCAATAATTAAATATGTATATTAAATATGTAGCGGACTTCATTGATGAAGAGCGCTTTGAGGTTAATGATGACTGTAGAATACAAGTCGCAATATTATAATACGATGTCCCTGTTAAAAATAATAATAGGATGCATAAGGTGTCACACACTAGTTGATTTAGAAATCAACAGGATTCTATTCCTTAAAAAATGTTTGAATCAATACATTACGTCTGACATACGCAGGCCTGTTCTGTGATGATATCTATAAATAAGTGGAGCGTTCAAGGACATTGGAACCAAAATGAACGTCTTAATATTCAATACGCTTTTAATTCGTAAAAATTTTCCTCAACAAATTGTCACATTTTCGTACGTTAGAACTACTAAAACATGACTTCCATAAATGAAAATATTTATCAAGGAACAATATAAAAGTTGTGATTACCCTCTCGCTGAACCATGGATATGTTGTCTCGAAACTTTGAAGGGAAACAAACAGAAAATGTCTTTATTTGTAACTTGACAAAGGTAGAAAAGTGTAAGAATTAAATGAAGTCGTAGGCTTCCGCCCTGAGGAAGACCACGACAAGATGATCGAAACGTCGGCATCACAGCCTCCGACGCAACGTCACCCGGACCGCCCAGATCACGCACAAGTGTAAGAATTATATAAAATAGGGAAAATGTTATCAAATTGTTAGCGTGTTAGAAGTAGTCAAATACCAGTTATTTGAGATACGGTATCGCAAGGTCGTAAGTGAACCCTTATTAAGATATTAGTTGAAATATAACTAGTAAAACTGCTCCAAATAGACAGCTCTCCCTCTACAATGAGCTGAAAATGCATTTGTCCGAAAGGATAATATATTGAAATTTCAGAGCAGACATACATGCAGGAAAAAGAAAATATTTCGCATTTGCGAAAGATGTAAAGGCAGATACACTAAGGTCTTAAAGAAATACAACTAGATGTACTAAGAGCTCGCATGTGTGGCAGTACTAGCAGAGTAAAATTTATGAACATTGGAAAATTGTCTTGTTTTATTTCAATTTTAGTACATTAATTTTTAATAACTTGCGAAAATCTATAATATTGCTATATTGCCAATGGTATCCTACCATCATTACAATGATAAGCAGTTGGGAGGAGTGACTTCCGAAGATTTCAACAAATTGAATAAACTTAGAAAAAATCGTTTCCATTGCACAGAAAGGGAGTGAATGATCAGTGAAGGGCAGGTTGAGAGTTGAGGCGGTGAACTGAAAGGGGCTGGTTTCAACTGATCAAAAACCTGGCTATAATTTAAAAAATCCAACTTCACGCTTTGATGATAACCCCCTCAAATCGTGTACATATGTAGTTAGTGCATCACAGGATGAGGAGAAATCCCAACTTTATTTCCTTCTCATATTCGACGGTGAATTTGGCGGTAACTGAACGTCAAAAAGGCGCCAGATTAGAAACTACTTTGCGCCAGTAAAAACGTTTTTTTAACGTTTTTGCTAAAATTGTAATATATTGACGAATGAATAATATATATAAAGGTATGTTAACTATCCGACAAGCTTACTTTTCTATATAATTTGACGAGTACGATGTGTGTATTGTAACCTCTTCGAAGTATATCGTTTTTCTACATATTGAGGCCTATAACAGTATGTATGTAATAGTTTTTCAATTTGCAGTAGCACATTTTGCCCCTTTTTTATTATCATCATATAAGTACTGGAGTGCGTTACCGGCCTGTCTCGATACGGCGTGCAACGGCACGCGCCACCCGGCCGCCCTACCCAAAAAGTATTCGCCAAGCACAGCAACATATCGAAGACCAACTTAAAATTCTTGTGCAATTCAAATTTGTTGTTGGCGATAAAAAAACATACAAATAAAATACGAATTGGTATTTACGATTGACGGGAAGGTAAAAAAATGCCTTAATTGATACTGCATCCTTTATGCGTTGTTACATCTGCAAGCCAACGTCAAAGAATTTTAATAATAAAGAAATAATTGACAATAACCTTTCTTTTGGTATATCATAGCTACATGTATGGATAAAATGTATGTAGTGGTGTCTACACCTATCTTACAAATACCGTGATGTTAACATCAACAAAAAGTGCCAAGCGTAAGGTGACCAGATCCTAAAAACCAGAAAACGGGACATTTTTTTGACTAAAAATCAGGACACATGCTGGCCCGTATTCCTCAAATAAGATTGCGTGCTAAATCGCACAGAAGCTCACAGCAGAAGGTTCGTATTATTGAATTTCTCGGCAACAATATCGATAGCGATAAAACATATACAAGCTCATATACAGCTGATTGTCTCTTCCTAGATCTGCCACTCTATCTTTTCCTTCTTGATTTCAAGAGTTTGAGAAACACTCTTGTTACGTGGTACATGAGCGTCTGGTCAACACGCGCTTACGTTTTTATAAACTAATGCAAACCCAACGTAATATATGATGATAATTTTAAAATTGTAGACGGCAAATTATGCCGATGAGTCATTGTCATAAGAACGTGACATTTTGGCGTCCCATTTTTCTTTCCAAAAACTTCGGGGACAGGGTCTCAAAAAAAAAGGACTGTCCCGGCGTCTAGTCACCGTAGCCAAGCTCGTTCCGCAGATCGGAAACAAAATTGTGCATAACGAAAAGCGAAAATTCAAGATAATTTAAAAATAAGTACAGTTTACGATTCGAAATATCTAAACCCGGTAGAACCAACGCAACGCCGGAAATACCACCAGCGATATTTGAGAACAGCAAGCATTTTAGGAGTGAATGAAGAGATAAATGCGAAAAGTATAGTACTGTTGCAAGCTATGTGAAATGGGCTGGGAGTCGATATTCAAAAATTGAAATTGTACTGTTTGCAGGTTGCAAAACTTTACGTAGAACTGTATCCATAATACCCAACGCCGACATCGGTTCATGCGATTTTAATTCATGGGTACGCAATAATTGAAGCTTCTCCGTTGCCAATTGAGAATTTATCGGAAGGTGCACAGGAAGACAGAAATAAAGATATCAGACGTTATCGTGAAAATTGTTCGTGGAAACGTGCACGTACGAAAACCATACAAGATGTTTTTTATCGACTTCTGGTATCTTTCGATTCAGTGATTTCAAGTTTTTTTATTTTATTTATTTAAGGTCGGTTTTCAACAACTGGGTCATAAGCGACCGCGAGATTCAATTTAGAATTTACACAAGAATACACATTTTTTACAGTTATGCCATTATACAATTACATACAATTCATCCAAGCATTTCAAGTTTACAAGACAGGAAAGCAACGAAAGGGCAATCGTTGCCGCCCGAGGGTTTGAATCTTGTTCACCCTTTGTCTGAAGGTTTTTAATATTCATTATGTTCAATAAATAGACATTACCATTTATGCTTGTTTTGTTGTTTGCATAAAATTTGTGCATTTTTTGATATTTACTACATATTACACCTTACTACACATTTTGAGACGAAACTTTAAGCTTCACTTCATTAATCTAGGTATTTTACTATTACCTTGTCTCTTGGAATATGAATCAGTGATGTTTGAGAAAAATTACTAACTTAATATTTTCAGCAAACGCTGATGTCTACAATTACAACACTCGAAATACTAATCATATTCATCAGGTGACAGTATCAACAGCTCACTAAAAAAAATCACATAGAATAAATGTACTTTTATTTACAACACCTTGACAGATGACATTAATCGATTATATTCGATACAAAAGTTTAAGTTCCAAGTAAAATATTTTCTGCTGCACAACTGTTTCTATACAATTAGAGATTATATCGAGCATCCAAAAGGAAAGTAGTATTAATTTAACAGCGACATTTAGTGTACCTACATTAGTATACATTTAGTTTTTATTTACCATTTGGATTGTGTAATTCTAAAGAATCAGTAACAAGTATTATACTTCAGCTTCTGGGTCAATGACCCCCATCTCGATCAGGTTTTCGTCCAGTTTCTCTGATCCTTGAGCAAATGTTGAGATGGCCTCTTGTTTTGCTTCTGGACATGAACGTAACTTGAAATTAACTTCTCCCCACAGCACGTCACACGGTTTTTTACTGTTTTTGAAGTAAATAAAATAATAAAAAACTGCTTAATTTTCAGATATTTTATCCACATTACTGGATCTGTGATTTTGAAGTTCGAGGACAAATATGTAAGTAGCAATTTTGAGCATCATTGAATAATTCCACGCGACTTTTTAAATAGTGGATGCGCCATATTAGATCTGCCATTTGAATTTTTAAATTTTGACATCAAATTCGTATTCAGCGACCCCAAAAAATCATAATTTACCCATTTTAGTAAGGTTTTATACATGTGTTTGATTATGCTTTTTATTATTATTTATAATATCCAGGTTTTGATCAGTTGGAATCAGTGTGTGACACTGGTTCCAACTGACCCAAAACCTGACCATAATTCAAAAAATCAAATTTTGTACTTAGAAGTTAATTCTATCATATCGTGTACAGATGTAGATAGCGCATCATATTCCAGCACGACAGAGAAATTCCAACCTTTTTTCCCTCTCATATTCTTGAAGTCGGCTATATCTAAACGTCGAAAAACATGCGAGATTGAAAAGCATGTTTTTGTTAGTAAAAACGATGTTTTTTTGCTTGGAATTTTCATAATTGCCGAATGGATAATACACCTAAGGTATGTTAAATATCGGACAAGTTTATATTTTTATATATTTTGACGAGTAAGGCGTGTGTTTTGTAACCTTTTCCACGTATCTCTATTTTATTGTTTTAATTTTTTTTCATATTGAGGACTATAACTTTAGTACAGCTTTGAAATTTAGCTTTGAAAGCCCCATCTGTTCTCTATCAGTATGCCAAATTGCAGTTGCACATATTTGCCCCCTTTTTTACTATCATTATTTAACTACTGGAGTGCGTAACCGGCGTGTCTAGATACGGCGTCCTTTGGCCCGCACTGCCCGGCGGCCCGGCCCAGAAAGCACTCGCCAGGAACAGCAACAGAACAAAAATAAAATTAAACCTCCATTACCTTTTAAATTTGTTGTTGGTATTTACGGTAAATGACGGGAAAGCAAAAAACGACATAACTGATACTGCATCGTCTATGCGTTGTTATATTTGAAAAGTCTACGTCAAAGGATTTTAATAAATTAGATACAATGATTAATAAAGAAATCAATGACAATAACCTATCTTCGCTACATGCGTGGATAAAATTTCTAGGGTGATTTCTACACCTATACTACAAATGCGGTGATAATAACACCGAGAAAAAGTGGCCAGCTCGTTTCGCAGATCAGAAACAAAATTGTATGTCACGAAAAGCAAAAATTCAAGATTATTTCAAACTTATAAAAGACTTATTATAAACTCGTTATTTCCACCTTTTTCTTAGTCTGTCATAATCGATCACGATTATGTGAAGAGTTGGGGTTTATAGTTTTTTGAAAGACAATTTCTTTTGATGTTAATTTATTCTATATTCATGGGCAGCAGTTTCGAGGATTGTTTTCCCCATCATCAGACAAATACATGAGCACTCACAAAACAAATGGATTTTTTGTTGATATTCTAAAGGTAACGTTACCTCAAAAAACTATGGACCCTAACTCTTCACATAATTATTATAAACTTATTAACTTCAAAATTATTAATGTAATACAAGAGAAAGGAATAAACGAAGATGAGAGTTATAACAGATAAGAATGGAAAAAAATCAATTTATTAAACTATTAAATTTGTATTATTATTATTGTTAATGTGTAATTGTTAGAAAACCAGAAAGAAGAATAACATTTGAAAACCCAGAAATATATATTTCAAACTTACATACGATTTGCGAATCGATACACTCGCACCCGGATCTCGTACAACCAACGACGGAAATACCGCCAGGCGATTTTTGACAATGCGCCCACAACAGCAAGTATTTTAGAAACGGATGAAGAGATAATTGCAAAAAGCAAAGTTCTGTGGCAAGCTAGGTCAAGTGGGCTGTGCGTCGATATTTAAAACTTTATATTATACTGTGTGGAGGTTATAAAACGATATGTAGAATTGTATCCGTAGTACTCTATACCGACATCGGTTCATTTATGTTTAATTCATGGGTACGCAATCATTAAAGCTTCTCGGTTGCAATTATCAGAATGTGCATAGGAAACCAGAAATAAAGATATCAGTCGTTATTGTGAAAAAATTTGTAGTATTCGCGTTCGAAAACCATGCAAGAAGTCTTTTATTGTCTTCTGGTACCTTCAGACCCAGTGATTTCAAGTTTACATGACAATTAAGCAGCGAACGGACAATAAAGCAGAAACTCGATGTTTGCGTCAAATTTTTGCACCTAAAACCTTGCTACATATTATCAGACTAAACTGTATAATTTTCAGATATTCGATCCATCATACTGAACCCTTAATTTTGATTTTTTTTCTTTCAATTTGACGTCAAATCAGCAACTCCTAAAATACAGTTTCATGGGAATCTGCATTACTTGTAAATATTTTATCCGCCATTATGAATTTTACAATTTTGATATCAAATTCGTAACCAGCGACGTCAGAAATCGTAATATACACATTTTTTTGTATTCCGGCATTATAAAAGAACCTTTTCTGTTGCAAGA
The DNA here is from genome assembly GCA_038098605.1 of Gryllus longicercus. Lineage (NCBI taxonomy): Eukaryota > Metazoa > Arthropoda > Insecta > Orthoptera > Gryllidae > Gryllus > Gryllus longicercus. The sequence goes on from JAZDUA010000341.1 coordinate 233,355, forward strand.
AATCGTTCATAATCGGGTATTTTACGGAACAAATGATGACGTATTAGATTGTATGTCACGAATGATTGCGTCATCACACATTCAGCCAATCGTAGCGAGAGAATGGGGGGGGGGGGGTAGAGCTAAACGGAACAGCCGACCAACGTTTACTCGCACGATGTCGAATACCCGAGTCGACACAGGGAAATCGTTTCGCAAAACTAAGTTTGATTCTCTTTTAAATGTATAATTCTGTTTTACAAAAAAACATAGTATGCAACTCGTTTATAATGTTGCTTTATTACATTCGTACAAATTTGAAATATCGCTCCTAAAGTCGCTCGTTTTCAAAACATGTACTCGTGCAATAAAGCTTAACATTATAAAGTAATTGCATAAACTACTATTGAAGGGTTTTGATCAGTTGGACCCAGTGTGCGCCATGACGCGTCGGGTCGTAGAATCGCGGCGTAGAAGAGTGGAGAGGGATGGTACTGGGTGGATGGAGGAAATTCTTGAATGATTGAAGACAACTCACGATAGTTATAATATTTCACTTGCCATTTATTGTAAAATACATTATACATCGAAATTGAATAAACGTTGAATTTGAATTTCATACACACACATAAGCATAATGCACATACCATTTATAGTGACAATTATAAATTGAAACTTTATGAACCTTGAGTCTGAATTTTACACACACATTTACACATAATGATGTGTGAATTTCGACTCACATATATTATATTAAAATAAATGTGTGAATATAGCCAGTGCAGGTAATATGCCCAAGCAACGGTTATGTTGTTAGCTAAAAATGTAAATAGGTAATAGTAGCATGGTGTCTGGGAGAGCGTAAGAAGTGCGTTTACCTCCTAATAAATTCCGTTCCCTTAACTTTAATCAGCACATAAACAAACGCACGTGGTCGTCGCTTGTTCTGATTGGCTGATGGACACCACATTCCCCCTTCCCGGGCGCCGTTCACTATAGGAGTTTTGTTCCTTCGAAAATTGATTTATTTCCTGACTCTTTGCACAAACAAAAAAATACGTAGAAATCATGAAAAAGATGCAGATACGAGGGTTGCCTTTTATATTTCAGGATTAGAGAACAAAAACAAATATTAATCATCGAAAATCACTATTGTTTTTCAAAATATTCCCCATGAAGGTCTATACACTTTGGCATGCGTTTGAACCAATTTTCGAAGCACTTTTGCCACTCTGATTGAGATATTTCCAAAACATGCATTCTGAATGCAGCAACCGCTTCTTCAGGTGTCGAAAAACGTTGACCTCTCAGTTTGTTTTTTACGTACAGGAATAGAAAGAAGTCATTCGGTGCCAAGTCAGGACTATACGGATGATGACACATCAAATCGATGTTTTGGGTGCTCAAAAATGCAGTTGTTTGAGCCGATGTGTGAGAGCTCGCATTGTCGTGGTGAAGAGTGATCCGTCTTCGGCGGTTGGTTTTCCTGCTTTCTTGGAAGACAGCTGGCAAACAAATCGTTGTGTACCCCTCAGAATTGACTGTTCTGCGTTGTTCTAGTGGTACGGTTGCGACATGTCCAGTTTTTCCGAAAAACAAAACAAAACAGGCGACCATCTGTTTGGAAGTGCTTCGTGCATGAACAACTTTTGTTGGATTTTGCTCATCTTGAAACACCCATACAGTCGACTGCTGTTTACTTTCGGGTTCATACGCGCAAATCCACGATTCATCACCTGTCACAATGTCATAGACGTGTTTCGAAGTGCCGCGATCGTATTTTTTGAGCGTTTCTGTCGACCAATCGACACGAGCCTTTTTTTTAGCGATTGACAAATTGTGTGGGATCCAACGCGAACAAATTTTTTTGACAGTCAAATGTTCATGCAATATTGAATGTATGCTGGTCCCACTAATGCCTAAGGTTGTCTCAATCTCACGATAGGTCACATGACGATCTTGCAATATCAGTTCACGCACAGCATCAATGGTTTTCGGAACAACTGATTTTGGACGACCTTCGCGAAATTCGTCTTGGAGTGAACTTCGACCACGATTGAATTCACCATACCATCGATAAACACTGGTCCTTGATAGAACTTCATCGCCAAAAATTGAATTAAGTTCATCCATGCACTGTTGCTGAGTTAATCCACGTCGAATGTTGTAAAAAATAATCGCACGAAAATGTTCATGATTTAATTCCATTTTTGGGCCAAGATAAATCTTTCAAGTTATTGTAAACAACACAAATAGCGCTCGTATGTCAAAAAGTTCCGAGTACGTATATCCTCAAAACATTCAACTTTACGATAGGGCTGTTCAGTTCAGTTGCCAGATTGCAACATCAGGGTTGCCAAATCCCGAAACATAAAAGGCAACCTTCGTATTTATTGTAATATCGTCAACTTTATGTTAGTTCTCCTCTAGTGTTGGTAACAAAGATTCAATACCTTTACTTCGCTCTGCCTCAAATTGCGTTTTTGGCTCACACATGCGACAGTTTTGTACATTTTTTGTGATTTATGTTTTTTATAGAAAATTATTTGGTTCAAATGCAGTAGCTAAAGGATAGTATACAGTTGATTTAGGAGTTAGTAGAGTAGTAATATTTGTCGAGCAAATGTGTTTTTTAAGATAGTATTGTAAATAAAAGTAGGGTTAACACAATTGTAGGTTAGAATTCTCGGTATTGGGAATTAAAATTTAATTATATTTTGGCTTCAAATTAGTGTAATTATAAGTATCATTAGTAAAATAGCATTTTGTTAGTTGTAGTTTATTGGAGGCGCTTTTTTTCCTCATTTCTATCTGATTTTTGTGATATCTGTATTGCAATGGGCTTGGGATAGTTTTATTGAATACTTTTTTTAGTGTAGTAATACTTTGAATTTTTGGTCTTGTTAGTTTAATTTGTGTCGTAAAAATGGAGATTGTTTTCGTATGAAGTCATTGAAGATTTATTGTGGGGAGAGACATCACGAGTAATTCCCCAAAGAAGCGATTATTTTGAAATGTCAGAACGAGCATTAAAAGATTCTTTGTATTTGCTCATTAAGCTTTCGAATAATTCTCTTTTAACTGGAGAGAAATTGGGCGTCGTCTATGCATTCTTTCCAACGTCAGGTAAATCCATCACCGAACAAGAGTACTACCACACGCAACCGAACACCACAAAGTTGGAACGAAATGAAATCAAAACAGCTCGTTTCCTAGAGCTGACTGCGAGAATACCCACAATGCATTGCAAAATTGTTGCCAACCGCGCATTTTCACGACTGCTCGTGAATCATGGGATGCGGATTAACTTCGAAGTCTCAAAACGCATAGGGATCACTTCGGCCTTGACTCGGCGGATCAGGATCACGAAATACGGATCAACTACGAAATGATCCTGGTTGGTGAAACCGGCCTTAATGAGCAATCTAATCCGATTAATGCCGTTAAATTTGCTCAATATTTTACCAACGAGGAAGAAATTTTATAACATGTTTTTGCTGTCAATATGGCCAAGGGTAATGGGCGTATTACCAGAACGTACAGCCATATTAATTGCATTCTCGAGCAATAAACTCTCTCGCTATTGTTTAAAAAAATATATTTAACTCATACATCAGACGACGTTCTAAACAATCCATTACCTTCCAGACAAAATAATAAAGTGGATCACCTAGCAAAGAAAAATAATAAAGATAATCCCGACAAGAAGAAACGTTTCCATGAAGAAAACCCAACAAAACTGTAAACACAGGACTAAAATCCTGCATAGAAAATTGGGGAAAGTGGTATTTTTATGTTTACCATGAGGAGGTAGATCAGGACATGCGTCGATGCAGTGTATGTGGGAAATATGTACACGAAGAAAGTGTAGGACGAACTATTAAAGACAAAGAAACTTTCTTTTGCCCTCAATGTCCAAATGATTAAATTAAAGTTTTCAAGCAATTAGTGATGTTTTGAATTTTGTATAATAAAGTCTCATTGTAGAAAATGCTGAATTTGTTATGAGTAATCCAGCAAGCCCTAAGTTACTGGAATTATGTCAGGCCGTATTTTTGTAAAATTAGACTGTAAGAGGATAATTCATATATATATATCCCTAATTCCATGGTAATACAACTAACCAATTATTCTGGCAATGTCCATAAAATCTGCATGTGGGCATATTACCTTCACATTACGTTCTTTAAAACAACAACAAAATATTCCTGAATCACTTTTGTTGCGCTACAGATATTTCAACTTGAAGCAATAGTGTTGAATTTTATGATCATGCTGTTAACTTGGCCAAATGTTGAATTATATAAACAGGAATATTTGAGGCGCTTAACGGGATCACATTACCTTTACATACGAATACCTTCCATGAATTGTAAGCAAGGAGAGTTGGTAGTTGTGGTAGATGTATTGCCTCCTTTTTTGTCCCACGGCAGGCAGTGCTTATGAGTTGATGTCTCTTGGATGGAGTGTGGATGGGTCGTGTGGTCAGCCCGGTTCGATTGCGGGAATGCAGTTCTCGCGCGCAGTTGAGCGATTAATGGACGCGTATGAGGCGCCGTAACTGGACCACACGCAGTGAACACGAGCAAGTGTTCAGTCTCGATGGAACTAAGCAGCATTAGGACGTAGGCAGCGACTCGGGAGGTCGGTTTGCGGTGGCGAATGCTGTTGGCAGCGAGATGCAGCTCCGCCGACGGCCGGAGGCAATTGTCGAAAACAAGGCAGCGTATTGATGTGAAGATCGTTCAACTTGTAACAAGATAATTTTTTGAAAAGATGTCTGCTTGTCAAAGACATGGCACATCTGCCGAGGGCAGCGTTTTAAATAGGAGAAATATAAAGAAGGAACTGGGATCGTGAAAGGTGTTTATGTAAGCTCGAAGACGGCGTTTCGAGTTGGAGACTAGTTGGGGAAGTAGCACGAATGTGCCTTGGGGTTGATATCTGTTTCGTACCTTCGAGCTACTGGCTTTCAAAAAGTGCGCGGGCGTCATGGTGGGGGTGGAGGGCGTGGCGTACGCCTGTGAAAGGTCCGGAAGGAGAGGGCGGGGATAACCGCGTCAGTCCACCGATGACGCCTTCTGTGACGTGGCCAGAACAGACATTTCATAGTTAAATTATGAAATATCGACGTTTTTCGGGTGTTTTTTTTTTACACATTAGCTGCAGGTTGGAAATACAATGGCATGTACGTTCTAAGAATGAACCCTTTGAAGAAGAGCAGAAGATAAAAATTCAAAATGAATTTATGATAGAGATACAAAGATAAAGATTCAAGATGATTTAAGATAGTCTGTAAACTGAAACCATATTTTGGTATCTCACAAGATACGAGCTCGTCGCTTTTTTCCTTATACAGTAGAGTAACAGTAATCCGAGCCTCCCTAATCCGAGATAAATACAAAAGCCTGATGTGCGCCAAGTCATCCAAAGGAGAAAAAAAGCGGCGATGATCTAGAACTGGCTCTACGTGTTGCCAAAACTGCGTTAGAGGTCACCTGTACGGCAGTCGGTGCCAGTGACAGTCTGTCGCCTGCATTGTTGTGATTGGCTCACGTTCGTATATGCATCATTTTAATAGTATCTGCACCTTAAATTTTACTCCGTAATACACTGTAGTTGAAAATCCGTTTTATATTTTCCTTCTTACCGTGTAAGCCGAGTTTTTGTAATCCGAGATAACATTAACCCCAATTACCGCGGATCATCGCCACTATTGTATACCTACGTCTGCTCGTATCTGGGTTTATTGATTATTTCCTGTTTCCGAGAGCGTCAACAGCTACGGTAATTTATTCCGTAAGTTTAGCGCGTTTTTTATTCGGGAGGTGGCGATGATCTTCCCCACCGGATGGTGAGTTCCGGCGCCGACCTACACGCCGACTAATATGGTTTCCCAAGCCAGGTATCTCCCTCCAGTGGAGCGCCACCCCAGCCAGGTCTAGCTCTAAGCTCCCGACTGGCCTCCATCATGAATGGCAGTGTAAGTGTAAGTGTGTGTAAGTAAGGAGTGACGATACGTTAAGGAATGGGAAGGAAAGATCGCGTGCGGTCCGTTGCTCGCAGGATGGCCGTAGCTCGTCCGTGGCTCGTACTGCTCCGGCATTCACCTCGTGTTCATTGGAGGAACCACGGAAAATGACCGATTAGCGCCACCAGTGCGAGAGTTCTCTTTCAGACAGCGTCTTCATTCGACCTAGCCACTGCCAAAAATCTGCCACCGCCGCGACTCGAACCCTGCGACCTGCCGGACGCTTCAGTGTCATCAGTTGATTCCATGAGCCACCCCAGCCGATTGTATCCTGGGTGAAGATGAAACTTTAGTAAACATTTTATGCTGCAGGTTATGTCATGAGATCTTGCTATTCATATGGACTATTTTCGAGATTAATGTAACGAATAAGAAATCATTGTAGACAAATGTCATTTTTTTCTACATTGCCACCACAGTGGATTAACCCTTGATTCACAGATCAGAAATAATCGAAGCAGCTGTATTCTGTCAGGCGTGCGCAGCCTAAAATAAGAGGGAAGGCTACTATCGTATTTCTGGGGCCCTCTGTCACTCACTGAACCCCCCTTTTCCGTTAAACTTTTTTATTAATAAATTACTTATTTTACAACAGACTTTGCCAACTGCTAAAATTGTTATCTTTAATTTGGAGTATTGAAATGTTAACTTTTTGCCAGTGTAAAATATACGGAGATTTCGCCGAAAATGGGGCTTGTACTTATCATTTTTTTTTGCCGTTCCTAGATACATACGAGAGTAAAATTGAGAGAAAACATTTAGAGCGGATTTCGAGAAAAGGAATTAGAAATTGCATAAATTTCAGGCACAAATTACGCGAAATCTACTGGTTTAAAAAAATAATTGAACATGATTCTTTACAAGGAGATTAATTTTATACAACAGACTTGGTATAAGGCCAAAATCTCTATCTTCAATTTTGTAATTTTGAATGTTAACGTTTTGCAATTTTTGAGCACACAGGGTTCACCGAAAGTGGGGCTAGCGCCGTAGCATTTCGCTCTGAAGAAGGGTTCAGAATGGTGGCCGAAACGTTGGGACCTGTGCCTAGGACGCGGCGCCTCCCGGACTGCCAAGCACCATGTTTTTTAACGTTCCTTGATACGTACAAGGAGAAATTTTTTTAAGAAATGGAACGGTTTCTGAGAAGAAATTGTTTTCAATTTTTAAATTGTCTATATTTTGCGCAATATACACGAAAACTACTCATATTTTCGAAAAGTTGAACGTGACGTTATTTCAATTTCTGTTTAAAGAACAGATTTCAATACGGAAAAATCTCTATCTTCAATATTGTAGTTGTAGCAAGATTCCCAAAAAAATGCACTTTTGGAATTTTCGAAAAGTCTGGGATTGTAACGAACATGAGGCCTGCCCCATTCTCACGCCCGCCAACGGAGCGCCGTGCAAGTCACTAGACTGCGATTTTTCTATAGTGGCCGATGACATTAGACCATTGTTACTCCTGCCTTATAAAACGAATATTTTTAACAGTGGTACGCACATTGCTGAGGCAACGAGCCCAATTGAGAAAAACGTTCGAGGATTAATTTAAGAAAATGAATATTTTATAAGGCAGGAAGTGTAACAAGGCCATCAGCCACTAAAGAAAAATCGAAGTATAGCACCGGGGCGCCCAGTGCGACGCGCTGGGGCGGCGCCAACGTCAGTGCAGCTGCAGTTTTCATCTCCAGTTGCAACAAATTGTCCCGATCCGATGAAGCGAATACAAGAGACACAAGGCCGTACTTTCTCGCGTCGTCTTTGTATCGGTTACGTAATATTTTAATACTTCTTCAACCCGCGAAATGTTTTCTAACCACACAGGATTTCTCCATGTTGAAATTCGAACTCACATACTTAGGTTTAACAGTCTATGAGATCTGTATTAAAATTATCCTGTCACGTTACAACTTTCCCTACGTTTTAAAAAGAAAGTTCAACAGGTGCAACCCAAAATATTTTTAAAAATGTCACATATTAATTCGTGAGCTCCAGGAAAAAGAAACGTAAGTCAATTTTGAGACATAAAGAATTTAAGGGTTGTTTGAATTGAATTGAAATGAAATCTTTGTGTAATAAAAGTCGTATAAAGGAGATTGTATTTTAAGAAAGTTAAATTTTTATTGGATATCACGTTATAAATATTTTCACGAGTTTTTGTCCAGATACACTTATACCTTTCATGGTTTTATAAATTATATAACATTTCTTTGGGATCGACATTTAATGATCTAATTTTCAAGAACAGTTTTCATTAGAAAAAATATCTGATCTGGGCTGTCCGAGTGACGCAACGTCGAAGGCTGAGGTGCCGACGTTTGAACCATCTTATCCAGGTCTTCTTCAGGACCGTATTGGGATGGTTGATGTGTAGGGCTGCAGTTGATGGTTGAAACGTCAGCACCTCAGCCTTCGACAGGGCGTCACACGGAAAGTCCACAACATGACTGACCGCGGACGTCTACAACTTAAAAGAAATCTATCTTCAAATTTGTGGGAAAATCCCTACAATTTTTTCACAGTTCATCAAAAATCGGATTAGTGTAATTTTTATAGGCCTACTTCGCTCTATCCGAGAAAAAATGGTGATGCTACAACATCAGATTCTTTCTCGCATTATTTGCAATGGATACAATGGCTATTTATTTGCAATGTTCAAACAACAATTTTTCCCCCGCGCAGAGACTCAAAGTCAGGTCTATCGATTAAAGGTTAGTTTTTTAGACTGTCTGATTTACTTATAGTTTTAGGAGTATGGTCCAAGATTTATTTATAGGCCAGCGGTAAAAAGTTTAATAAAGTAAAATTTATATTTTATTATTGTATTTTATAATTTTATACAAATTTTATATTTTAAATGTAACATATGTATAATATTCATTGTATATTTCAGTTCATTACAACCTTGAAAATGAGACCGGAAAAGGCCTCGAAATGTTGGTTAGGAAAGTTTTATCAATAAATGTGAAAATAAAATACACACCGTCTATAAATAAGTTATGGACCATAATCCTAAATCTATAGATTTTACTCGCCGTGCGCATTACGGCTAGACCACCCAGTCGGTCTCATGTACACACTTGAGCTTAAACGAATTGTTTCTCCCATTATTTGTAACAAGGAATTTTCGAAAATTCGAAGAGTTCAACGGAAATGCGATCTGCAATAATCTTTTAAGTGTCCCGTCTTTTTCTCAGGGGAAAGTATTTAAAGAAAATAACTTTACGCGTCGGCTCCAGTGAGTGCGGAAGTTCGACTGGCATAATGCGCACGGCGGCTTTTCTGTATTAGCAAGAGTTCAAAGCTCCGCGAAAAAAAGAGCTATTGCGAAGCCATTACAAATAAAGCGATAAAGTATGTGCCGTTTTAGCATCACGAGTTTAAAAAATCCTAGACAATACTCCTAAATGTAAATTTTACGCAGCAACGTCCTTGGAGTGTGTTACTTTATCCTAACATTTTCACTTCCACCCCCCCCCCCAGAAAAATATAAGACACCACATTCCATTTAGTGGCATAGTAAAAAGTACACATACTTAGAAATGTAAGGTCAATGAAGAGTTAACCCGTTAAAGTGGCTCAGGGCATGAAATAATGTCACTGTATGGCTTCTGACTGGTCCTAGGATTCGACATCTGGCGGTGCCAGGGTTTTCGATACCTCTTTAGCTAGGTCGAATTTTGCCACTGTCAGGAAGAGAATTCTAGCGGCCCCATCCACGGATCTCCAACCAGCTTCGCCCCAGCCGGGACAAGCTTCACGCTTCCGACTGGCCTTTCGGCATGTGTGGTAGTGCAGTGCATGCGAGTGTGTGTAGAAGTAAGGGGTGAGACTATAACAAGGAAGAGTGTATTCAAACCAGCAATTAGCTTAGAGCTTGTCATGAATCGAGCTGTGACCCTCTGAGGGAAATACCTGGAGTGACAGTTGCTGCGAAACCGATGTGTAGGTCACGACGAATCTTTCCATCCAGCAGAGAATAAAGCCGTCACTTGCATGCAGAAAAAATTAAATACACTGACGGGAAGTATGACAATGGCAGTTGATGTTCCCGGAAACATCAATCAAATCCATTAATTGTAGCACTACTTAGTAATGATACTGGTCAAGCATCAGTTAGTAAGGCAATGATAAGTGTTTCAATAGAATCTGGCGTCTAGTTAAGACTGTATGGAATGATGAATACTCAACTATTTATTATCTCAAAATTAGAAAGCTTTCCCTTCAGATAAAATCTACATACCATTCATTCAATCTGAAGAGCGCAAAGAGAATGTTCGCATTGTTTGTATTAATTCCCTGAAATCCGATATATAAATTATCACTTTCTGTAATGTTCACAAGTGCAGTATAATGTCTAACTGACCAATGGAAGACGTAAAAACATTTCCTCTTGTGATTCAACGACATCATTTGCTAGTTTTGACGTAAATAAATGCGTTACAGCACAATATCAATATCCTTCTAAAGATAATCCACCTTATCAGATAAGTGTAAAGCGCCAATATCATGCTTTGTTTAAAATGCTTTGAATTTATCTCAAACAATTGATATGAAGGGCTTGTAAAGATTCCTCGACGTTTTCTAGCGTCGTTTTTCACCTAAAACTTAGATATATCAAGCTATACTTTTCGGCCTTCTGATGACCTTAAACTGAATGTTCCTATTTCTTGGAAAGTGAAACCATCAGGCGTTTAATAAGAGTGCAAAAGGCTTTAGTTGAAGCGAATTCATTGGCTCATTCCGACTCACAGACTTATAGTTGCGTCTACTAAACAATCGGTGCTGTTTCGCAACAGGAAAGTGGGAACTCCAACTTCGAACCTTCAGGATTTTTTTTGAAAAGACATCGCCGCAATCAAAATGACCTATGTATTAGCGTGAACTTTACACCACTTAGACTGTGGTAATTTCGTTATACATATACTCTTGTATTTTTTTTCGCATAAATTGTAATTATGCATGCTAAAGGCCTACAAAACAGACAATGTGGTCCCCAAATTTATGATAAACGTATAATTATTAACAGAAATAGAGAGTACGTTTTTGGTATGTTATGAATGTTATTTTGTAATTTTTCTATTTAAACGTTTCGTGTGTTTGGGTGTTCATGCATTTACCTAACCTACCTTTCGGTATACTCTAGAAGGGAAAAACTTGGCCTTTTACACTAACCAGAAACTTTTAATCTTTCTGCTCAAGGAAATACAAGACACGTCTCCAATGCAAGACAACCAAATGGTTTTCTCCACAGAATTGACGACAAATATCATTTATAATTTATAATCGCGGGACAATGAAACTGCTGACACTCTCCTGATATAATTCACTGTCGAGAGTTTTCCTACATTTTAAAGAATTTGGCAAGTTTGTTTGAAGAGAACCATGAACATACTCTCGTCTCAGTCAACATCCATTCAGCTCTGTCGGGTTAAAGCCCTTGAATATCTTATATAAAGTGATGTCACTAACAAATTCTACAGCTCGAATGTGCCTCCAAACGAACGGTGCTCCAAATGGAGCATCACCCAGTCTATAGGATATGCGAATGCTCGGTGCGCTCTCTGATCATGGGCATGTTTTGCATGCCAGAGTAATAATTTCTCGGCATATTCACGCTCCTGTACAATTGTTTCCAATAATTACCCAAAGTTTTGAACACATCCTAATGAGCATTGTCAGTTCTCTCCAAATTGATTAGTTTTTACGGGCGCGTCAACTACTACGGTAATTAGTCCCGTAAGTGCAATCCATTTGCTCGGGAGGTGGGAGTGTGGGGAGCGGCCCCCGACCTTCCGTCGGCTCCCGGGGTCTTCCCCACCTAGGATAATCCAACCGCGTGGCACCGCCCCAGACCGGTCTCCAGATATGAGTGGTAGTATAGTGCATGTAAGTGTAAGTGTGTATTAGTAAGGGATGAGGACAGGGAAAGGAAGACGAAGGAAAAATTGCGCGAGGTCCATGGCCCGTTTGTTACGGTACTGCTCCGGCATTCACTTGGTGTTGATCGGAGAAACCACGGAAAACTCCCGATCAGTGTAGCCGGCCTACAGAATTCTCCGCGAGACAGCGACTGAATTCGATCTAGCTGATAAGCCAGTGTCGAAAAATCTTGCCACTGGCGGGACTCGAACTTAGGACCTTCCAGTCGGAGCTCGGTGGATGCATCTAGCCACAGCTCCCGGTGAATTTCGATGAATTCAGTGAAGAGCCATTAACATGAACATGTATGAATATTGGGTTCTAATGATGCTGCCTTCATTTTCCTTCAGGCGACCGCGTCCACAAATGATTTTTAGACTTGAAATATTGTGCACGTTTGGAAAACCACACTATATCGTTTACCGGATAGGCTCTCTATAATTATATTATTCTAAAACGAGGCATCATTCTCAAAATTCAATGAGCTTGCAATTTCTGTTGTTGGCAAACCTGTCTAAAATGATTACTAAACTTCAATATTTGGAAGAAAAAATTATGGGTTGTAAACTGAAACAAGCGAATTTCGCAGTCAGTTGATGGGTATCGTATGGCGGATACAATTTTAGAGGAAACATCCTTAAACTTCAGCGATCTTGTAACTTCGAAACAAATGGAAGTTGAGTTCTGTACCAAAACCATTGCGACGCATGAAAACACTATGCGTGAAGAGATGATATATGCGACATTTTTAAAGATAGAAATTGTCCAAAATGTTGTAATGTATTTGTTCTCTTTACAAGCGCAGGGTGATCAGTGAAACCTTGACCAAATTTGACAGTTGGTCATTGTAATGGTTCCTATGGATAATATTAAACAGATCATCCATTTGATCTATAAAAATAGAATAACGTAGTTATTAGAATAGAATAACGTAGAATAGAAAGTAGTTAGTGTGTTTAATTTTAATGGTGGTTTAATGACAAATATAAAATTTCCAGATTCAAAAGAACAATATTGTGGAAAGTTTTACTCAAATGGCCTTCACAATATTCTTGAAAGAGGCTATTAAGTTTGAGTGGTGTGTTTTCTAGGTGGTTACTCATAAACAGCTGACAAATGCCTGAACGTAAATTTTTTTGTGGCTACATACATCATCCTCGCGTAACGACAACTAGCGGCGCCCATCTCACACTTTCCGTTTACAACTTTCGTTACGAGAGCAAAAACGAGAAAAGTCTTTTCAGAAGTGTTTCCACTTTTCTCATTTTACACAACCACTTCAGTTTTATATTGTTTTTCTTACGAAGAGACGCAAACAATCGAAAAAAAACATAACGAAACGTTTTTATGAGAAATTATTGCATAATGAAATCAATGGCTTCTGTTTATATTAATATTTGAATCAATTGAGGAAGGGAGAATACAAAATATGTTTTTCATAAGTGTTTACATTAATTCTGTATCATCACCAAGACCTCTACAAGAGTTGCATAATTTATTTTTATATTGCACGATTCTGCAATGACGACAGATGACAACGTGCAAAGTTTTACAAAATACTATCGATAACTAATTTGTGAAATTTTAAAAACTAATTAAATTAATTTTACGAGTCAGTTATTGATTGTCTTTAATTCCATATGAAAATCAAACCTTATAGTGATTTCTAGTATTCACCTAATAAATGTATTTGACGACGTGGTGACGCCGGAATGACGCCGGAATGACGACGGGATGACGACGGAGGGTGGGCGGCGGGAAGGAGAGTGAGAGAGAGCGAGGAGGGGGCGCGCGCTAATCTCCGGTTTTCGGGACGCAGCCAATCGAAGGGGGAGGCGCTCATTTTTCAGCCCCGGCCGCCGGAAATCCGCGCCGCGCCGTCCCGCCGCAGCCCTCGCCGACACCTCCAGCCCCGGCTGCAGCTCCGCCCGCGCCTCGACCGCCCCCGACGAGGCTGCCACCCCCCGCCGCTACCCCACACTTGCCCTCCCGTTCGGGCACAGTCACCTTCACTTGACCACCGCCTCCGCCAGACGGCTACCGTGAGCACCGACGAGGCGTTCACGCCGCTGTTAGCCCCGTCATCACTCCTGTCGCCGGCCCTGGCTTCTTGCCGCCTCTGCTCCCGCCCCCTCGGCAAAAAAGAAGCGCCGTGCCACCGCCCACGCATCCCCCGCTACCGCCTCCGTCGATTCCACCCACAACCCCCCGCTGCTGCCGCTGCCACTCACAGCGGATCCGCGTTCGCCGCCCTCGCTTCAAATGGACTCAAATTTCATTATTTCTGTATTAAACTTGTTTATCAAACAACACTTCAAATTAATTAGTACTAGTTGAAAATTTTGTTTGTTTTGCTACATTCATCAGCCGTCCAGACGAGCAAAAAACAAATTAAGGAAATAAGAATTTAACTAACATAAAAAGCATAACACATTGTTCATTCACTGCTGATATTTGGGGTTTGCCCGGAGAAATTACATTGATATTACAAATTCTGAAATTTATGTTTCTCTACACGAAAAACGTATTTTAATATGTCACAACAAAACAGTTAAGGTCACAAAAATGAAGATAACATAGAAGGTAACATAAAAACGAGAAAATAAAAATAGTTGTCAAGGAGTAACACTCTTCAAGCACACTTTATCCTTAAATGGGAAGCCACGAACAGGGAGGGAAGGAGCAATTTTCTCCAGAGAGGAATATTTTTTATTATTTACACGCTGAAACGATCAAATCAAGGTATTAAAATCATGAAAATTAGAAAAGAAAATTTTGTTCAAACGTAGAAGTTTTCTCCAGAGGGGATGGTAAAACCGTCAAGAGATGATTCGACGATTTGGCATAAGATTGGAAGACCCTGTTTGATCACGCAGCACAACATGAATAAACCTTACGATTAGATTTACCCGCGTCCTGCGGTGGTCAGCTTTTTCAACCTAGCACGCGCGCAGTGATACCTGGTGCGGTGCGGCCGGCGCGACAGCTCAGTCAGCCAGCACGTGAGCAGCTGGCCAGCGCACGGCGACGTCGGTGAAGGCGCTGCCCAGGAGCGTCTGGGTGCAGGCGCGCGGTTGCTGGCGGAGCGACGGCCGCCCTAGCAGGCCGGCGCACCCCTGCCTGGCACGCGGGTCGAGGCGTCTCGCCGCGCGCGAAATGGCCGCCAGTATTTGTACTTGTAGAAAATGGCCGAATAAATTGTTGTTGAAGTTGATGTTTAAACTTCCATTTACTGAACACTTCACTTCCTATGACGAAAGATTCTTTAGTTTTGGCGACCGCGCGTGTTGGGGTTCTGAAAGCCACACTACGCAAAGCGCGCTTTCGCCAAAATTCCGAAATCGTCAAAAGAAAGTGTGTAAATACAGTCAGAAGTGTTATTTATTTTGTGTCGCATGAGTGAAGATGGTCTTCCTTACATATGTCAAATTTTCGAATCATCCCTTACAGTTTTCAACATCTCAGGAGAAAATTACCCATTTTCACAGAAAAATTCTCTTTTCCAATTGTCTTGATTTGAATACCTTGATTTGAGCATTTGAGTGTGGAAATAATGAATGATGCACCTAGTTCTGTATTAATGGAGTCTCTGCCTGCGAAGAATTTCTACTTTTCCAGATGGGGTAATCAGTTTGTTGATTGATAGATTAGTGACACCTGGCGCGTCAACTGTTAAGATGATTAGTCCCCTAAGTGTGGTGTATGGTTTTTCTTTTGGAGGTGGCAGCAATCTTTCCCTGCGAGATGGTGTGATCCGGCGCCTACCGATGGTCGCATAGTGAGGTATTCCCAACTAAGGTTTTTCCACCAGCGGGCACCGCCCCAGCCGGGACAGCCTCTAAGCTCCCGACCGGTCTCCCGGCATGTGTGGCAGTGCAGCGCATGTGAATGTTAAGTGCGTGTAAGAAAGGTGTGACTAGGGAGAGGAAGGAAATATCGCGTGCAGTTCTCGGCCCGTTTGTTAGGGTACTACCCCGGCATTGGCCTTATGTTAAAGAAAACACGGAAAACTACCGATCAGAGCAGCCGGCCGCTAGAATTCTCCTTCAGACTGTGACTGAATTCGACTTAGCTATGTCGTAAATCCTACCACAGTCGCCACTCCAACCTCGGACCCCCCGCCCAGAAGCACAGCTGTGGCATCAGTGGATGCCCTGAGCTACCTCTCTAAGGAGACGGGGGACGAGATCCCGACCTCCCTGCTCGCCGGGTCCGTCTCGTGCGGCGCTTGCATCAGCACCGAACCCCCAACCGTCAGGGCAGCTCCGAAGGCGCCTCGCCTGGGGTCCTTGGACCCTCGCCCACTCGGCCGCTCGCCGTTGGCAGCCCCGAACTGCGCGCCGCGCCATTACGCCTCGCAGACAACTTGCATCTACTCGGTAGAAATTATATATTCCATTTCTTTTTTCGAGAAAATGGTGTAAAATCAATCTTGTGAAACTATTTAATGAACTTTTTTGAATTTGCTTGGAAAACTGTCTTTTTCATAGAAACGTACAATGCATTAATTTTTTGGAGAACTTCTATTGCGCTTTGTAACAAAATGTTCACGATTGCCCTTTTTACAGCTATCACAAAAGTTTACAACAAAAAATCAACAAACTTAAGAAACGAGGTACGGATGAACAACTCAAACGGTAGGATAACTAATGTAATTGAGGTAATAGGTCAAGGAAGAGGAAGGAAAGATCGCGCGCGGTCCGTGGTCAATTTGATATGCTCCTGCATTCGCCTGGCATTGATTGGAGAAACTACGGAAAATAATCGATCACAGCAGCAGTCCGCCAGAATTCTCCAGACAGCGACTTAATTCGACCTACCTAACTAGCTAGGACCTTCCGGTCAGAGGCATTTCAGTTACATTGATGCCCTGAGCCACTTCTCTAGGTTTGATGCTTGAGAGGATACAAATATTGCCTAGCAAACGCCGACCTACACGACAGCTTGTGGGTCCTGCACGTAACAGCCTATGGACCCTTTACAGAGCTTAGACCTTTCCAAGGAAAGCAGGCATAGTCATAGCACATCGCGCAGGAGAGCACTGCTCCCTCAGAACAGGCTATTTGCTAATAACTTGAAAAATAACAAATATAATTCTGATCCCTAAACGAAACACAAATCATAGCCTTACAGAGAATTATAGACCAAGACACCTCCTCCCAACAATTTCAAAAATATTTAAGAAAATAATTTTAAAAAGATTAACAAAATCAGAAGCCAATCCAGATCACCGATTTGGCTTTTGAAATCACATCTCAACTGCGTACCAATTACCAAGGATAACTGAACACATTCATACAGACGCCCAAAAGAAGAAACACAATAACAATACTCCAAAACGTATCTCAATATTTTGATAGTCTGGCAGCCGGGATTAATCCTTAACTCAAAACAATACTAACACATAAATACTTTTTATGGCTTTCTACAACACTGTGCGTTTACACACCGGAAACCAAGCACATAACAGTATTATCCCTCTTCCGGGCCTTTCTTTGTGCCCGAGGGCTTTTTGAATACTTTATGACTCGCTCCAATACCAACACAACATTTTTACGAATTCGATTTAAGTTAAGATACAAGAAAATACAATGAATCAATGCAATAACTCTCAAATATGTAAGAACTCGTTTTAAACTATACTTTGATAAATTGATATGAAAATTGCAATTTTGGAATCTTCCTGTGAATTTATAATTGCCATCAGTCAATCATATTTCACTGTTACGTATCACCATTTGTTTAGAGATACATGTGCTTCTTGTGTAGCAGTACTACTAGTAGTAAATAGATGTGTAAGGCACATCAACTAATGTCCTTAAAATGTTATTTCTTGATTTCATGAAATATTCTAAATAAATTTTGGCGATAGATGCAAATAACCTAAAAGTACCGTTTCATCAACGCAATTCACATTTATTTTCCATGTAACTCTCAAATACACCATAATCCTCTTCATATATTTCTAGAGATTTTGCTGGAAACCACTGCCCGTAGCTTTGTTAGCTTCTGTGAGAATTTCCGCAGGAACACCACAATATTATTTAATTCTGTGCGAACAAATCAGTCCAACAATGAGTACGCAGTAGTAATTTCTGTTTGCTTATCTGACGTCGTATTGAAAAATGACGATTACAGTGTGTATTTTTACTTTAGACGCAAGAAAAGTTAAAAAATGTTTCGAACTCTCGTTTGATTCAGCAACAAACTAGTAAACCATAAAGTTATATATTCACCACAGGTGTCACTATATGTTATTGCCCCTCAGGGGACTTCCAACCCTCGGGCCAGAGGCCCTGGGGCAAAAAGATCTACTTAACGCCCTTGAGATAAAAATAACTATTATACATCACTACAATTATCAGACAGGTCTTTCACAGTAACTATAGTAAATCATATCTCTAATTCATGCACGTAAGAAACAAGATTACCTCAAGGCTCACCACCATCTCCAATGCTATTCAATATGTACACAGCTGATATCCTAATCACGCATCACAGAACTTGCACATTTTGCTGCCAATACGGCAATATTTATATCAAGTCGTACGCTGACACATAGCGGTACAAAAATTCAACAGTTAAATAAAATAGATGAGTTAGTAATGAAATTGAAGACAAAATTAAACCCAAAGAAATCAAAACCATTTTTTTCATTAAGACCATTCTCTGCCACCCACCCGCCACTAATAAATAATAGTCTAATTAACTAATTAACTGGACCACCAAATCAACACTAAATAGATTTGTCTATGTTTAGAATTGAATTTTAAAAAGGAATTATTAATAGGCTGTTTATTCTTCTTAAAATTTTAACGTTTCGAACCCTATATATTTGGATTCTTCTTTTGGTACATCTTTTTTCATGAGTTCCTGTTTTCCATCATATTTTGTCTAGATTAACAGGTAAGTAACAAGTTAACATTAAGTTGGTTGGGAATTCATCTAACATTTTACTAGAACACACACTCACCAGAATAAGGCAAGAGATAAAGCCATGTATACTAAAACAAGATCTAGCTGCGAGTTTTACGAGTTCAAAGCTATTAGAGAAGCGGGCTCAGACAATCCCAACTGAACGTATTACGCATGGAGAAAGACTATTAAAAAATTGCATAAAATAATGCAAAAGATATGGGTGATTGAAAAGCTTCCAGAACAATAGGCAGAATAAATAATATGTCCGATATTTAAAAAGAGAGATAAAGTTGCAGTAACGACAGACCGATAAATTTATTAAATATTTCGTACAATGTTTGTGCAAGTATTCTAAACAATATACTGTAAAATGGTTGAACAACAAATTAGTGATCGTGCAGGTTTTAGGAAAAATAGATCAACTACAGACAATATATTTTTATTTAGACAATCTTTTGAGATATGTCTTGAACATAACATTAACCTATTCAATTTGCTTATTGATTATATATATATATATATATATACCTTTGATTCCGTTCACAAGACTAAAATCAATGAATATCTTAAAATATTTAATGTACCAAACAAAAGAAAACCTATCATGCTCACATTATTGGCGAAAATTAAAGTAAATAATGAACTAAGTAGCTATTTTCAAATAATAACTATCAACTAATCCACTGTCAGCATCTCTCTGTTTAACTTAATGGATGTGATTATGAAAAAACTGGACATAAGGGGCAATGTCACCACACGTGGAAAACAATGTATAGCAAGATGACATTCTTTTAACAAACAGCAAATTCATGAGATGTAGATTTTGGTCAGCAAACCCGTATGACATTAGTATAGCTAATCTTGGTTATCAAGAAGTTAGTTCATATGAATACCTCTGGTCTAATGTTGAGAATCATTATCATATAAAAGAAGAAATTAAAGAAAGAATAGTAGCTGGTAATAAAGTTTACTTTGCCAATCAAGCATTCTTTAGAAGTAAATTGATATCTAAAAGTGCAAAGTTAAGACTCTATATGGCAGTAATACGGCCGGTAGTCACGTACGCTGCAGAAAAGTGGGTCCTAGAGAAGTTGACATTCAAGAGTTTATAGTTTTCGAAAGAAAAATTTTGAATAGGATTTTTGGACCAGTTAAACAACCAAAAGATATTTGAAAAATAATATATAATACGGAATTGGATAATCTAATAAAACACAAAATACTGGTAATCATACCAGATCTTAAGTTGGATGGGATATGTATACAGAATGATGATAGGCTAGTAAAGAAAGTTCTCGGATGGAACCCTATTGCAACTAGAGATAAAGGAAGACAAAATACATGATGGAAAGATGATGTCGTAAATGATCTGAAGACAATAAAATAAGAAAATGGACCGTGAAAGTAAACAACAGAAAGGAATGAAAGGTCAATTGTTGAATATACCAAAAGCAATTAGTTATTATCTGATGGTAATTTTCATCCACTATTTTGTATCAAAATTTTTAGCATTAAAAGTGAGCATTAAAAATAGCATTAAGTCTATCATGCTGTCAACTAAAAAACCCTTTAATTTCATTTCTATATTTCATGTATCGACCTTAAATTAGTGTAGGTGTAAATATGTGGTAAATGTACTCTCACAGTGATTTAAACCCTGGCAAAGCCGAACAAGAGTTGGCCGCGGCCTCTCAGGACAAGGGAGCGACTCGTCGGCGGTGGGCGGGTAGGCATTACAATAGAAAATGGATGGTGGAACATTAAACAGAACATGTTTTTATAGCATTCATTTATATGTCTGCATCTGTCAAAATCACTGTCAAGTTTGAAACGCAAAATTTAAAGTGAGTGTTACTTTAAAACTAATTGAGGGGTTTCATACAAATATAAAATTACATATTTTGAGAAATTTTGGCTATAACTGGCGCTATCTGCTGGGAAATTTCCTTTCGGTAAGTGCCAAACACAGTGATAGATGTAAGGTGGGGAAAAATCATAAATTCATTACTATGCACGTCTACGAAATAGTTTTGTGGTGTCTCCTGAAAAATCACAAATTTTGCTTAGTTTTGTTATTGTAATAAACCCTTCAATTCATCTCGAAGTCTGTGGTTTTGTTTATACTTGTAAGTTTCATTTCAGAGGTTGCATGCACTGTCAATGATGTATTTTGTATATTACCTTTTGCGAGTAGATAGTTGTGTTGCTTGCACGTTTTTGTAAGTATGAATTAATTTAAAGCTTTTCGACAATAGGGCTATTATATCAAATCTTCAGCGCGTTTTTCGATTCAAAATAGTTACTATTTCACGTACGTGGACATCTCTGCTTCTCAGATTTCGTTAGCAACGCTCGTTGATCCGACCAAGATGCATAACCCCGAGGTTCTCCCCCAGACTTTCCTCCTCAATGTTTAGATTAAGTAAGCTTAGATTGTAACTAACACAAGCCTGAAAATTTATCTGCAAAGTGCTTAATACTGAACGAGTATTCCATTTGAAAATCAATAAACATTTTTACCAAAAAAATGCGTTCCCATAATTAATTCTTAATATAATGAATTTTAGTAACGAAGTGGAAACAGGTATACAGGGGCTCATCTGCTGTCTGGAGGAGAATTCTAGGGGCCAGCTCCTCGGAGCGGTAGGTTCCCACGGTTTCTCCGATCAACCCAAGTCGAAGAGCAGAATGAGCCCCACATCGCGAGTGATCTTTCTTTCCTCTTCCTTCTCCCGATCTCACCCCTTACTTACACACTCATACTCACATGCACTACGCTATCACTCTTGTCGGAACACCCGCCTGGAGCTGCGAGCGTGCCCCGCCCGGGCCTTGCTGGTGGGAGATGCCTGGTTGGGGAGAATCCGCGCTGGCCGACCGAGGTCGGTGCCGACCTCCTGCGGTAACATCACCAAGCAAATGAACAGCGCTGATGCCCTGAACAGATTCAGCCCAGCCACCCGTCAACCCTTCCGCTACAGAAAAAGACTCCACAGACTCTAGTAAAAGGGCACTGACAAACAATGATATAGAGCGTGAACCCCAAACAATTAGTAGCAATTACTATTGTTACAGTGATACAAAAACCAAATCTGACACCACTAATTAATGTGCCGGTCATAAATACATTCGGACCTCTCAGTGAATGATAAGCAAACAATTGAAAATAGAATCACCCGTATTAACGAACTCCCTAGTGGACAAATTGAAACCCCCCGTACCACTACTCATAGTGGCAGTCATTATCAATTATAACGCATTCATCAGAGAACTTAAATGTAAATTCACCACCAATTTAATTGCAGACTTAAAAAAATATTAAAATATGTGTAAACTCACCTACGGATTTCCCAATCCTAATCAGGTATCTAACACATACTCATCGAAGTTTTTATTCCTTCAAAGACCCGCTGAATAAAACTTTCTCTGTAGTGTTTAAGAATTTCGACCAATCCATTACTGATCAAGAAATATATCAAAGGCTGAAAATAATGCTTTCCTTCACTAATAAAAACCGCCAGATTTCACAAAGAAAACAAACTTATTTCAGTAGTTGTAGTTGTGTTGCAGGACGGTACTCAATAGACAATATTTTAGCCATTGAGCAAATTTGTAACACGGAGTAAAAGCACAAGCAAGGAAAAAACCCAATGTCCATTACATTGCCATTGAGGTCTGGATTATGGTCATGCAAAGAATTGAACCAGTCAATTAACTGCTCATTTTGCTCGGGTTATCACTAATTGGTAACTTGCCCATATCGTGATCAAGTACCAAAATCTCGTATCTGTCAAGGCAGCCACCAGGCCGATAATTCACACTCCAGGTGCCCTTACTTAACACAATACGTTGAAAAAGAAAAACTGTCAACCAAAACAAACCCCAAATCATGAACCAAAGCTTTTCCAACCCACCCACTCCACAAAAAATAAATTCCCATTTCCCTCTTCTTCCCCAAACACTAATTCTCAACACATTCACTCATATTAGTAGCATCACATCCCAGGCCCACTGAAATCCTATCAACAATTCAAGTTCAACCAATCTTTCCCAAGAACCACACAACAACTATCCCATTATAAATACAATAATTAATGAAATTACTTCTTATATAATCAATGCCATAAACACACATACTCATCATAATCAAGTCAATTCAACATTCATTCTTCGCCTACATTAACGGAAATAATGGCAATACAACACCTTAATGATTTTACTCTCGTCAATTGGAATGCTAACTGCCTAACATATAAAAAAACAGAACTAGTACACTTCTCAAGTTCACACTGTGTAGATATAATTTGCATTACAGAAACCCACTTAAAGGAAAAAAATAAAATTTACATCCAAAATACGCATTTTACAGAGCAGACAGAAACCAAAACAAAGGAGGAGTGCTAATAGCCATCAATAAAAAATATCCAACATTAACCAATAATACTACCTTTACTGGTATTATAGTAACTGTTGCCATTAACTTCGAAATGAAAAAATAGCATATGGACTATAATTGCAGCATACAATTCACCAAATCATAAACTAGATTTCGATAACATTAACAAACTATTTCAACTAAGTAATACCATACTTTTAGGGAACCTTAATGCCAAAAATACATACTGGGGTTGTTTGAACACCAACGCTATTAACTAAAATATTAACCCATATAGTAAATCACACTGTTCTCAAAATAATTTCACCTACAAGCCTCACATATTACCCCCATGATCGTTTAAGAAATCACGTTATCCTCGATATCGGAATAATTAACACTAAAATAAAACTGCATACTACTACATTATTCGAACTCGATTGAGACCAGATTCCGTTCTTGATAACCACACAATAAATATCCCCACCGCACGCCCGAGCACCATAACCAAATACGGTAAAAGTTGACTGGAAAAAATCCAATCGTTAACTAGCTCTACAATACCTAAATTCAAAATTATCTCCAAACCACTAGAAATAGAGCAATCAATCAACCAACAAACCACCATAATACATACCACAATAAAAAAGACCGAATTGAAAACAAAAAGTACTCACAACGATGAACAATATAATTTCCCCCCAGAAATAGTGAAAATAATACAAATAAAAAACAAATCCCGCAGACTATTGTCGCAACTAAGAACTCCAGAACTAAAACTAGAACTTAACATAATAATAAACATTGTACGTAAATGCCTGCAAACCTGCAGTTCATTTACCATTGCAAACAAGTTTTCTAACACTCGGGAACCAAAATATCTAGTTTTTCAAATGTTGCTAATCTCGCACTTTTTAAAACTTTATTTTTATTTATTTATTTATTTGTCTTTAAGTTTTACTCATCTTTCAACTATTAATAGTTAAAATGATGGGAAAGGATTCTGGAACTCAAGAAAACGTGCGAAGATAATCTTTTCCCCCCTACGTCAATATAGTTTTCACTGTTTTTGACTAAATAAATCTTAAAATCTAAATCAATCAACAACTTCAACAATCAGCAATTTGAAACATTACTTCAATCACTAAGCACTAATAACAAATCCATATGACAAATCACTAACAAAATATTAAGAAAAAGAATAACATACAGAAAAGTTAGCAAATTACTTTGCATCCACATTCACTTTAAATAATACTAAACTACCTAGTCATATCACAATCAGCAAAACAGTAAACGAACAGATATACGGCTCACATCATAAAATGCACTACACATCACCTCATAAATAAAATTATGAAATCACCAACTGTCAAAAAGCCTCGGGCCATGATAAAATTAACAATTTAATATTCAACAATCTTCCCCAAACAGCCATTGTATATCTAACAAATATCTTCAACTCATGCCTGAGACTAGGTTACTTTCCGTATGTATGGAAACATGCAGTCATCCTTCAGGTACAAAAACCAAACAAGAATGCATCTCTAATCAATAGTTTCTGCCCAACGCTATATAAACAACTAGAAAAAATAATATATTAACGATTTACAGCACACCTCCATAACACAAAGGCCATTCCCATGGAACATATGGGATTTACCGAAAAAGTATCCACGCATTACCATCTACTCAGAATCTCTGAAAACATCCATACGGCATTTCAAAAGCACTATCACACAATAACAATCTTTCTCGACATTTCTCAGGCCTTTGATAGGACATGGCACCAGGCTTTAAACAACAAAATAAAAAAATAGGCACTCCACCTTATCTTACCCAAATCATTTCCAGCTTCCTCAACAATAGAACGTTTGCCGTTACAGTCGATAACCATCATTCTAATCCAAAAGCAGTCAAGGCAGGCCTTCTCCAAGGTTTCCCGTTATCTCCCGCTCTTTATAACTTGTACGTAGCATCGTCTACCAAAACATAGAAAAATACCCCCCCCCAATTTGCAGATAACAAGGCTATATATTCTTCACGTTTCACCATAAACACAATAAAAATCAATCTGCAGTTATACTTACACCAAATCGACAGCTGGGCAACCAAAAACAAAATTTAAATCAACCCGTCAGAAACTGCAGCCAAAATCTTTTCTTTAAGTCCGTACATCCCCCCCACCTCCATTACAATTGAACCAAGAACCCGTACAATGGCACCCTCACAACAAACCCATAAAATACCTAAGACTTTTCTTAGATACCCGACTCGGTTGGAAAAATCACACCGACAATAAAGTTATACAAGCAAAAATTGAATTACACCACCTACAACCAATAATAAATAGATCTGCTAGATTATCCTACAATACCGCCTTACTGATTTACAAAACTATCATTCGACCACTACTATTATATGCATGCCCAGTATGGAGCAGCGCAGCCAAATCGAATACCAAAAAACTCCAAATGGTTCAATATCGGTTCCTCCGCACCATCACGAATGCACCATGGTTAATCTCCAATTCACAACTTCACAAAAAATTCCAGTTAGAACCGATAATATACCACATAATTTTTTATCCACCCACATCTTCCAAAGCAATCCAAATATAACCAATCTAACCCCTCTAACACTCTGCCAAATCTCTAATCCACAGAGCCCGCATCAAGAACAAATTTCCGTTTCATACATTCCAATAAATTTTCATATGTCGACCCGATGTAGAGTGATCATATAAAGATACCTCTACCACCCTTGTAGTAATGTAATTTGTATTTTAAGATTAGAAGTAAGTTTATAGTAAATTATTTATAAGTAGATTTAAGTAACCATAACAAAAGAAGAGTGTTTCTAAACACTGATATTTGCATTATTCAGTCCAAAAGAAAATAAATTTTAAAAAAACTCCTGCGATAAAACATGCAATACATTTACGGGACTAATGGCTTTAGCAGTTGACGCGCCCTGCATCACCAATCAATCAATATATCTAGGCTCTAGAACACGTGCATGAATAATACCTAGTGCTTAGCGAGATATCACTGCCTCCCCGTCTTATCACCTACGTTCGCGCTGGAGGCCTGGGCAGCGGCGGCTGAGGCATGTGGCGGTCTGGGCTCCAAGGCGGCGGCGGCGGCGGCGGCGGCGGCGGCTGTGGTGGCAGCGGTGGAGTGGGAGGGGGCTCGCCTTCCCCCCTCCACGCGCGGGCTCTTTCATATGAAGTGTGTTGCTCTCCTATTCGCATACTGCGGCTGCTGCTGCTGCTACGCGGCGGCGGTGGTTCTAGCGGTGCTTAGTCCAGGCAGCCACTGCCCACGCCGCCGCCCACGCCGCCTCCGACGGGGCGAAACGCAGTCGCTTCTGGCTGGGGGAGGTAGAATGCCTCGACAGCGAGTGCCTTACATTGCCACTCGCGTCATTCATAGGATGAAGGTAGGTTGAAGGTTGGCAACAAGAGGGGTTTTTTTCATGGCGGCAAAGTCTTTCAATTTACACTTGGAAAACATTTACACATTTCAATATACTCATTGAAATCAATATTTGTTTCGAGTTATTGCAATACAAAGAAAAAAATTACTGGTTCTAATTTAGTATTTTTTGAAACCAGTTCGAAACGTAGATCACCATCATAATTATCTCTTAGGACATTCATGTATCTCAAGGAACAAGGGGTCATTCTTGCACACATGTGGTTTCAATGTGGAGACATGCGTACTATACTATGCATCAAAATCTGATAATCTACGTTAAACTGTTCATCAAATGATTTCTTTTACTCTATCATTCACCATCGAAATGAAACAATATTGGATATCAAAATACTTGTATATTTTCTAAAGTGCATACCATATATCGGTTTAAGTTTTCAGTGCACTGAAAATTGACGTATCATTGCTGTACCTTTGTTGATCAACTTTTTATCCAGTTTCGTGTTTGAGGATACCGTTCTAGTTTGTACACCTAGTTACCTTCTTCTCTGGAAATTAAATACAAAGTGAGTCTAAAATGTTTAATATCAACTTTTGGTTAATATAAACTAAGTGGAGTTGAGAGATCCGGCGCCTCCCGCCTTCTCGTCCGCCGTCAGGGCGCAGGGCGCAGGGCGCAGGGCGCAGGGCGCACCCCCACCATCTGCCAAGCGGTCGTTTTTCTCGGACGAAGTGTCGCGCGGTCTCGCGCCGACGACAATACAAACTGGGAGTCTTTGTGTCCGGTAGTTATTATGTCGCAAAGGAATCTTTGTAAAGCGATACTAACTCGAAATGGGAGTGTTGTGGATTTGGTTAACCTTGATTTTCCATGTACAGATTTGACAAGGTTTTCCTTTGTAAATTTTTCGTCGTTTTTATACTGGTTCTTTATTTAGATAGTGCGAGAGCGAAGCAAAGATTCATTGTTACTGTGAATTTGTTGATGGAAGTTGTAAACCTATATTATTCTCGAGCCTCCAATTTTTACATAAAGAAGAGACACAAATCTGAGCATTGCAAAGATCTGATTCGAATGAATTTTCTATTCAATATTTCAAAGATATTGTGTGAATTTACAGTGTTTGTTAATGTAACTGTTTCTTATCATTATTAATTAATAGTACCGGATTTTTGTGCAGTAAAAACTGTGCAGTAAAGACACCAAAACGTGTAAAAATATGCAATAAAAGATCAAGACTTTGCAAAACAGTGTTATGTAGCATAAACTCCAGTTAATCCACTTATCAACTTATTTTTATATTTCAAATGTGATATTTAAAGTGAAAAATATTATTCTAGTATTTTTATTATAATTCAATCTCTACATATTGTTTATACAAATCATATTATATAATTTAAATATTATTCGCACACAAATTTAAATTAGCCTAAAACGCAAACAAGTAAATAGAAAAATAAAAAAAATACCATCAGAAATATAAAATAATTAAGAGAGAAGAAATGTTCATGATTGTTTTAAATAATATTTACATTTATGTATATTTCAAAATTATTTTCTGAGAAATATCTTCTATCAACTAATATGTTTCAGGCAGGAAAACTTCGTTCTACATTTATACTAGTCTGTGTGCCGATCGTCATTCTGGCGTCCGTGTGGCTGCTAAAAGCGGTCGAAAAATGCGTTCATTCGTTCTTGTACCTCGCAGAGCAACATTTAAAAAAGAAAATATTTAAGGTCGCATCAACAGCTAGGTCATTAGCGACCACTATAGATTAACGATAGGGTTAACAATATAATGTGTTGTGGTGATAGTGAGGGGCGAAAGAACGAACGCAAATACAACCATGCCCGCGATCCTTCAGCCCGAGATCGCTGCGGCACTACTGGCTTAACGATCTCGGCCATCCGGACGACGTATGGTGATGTTTGTTCCGAGAAATTCGCTGAATTTGAAACGCAGTGAAGCTTGTCGCTAAGCTTCGCGCCCCGGCGTGTGATGAAATGTGATCGCGCGTGCCGTGTCGAGTGGGTAAGTTCAGCGAAAACTGACAAAACGGATATATGATCTGTTTGGGAAGATAGACCCCGAACATAGCGTTTGCTTAGCGGCGCAACCGAGGGCCTTGGATCTCTGCTTTAATAACTCAAAACTTTTAATTAGACAGTAGGCATAATGAAAGGTACAGACACTCAGTTCATAGGGCAACGAACTGAGGAAGACACAGACCACCCGAATGCACGGCTGGGTTGTCATATATGTGCAATTTTCAGGCAGCATTTAAAAAAATCAAAGGGTGCAATAAGCTGCAGTAACCCCCGAAACGTGCAATTCCGCGCAAAATAAAACAAGTACTGAAATAATGCCCCTTTCATGATTCATGGTTTTATCCAATTTCGAGTTAGCAATGAAAAGATGCAGTAATCTGGGAATCCGGTCTTTAGTGATTACCAATCGTTTGCATCTCCTTTTTGAGCTATTAATCGCGTATCTATATTAGTGATCTACACTAGCGATGCGTTTATATTCTTCAATGACGATCAGGTTGTATGGAATATAATGATGAGCACAATGGGATTGTAATAGTTATCTTGCAAAATTTCATTACCCAATCTTTTCTTCATTTTCAGCGTAATCTTTTGTCAAAGCAATTGTTGATTAAGACATTTATAGTGCCTCTGTAATTAACAGGATCGAAGGGGTTTCAGAAACAAAAGAAACCAGAGTAAGTAGGATGGAACAATTGACACAAGCATAATCTGAAGCTGTTTTTTTTTATTTTAATTTTTACGAGAGGTACCATGAAATAATAGCGCATAAAACAGAATAATGCAAAGACGTTTGAAGTTCATATTTTATTCATACAACGATAAAAATATACAATATAATAATAATGATAATAATAATTGTAATTAATTATAAATAAATAACATTAATTATAATTATAATTAATTATAAACAATATTAATTACAATTATTATAATAATTTCAAACACTTTGTCCTGAGAACGGAATGAATGAACAAGATTCATAATGGGGCTATTTATTTATTTATTTATTTACGTCAAAAAACAGTTAAATAGTGTGTGTGACGTGCTATGAGGGGAAATTAATTTGAAGGTACATTATTTCCTGGGCTCCAGTTCAGTCCTGCGAAAATTCTTCGCCACAAGACTTAACAACCAACCATTGAAAACACAATTAAACCATCAAATAGATGCAGCAATCTACCTGTCGATCCTCAATTAGAAGTATTATCTGTTGAAGACGATGAAATCAACCAATTCAACAAAGTAGTAACTATTGCAACTAGTATAAATAGAGATACAAGTGTAAATAATGCAAGCACAATTCACCAATCACGAAGGCTCCAGAATGAACAAAATCTCGTCAATTGGGAGTTTCTTCATTGAAAAGGTAACGATTACCGCGTCTGTGGATCTTGTTAAATACCTCCAGAACTTCTGTAAAAAAATCTTCGCTCATCATTGTCTGAAAAAACTCGCAGAATTATCATCACGCCTTCTCCGAGATTCGTACTAGGAGGGTAGCAAAGACAACGTTTATTATTTTATCGTCAAAAACTTAAAACAACAGTTAAAACCTGTGTGTCACGTGCTACGAGGAGAAGGCCGAACTTGCGGGATTTCATTTGAAGTTACATGTATGTCCAGTAGCAAAACAAGGGGCCATCTGAGCACTTGCTCATTGATTAAGGAAACTGAACGAAAACCTGATCGAGATGAGGGTCATTGACCCAGAAGCTGAAGTATGAAGCTGTTGGTATGATATATGGTTTTGTAAAATCAGGTTTATCTAATAGTTATGGCCACAGTCTGCGATACCGCATGTAGGTATAGCGCATGAGTCTACAACTGGGAGGGGAGGCTTCTTTGACCTAAAAGCCCTGGAATCGATTCCCGACGGTTGTGGAATTTTTGAGACCAGCTAAACACCTGGATGAAGACCGTGCACTGACAGCCGAGCATTTTAGAGGAAGACTGATTTCTGTACACACGATTTCTTCTGATCAATTCTAGCTACATGGACCACCACCTAAACAACGGCCCACGGATTGCTCTTGATCTTATCTTCCCCATCCAGACTACTTTTAATCCTAAGGACCGATATATGGGCTTTTCCCATCATCTTCATAAGGTCCCCCATTGATCGAGAAAATCCGGACTAGCATTGGGTAACCGGGATACAGTGACCAACTGTTAATCCTCTGAGACACTACAATATAATATTTGATGCATGCATCATATGGTTCTTGAGATGTATGTATGTATACTTGGCGTGATGGTCGGTGAACGGGCTCAGGCCTACCGGCGATGTCCCTGCTTCGCGGCCATGGGCTAACGTGGTACGTGTTATTGGCACATACATATCCCCACGCCGTATTCCGGTCTTTCTAACCTGGGAAGCAAATTTTTTCATGGTCACACAGCAACATATACTGGGATATTGCAAGGAAAACGCACACTATAGTCTCTGCTCGAGCGGGAATCGAACACCGAGCCGCGTAGTGTACAGCGAGCGCGCTGACCAAGAGCTAGTCACGAGCCAGTGTCCTTGCGATGGGACAGTTGAAATAATGAATGCGAGAATACTAGATTGAGTGAGTGAGAGATAATACTAGTACGTCACACACAGTTTTTAACTTTGACGATAAATACGTAAATTTAAGTAAATAAATATTTATGAAACTGCCCTCTGTAACGCATCTAACTTCCGCTTGTTTACATTTATATGCAGGTGATTAGTTTTACCAGCTTAAAATGTGTACCGTCTTTTAGATATTGTATTCATAAAAAATATCTCTAATGTACTTTGCGGACAAACGCTTCAGATCCATGAACTACAATTTTTTGAGATAATTGTAAATTCAGAAAATCAGGCTAAGTCGTGCCATTTAGATACACGACACGCAGCGGTGCTCATTGGGAAGCCTAGTCTATATTAGTCGTAGCAAAAAATGGTATGCAATTAATACACAATAAAAATATTTTTAGCAGTAACTGTGCTTCTAGGAGAAAAATTGTTCCGGATTTTTTCATGTAATTATAAACCTCGTGGCGGATATTTTCCGTAGGACAATATATCATTTATCACCACTGACTTCTCGCTTATTTTTATTAATATAATGCCTGTGCAGCATAGAATGAAGTTGTTATTATTATTATAGCCCGTTACAATCCCGTGGAGGGCAAGGGCCTCCGACTGACGGGTGGGTTACACAATTCGGGAACTTCCTTCTACACACGCTATTTACATTAAAACATAAGGAAATGTAAAGGCTATTTACACACACAATAAGCAACACTTCATTTTGTTTGATATCGATATCCCCAGTCAGGAATCGCACTCTTTGCATTGTGAATACAATAAGATAATCCCATCAACATGCACGAGGAAATAATAGTAACGAGTGTAAAACACGACCAGGAAGTTAACACAGCCATTTCATTTAAACTCAAAACTGATTGGCGCATAATAAGCATCTAATATGCCGTGTTTATGTGGCCAAAACCCAAAATTTGCCGCCGAATATCAATTATCACACGAACTTCTAACTGGGATCAGCACCGGCATTGCTCTCAATGGGCTAATAATGAAAACTATATTTAGAATTTAACATTTTTTACCTGCTGACAATGAGCTTGATATCTCTACTTTTAAAAACTACTGGTGCTACAAATGTTCAGACTTTCTTGCATTATTTCTAACTTTTCCGTTTTCAAAAATACATAGAGTGATACATAATTGAGACCTGCTCCATTTTTTAAATATCCTTAGCTTTTATACATAAAAAACTTACAAGTTAAAATTTGGAGCCGTTTATGATAAAGCGTTTTTTATAATTTCCATTATTATCAAGGAAAAATTACGCAAAAAGGACTACTTTTATTTTAAAAATTGTACATGACCTTTTTTAACGATCTAAGTTTTTAGAATAGATTTCATTTAAGACAAAACTTTCATTTAAAACTTTATCTTCTGTACTGTAGTTGTAGGAAGACGCCAAAAAGTTTCGAACTTGTGCAAATTTTGAAATATTAGAGACAACAAACAAAATGAGACCAGCGCCATTCTTTTAAGCGTTCTCTACGCTATCCGAGGACAAAGTTTAATGAAAAAAATTGTAGCGATTTTTTAGAAAATATAGTAAATGTTTTTGAGTTGTCATGACAAGCATCCTCAGAAATCAAAATATCCGTTTGAAACTCGCAGGACCCCAAGTTCGTTTACCTCGACCAAGAAATATAAATTTCGGTGAAAATCGTCTGGGCAGTTTAGGGGCTAGCGTTGACAAGACAGACAGACGCACACATTTTGGCGTCTGTGAACAAAACGAGGATTCTGGCTGTATAACGTGTTAGAGGAAGTAATTTGCTACATTTAGGAACAAGAGTTGTCCGTTCTCTTGATACCAGGGCCACACAATAAAGTTTTCCGTTGATAAATCACAATTTCTCTTTACTGCGTACGAAGCAGGGCAGGAATGCAATAAGAAATTATCAATTGGGTCAGCAAACTTCTGTTATTCATCTCCGTATGATGATTAAGTTCCATGAAAGTATTGGATGTCGAAAATCTATTTCTTCATGAGCATAAACCCAGAATTGCTCTGTCAATACACTTCCACATACGATTGCATAGCCGTTTTAATTCAATTGTTCTAAACACATAATTCTTTGTTACAGCCGATAAGCCACTCAAAAGGTTTTCTATCAAATGTTGCAATTAAGTATTGCATCTCGCTGAAACTCAGAATTTATTTAAAAGAACCTGCAATTGCGGCGTACATTGCCTCATGTTCACGTGTGTTATGTTCGCCTTCTGTGCTGCGCGATTGACAGTGCCTAACGAATTCCATTACTTAATTGCTCTGATCGAAATCCTAAGCTCTCTTTTATGAATTCTTTGAAGTTTTGGTTTGTCAGTTGTCACACATCGTGTACAATTCTCAAATTGTATGAGGTGCACAGCAAAAACATTGCCAACCCTGCTGGATAACGTAAACATAACACCAAGTATGAACAATGAGTATGAACACCAAGTAATCAACGAGAGACTGCGAAATGTGACTTAGCAAGATATTGCAATTTTAAACAATGTAGCCAAATGAATTGTCATTGCCACCAATGTATACATCTGCCAATTTGTGAATCATACATCTGTTATAAAATAAGCGGATTGGCTGTTTTAGAGCAACATCGACGAGGTACTGCACATAAACATACATTATAATAACTCCGAGTAGTCGTGAGAAATATTATGGCACTGTCGCAATGATTATTCAGTATACGAGTATTTTGATATTATAGTTACGAGAAGAAAATTGAGATGAAAAAAAATTATTTCCTAAAAGTTGTGTTTTAGTGGGTTTTTCTAGGGACATTTTCATGAAAGTTCTCCTGCCAGCCTCTATTACGATGTCGTTTCAGTTTTGTCCCACATTACAAATTAAGCATAATAATTATGTTGGTTTTTCAATAAATTGTGCATTAAAAATATGAATAGTTTATTTACATTTTTCTTATTCATATAAATATTTTTTATTTACCAACTTCTAATTAAGTTCATGATAAGCAATATTTAATCGTGTTTTACAAAACCGTTTTATAATACATTACCGAATATTTATGTAGTCTGATCCACGCCCAATTCTAATGGCATTTTTAGTATAATTGAGTCACTGCAGTGCCGCTGACCGGGGGGCTCCTAGGT
Organism: Gryllus longicercus; assembly: GCA_038098605.1. Taxonomy (NCBI): domain Eukaryota; kingdom Metazoa; phylum Arthropoda; class Insecta; order Orthoptera; family Gryllidae; genus Gryllus; species Gryllus longicercus. The sequence goes on from JAZDUA010000341.1 coordinate 267,756, forward strand.
TCGAGGCCCAACGGTGGCAGAATTTTCGACACTAGCTTGTCAGCTAGGTCGGATTCAATCGCTTTCTGGAGGAGGATTCTAGCGGCCGGCTGCTCTGATCGGTGCTTTTCCATGCTTTCTCCGATCAACACCAGGCGATTGCCGGAGCAGTACCCTAACCAACGGAGCGCGCGAGATCTTTCCTTCCTCTTCCTTGTCCTATCCTCCCCCGCTTCTTACACACACTTACACTAGCATGTACTACACTACCTCACATGTCGGGAGACCGGTCGGGTGCTCAGAGCTTGTCCCAGCTTGGACGGTGTCGCGCTGGTGGGAGATAACTGGTTAGGGAAAACTCCGCCAGCCGACGACAGGTCGGCGCCGGATCTCGCCATTCGCCAGCAAGAGAAGAGCACCGCCACCTCCCGAGGGAAAACATGTACTACACTAACGACACTAATGATCTTTGCCGTTGCAGCACCCGGAATCACTACCAACCAACCAACCAACCAACACACTTGTTGAGCCCAACCGTTTGAACGCATCTTGTGAATTTGCACAGAGATCATCCACGATGCGAGTGCGGCTCCTTCCGTGCGTGCTGATGGGGACAACCACGATATCGGCCCTCCTGGTAATGGTTATCATTGGCTGCTCTAGCGGTCTGCGAATCGACCGGCTTGCATCGTCGCGTGAAGGGAATTCTTCAATCGAAGCGGTAAGGCTTACAGAGCAGCAGAAAACTACATTTTAGAATACAGTTATTATTAAAGCGGTAGCCTATTTCTGAACGCAATGAATAAGAACAAATCTCATGGAAATCACAACTATGTCTGCTGCATACATTTGAAATAAGGGAACATAAAATCTCTTATTTTTATTTTTTTTATATTATATATTTTCATCTGATAATTATTTTTAAACGTATTTAGCGTGATGAACCAGATGGCTGCAGATATTATATTATATTGTATTGTATTATACTATATTGTGTTGTATTGTATTATATTATATTATATTATATTATATTTTATTATATTATATTATATTATATTATATTATATTATATTATATTATATTATATTATATTATATTATATTATATTATATTTATTATATTATATTATATTATATATTATATTATTAGACATGCATCGTATTGCAGGGCAAGACCTCCCACACGATGGGGTGTGGCTCATACAGAAACCCTTCCAGATGAACCAGTCCTAAAGAGCATTTAGACTAAAATACTTAATATACTCTGCATATTTATCTGCTAATAAATACTTAATAAATACTCTGCATATTTATCTGCTCCACTGTTTATTAGTCACTGTTCATAACATTCTGTAAATATTTTCTAAATTACTGCCGAACTACCCTGTTTAACATTGGCTAACAGTCATCCCTGCACTTCCCTAACCTTATTCATAAATTACTAATAACACTCAAACTAACTACCAAATTCTTCATTCAATCTTTTTTTTTGTGTCCAGCATTTCTTTTTCCAGTCCTGGGATCCCATCCTGTTGCCCTGGTTTCATCCCAAGGTGTAAGAGAATTTCTTACAACGTGGTCCATGCGCATGATGAGCCCTAGCCATCTCAGTTTTATTCTTCTAACTTCTCTGCTTGCTGCTATTTTATTATTTTTCCTAATTAATTAATTAGGAAATTTATTTCTTATTCCGTCGCGAAGTGATACCCCAAGCATTTAGCATTTTTTCTTTCTACTTAACTTTGCCATATTCTTAAACGATTAGTTACATTGGCGTTCAGTGATCGTGTCTGGACACTGAAGCTTTTAATGATATTTTGTAGATAATCGGGGGTTCCTAATGTTTGTAATTTGTACATTAGTCCTTGAAGTTCACTTGAATTATACGGGAAGTATACGTGAACGATTTTAATTTATTGATTTGCTCCTTTTTCTTGTTTATTAGTAAAATATATTATCTGCCCAAATTATCAGTACTCAATAACATAATCTATGGTAGTATCAATTTTGACAGGAATGTTAGCACCGTTAGTTAGAATTTTTGTCTTTAAGAAATTCATCGTGAGGCCAACTTTAATGCATTCCTTTTTTTACCTTTTGAAATAATTTATTTACTGCCTTTTTAGCATAATATGCCTTTCAGGGGTTTTAATACTCATTTTATACGTACATAATGCGTTTCGGCTGACAGTATTTGAGGACGGCCACATGGCTACCTCGTGAAAAATGCGGAAATTCAGAAGTGATTCTTTTTAAGTCTTTTATATAATGTTTTCGGCATCGAAACTGGTTAAAGAGGCGATTGGATTGAATTAATCTAGGGTGGTTTCAGGGAGTCTTTGTGGAGTAACGGGAGATAATGCGGTTTGAAATGGTAGCATTTTTGCCTAGATAAAATATCTGTGCACGTGTACAACACGGAAGAACGGTGAAAAAATTAATATTGATCTTTTTTATGTATACGTTAATGGATGGAATTTTTAGCTGTGTGAAAATTTGCGTATTAGGAATAAACCACGTGGCATGTATGGCTTTTCTCAAGAATTTGCTTTGAACAATTTGTAATTTTTTCAGATGTGCGTTTGCTATATTCTTCCAAATTTGACAGGCGAAAGTTAATGAGGTCCTTTTGTCATTCTAAAGACACGTAAGGCGCATATCAGACTAAGGGATGACTTCTTGTTTATTGTGGAGTATTGTTTGTTAATTTTTGCATGTGTTTTGTTAGTTATTTCTTGAATAATTTTTTTATGTTATATTTTTGTCTAGTAATATACTCGGATATTTTACGAGTGTGCCATTATGAAGTCATGGAATTGTAGTATTAGTAATTTTCATTTTTGGTGGTTGAAGTATTTTTCTTAATGAAAATATTTTAGCTTAAAATTTAGTAGGGTTTATAGCAATTCTCAATTTCATTGCCCATTTGACATACGTGTTTAAGTCCGACTGGAGATCCTTGCAGCGTTGGTCGCGGGGAATAGATACCCGCGTCGTATCAACAATAACACACCGAATAGTATTCAGAATATTATAATTTTTTCTTTAACATAGGAAGCAAAGCATAGCATAGCTGATCGTAGCAGTAATTACGTTACCAGGAGCCCGCTATTAATATCCGCGTTAGTAACACTCTGAGTTAAATTGTTCTGTTTTTTTTAACTAAACTGCATTGGGTAAAGTAACCTCGGGACTATAAATGAAAGTGATAATTCTCTACCTAATATGTTTTATATATGCAATATTTGCAACCAAATGTATCGAAAGCGAATGAAGAAATTTCGATTTTATTGAAATTTGTAATCGTGCGCCAGAAAAGGCCGACATTTCACCTGAAAAAAACAAAAAACTTATTGACGGGTTCTGATAACGAAGAAATGAATACCTCCTGTTGCTAAATGTAGAAAAAAATCCTCTAACTCGTGGTGTATCCAAAATGCATGTTTTGTTGGTTCTTGATACTGAAAAATCATTTGACGGCAAAACATGTCTGCTTGTCTGTCTGTCCGTCCGTCTGTGGTCAACGCCTGAACCGTTCAGCTGATTTTCTTCAATATAGATATTTCCTGATTGATCTGAGCGAACTGAAGGCTTTTGGAGTTTCTACAGGATATTTTGATTGTTGAAGGCTTTTTTACATGAATCTTTACTTTTACCTTTTTATGTTTTTGCCCGAGCTTGAAACATGCGGCGCTTCTTTGGTCTAGTGGTATAAAAACCGGCACGAACTGCCTGGATATGCATTCCAGTCTTGAAGCAGGAAAATAATTTGCTTCTTGAAAACCCTTTTACTGGGAAATATAGTAGTATAAATTTGCGAAGCATTTGGAAACAATGCATGAAAGTATGTTTTGCAGCGCCACTAGTTTAAATGTTTATAGTTGAGTACAAAATTAGTGCATAATGAGTACAAGATTATAGGCTAGTTGAGTTTGAGTTTCTGAGAAGTGGAAGTGCGATGGCGGGCACATTTGTGTTAAGCCGCTCACAATTTTTCTCGTTTGTACACTGTAATATTTCAGCTGGGCAACCAAACAAAATTTTGAAATGATCACACTTAAAAAATCACTACGGTACCAAACTGCAGTATACATTTCATCTTCGAAATTCGAATCAAAATGGGTATTTAAAAAAATAGGAAATTAACCCGGAAGGTGTTTCCTTGGCATCCGCAGAATATTATAAGCTAGTTGATTTTGGATTTCTGAGAAATCGGAGTGTGATAGCGGACATTTTTGATTTACGTCGGTCGCTATTTTTAGCGATTGTAGACTGTAATATCTCTGTTCAATGCCCAGATAAAAATTTGAAATTATTACACGTAAAAACTCACAATGGTACCAAAATGCACTATAAATTTCAACTTCGAGATTTTACTCAAAATGTGATTTAAAAAATCGGAAATATACGCGAAAGTGCTTCAATGATATCAGCTTTTTAAATGTTTATAGATGAGTACAGTTTTTCACACTCTCTCTGATGGGCTTTTAATGATATTTGTAGATAATCGGGGGAGGGGGGAGGCTAAAGTTTGAAATTTGTACATGTCCTTGAAGCCATTCTTTATCAAAGGCATGTGCAATATCGAGAAAAATTGAGGCTGTGTACATCCGCTTATCGAGTCCTTCAGCGATGTACTATTTTACTGTTTACATTTGATGAATTGTAGAGTGGTTGAGATAAAATCAGAATCGGGTTATATTTGGTATTACAAGAGTTTTCCTGGTCTTTCGATAATATCTTAACCGTAAACATACATTGAAGAGAGATATTAATGCTGCAATTACATTGAGAGGAAATTATTTCAACATATTATTATTAATTAAGTCATGGCCCGCTGAATTTCTTGTTTTTGTGCCTTAATTCGTCTCGGTCGGAGCGATGAATTTAGTTTTCGTTGCGACAGATTATCACGGGATTAATAAGTTTTCTTCGACTTCGTAATCTGGGTCGGTTGCAGCGTTAATTAAAAATATTTTTTCAAAATGTTCAGCAAGCGATTCTGCTTTTTCACTATCAATTCTTTGCTTATCCTATGCAAGGATCTGCTTATCCTATGCAAGATGAAAACTTTGGTATAAAAGATTTTCCCTTTGTAATAATTTTAACTGTATTCCACATTGCCCTAGAGTTACGTGTAAAACTACCTAAAAAAGTTTTGAAAATGTTTACATCTAACTTTATGTGTCTTTTTCAATTTTTACTGAGATGCTTTTAGTTTTTGTTTCAAAGTTTTATTGTGTAAACGGAGGCCGAATAGTAATCTTCTAAAACCATAGCTGCAACCGTTATATTGAAAACCGGTGTAGTTCTGGTCTTCTGGAAGTAGTGCTATTCGCCAATACGATGCCGCAAAATCTTTCGTTGAATCCCACGTACTTCCATGAAAACGATTTAAAGCCTCTTCTACTTGTCATTTGCCGGCAAATACTCACTGTTCCGTTCTTCTTTGTAACAATCACAAGTGGGTTAATGTAGACTGTAAATGTTTTTTGATCATCTCCCTCTCTATCATCTGATGATGATAGGATGATTTTATCAACATCTTTCTTGAAGGCCTGTGATATTGGATACGGACTACAGCGTAATGGCTTATCATCTCTAACGTTAATCCAGAATAAGACATTTTTGATCTGTTGATTAGATTTTTGAAATAGCTCCAGATACTTTAATAGTGTGTTATAGTACTTAGCCTTACTTCTATCGTCTTCACTAATTAGACATTGTTGAATTTTGTCATCTACCTGTTTTTCAAAATTTTTAGTTGAAATAGCATGGTATTATCTCCAAACTATTAATTGTCATTAATTTCTTCTCTAATTTGCATACTTGCCCATCGAGCTCCGGTTCCTCCTCGCTTCGCTCCCCACTCCGTCTTTTGGAAACACCCCCCTTCTCCTATCTCCGCCAATGATCCGCATAGCTACCAGTGAGCTCGTTTATCTTTCTCGTAATTAGTTGAGTATAATTAGGCCAAATTTGACTCTGTTCGCACCCCAACGTCTTCCTTGGAGGTCACACATGCAACAAAGAGTTAAGGACTTGACAAAAAGAAACACTATAAACACAGCCCAGTAGATTCGTGAATTCGAATGTAGAGCAATGTGGATATTTCGGGTTTGCACTCGATTAATACGTCTCGAATCCTCATCCATTTTCTATCCCTCCGCCCAGACAAAATACATCTTGGGGATTCAGAAGTATGTTTCGTGCTTCCCGAAGGAAGGTATAACATTACAAATTATCCGTCAGTGGTTGCAATAAACTTTAAAGCGTCATATCGAATATTGTCATTAAAGTACATGCGTTGGAGTTACAAGAACAAGAAGAAATTAAGCCCTAATGTTTATTTTTATTTTCATTCTCAAGAGAATGCATTGTAATTCTGCGTCAAAATTCGCGTCAAAATCTGCGTCAAAATTGAAAAATAATAAATGTTGTTCCTATACGAAGCAAATTACGTCCCCTATCACGCTATGTAGCGAGAATCTATGTTTTGTGGGTCCTTCATACCGAAAGATTAGTTGACGTCTGTCTCTCCGTCCGTTTGTCTGTGGTCAAGTCTAGCGCCTAAACCGTTTGATTTTCTCCAAAATTGATATTCCCCGATCTCGGTTCAATAAATGACTCCAAGGCACCGGCCAAGGAATTTCTGTACAGTATTCGCTCATGGGGTAGTAAATTTTGTAACATGTCGGGATTGATTAATTTAACAGACACGAAATTGCTATTTACAGATTTATTAACAATAACTCTTCTACATAAATAGAACCATCTCCATGACCTTTTGGCTCCACTCTGCAGCCTCCAACTACGGGAGCAAGTCGCCCCAGTACGAGGCTCATGAGAACCCTAGCGTGCGACTACTCGCGCCGCCCCTGGCTTCGAAGTCCCACGGAGACCGCGTTCACTCCCGCACGGCTGAAGAAGGAGCGGGAGATTGCACTGGCAATGTAATCCTGCCAGTCAGATTGCTCCGCTGAGTTGTATGTCAGGCAATCACGTGTCAGCGCCTCCTCCTCTACAATGCTTGTTGGCCAGCACATACACTCATCCTGTTTCCGGGCCATGTGCTGGCTAGCTGCATTTCGAGAGATGCACGTCACACCCAGATTCGACCCCGTTCTCTCGCAACTGCACGGGCTGTGCCTTTTGTGCGTGGCGTCCGGGCTTGCCATTCGTTTGTTGAGGTGCTTTCAAAGACGGACGTTCCCTCGGTAGCCGCCTCCCTCGCGCCAACGGAATAAGCCCTTTCTTTGTGCTGGCCACGCGCGCCGTGCGCGTACAGCCGAGCCAAATGCTAGAACATCACAATTTACAGGACGATGCGGTTAAGAACTTTGATGCAATCTGGCAATACGCTACCTGGAAAAATGGCCGTAACACGAGTGAGTGCGAATCCATGTTGGAAAATTAGTAACGCACAACAGCACATTCTTTGTCGTATTATTTGTAAATTTTATAATTTCCGAAAAATTCAGAGTTCAACGAACATGAAATATGCACCATTGTTTTAAACGTTCTTTGCCCTCTCTGAGGAAAAGTTTAAGGAACAATTTGGTGCCATTTTCAGGGAACTCTACATTGCCAAAAATTGCAATTGCAAACGACATTGAAGAAAGAACAATGTTCATGATGGAGAGATTTTACTTTCTCGCCTTCTTAGTACTTACGTAGTAAAGTAATATAATGCTGCGCCGGAAAACGGGAGTATTTTGACCGAAAAACTGTCATTGCCGGGCCTGGCGAAGAGAAATTGTCCCTCTGTAGAGGAAATTACTTCTTCTAAAACGTGGTGTAGCCAGAATACGTGTTTTGTGAGTCCTCGAGAGCGAAAAATCCAACGACGTTAATACGTTTGCCTGCCTGCCTCTACGTGCGTCTGCCTGCAACGCTTGTGCCTAAATCGTGGAGATGATTTTCTCCAAAATTGATATTCTCTAATTACTGTGCAGTAACTCAAGGTCCCACCAGTTTGAAGAGGATTTTTAAGTTTTGAGATACTTTACATGAAGCCTCAGTAAAAGTTTCAATTAAAAAAATGCTGTTAATGCTTTTGAAAAAAGTTTGCCCTCGGATAGCGCAAAGAATTCTTAAAAGAACGGCGCAGGTCCCATTTTCGTTAAAATCCCTGATTTTTTTAAATTTCCAAAGTTTCAAAATTTCTTCGCCGTCTTCCTAAACCATAATTCGACGTGGTACCATTCGACGTGGTACCGCATAATTTACTTATTAGGAAAGTATTAACCTCAGGAGTTGACGCTAGAGTTGTGAGGTGGATAAGCGAATTTCTAAGGGACAGGAAACAAAAAGTTCGAATTGGCAATCAGTTTTCGACTACGGGAAATGTTACTTCAGGGGTTCCACAGGGAAGTGTGTTAGGGCCATTACTCTTCTTAGCGTACGTGAACGATCTCCATGTGATCAAAGGTGCGTTTATTTGCAGACGATTGTGTTATATACCGAAAAATCAAAGATAGCACTGACGAACAAATATTACAGCAGGATTTAGAGCATTTACGTGATTGGGCTGAAAAAAATGACATGGGAATTAATGGATCTAAAAGCAAAACAATAACGTTCGGGCGGGGACGAAATTATGAGGAACCAGACTATCGTTTAGGTGAGGTAATCATCCCAAGAGTCTCATCATGCAAGTATTTAGGCATTCATCTAGATAGTAAATTAGGGTGGGAGGTGCATATAAATCAGACAGTAAGAAAAGCGTGGAAGTCTTTACATTTTGTAATGCGAATACTAAAGAAAAGTTCTGCAAACGCCAAAGAGTTAGCATATCTTACGCTGGTTCGCCCTCTCATGGAATACGGAGTTGCGTGTTGGGATCCATACAGAAAGGCGCACCGGAAAAATCTAGATAGAATACAGAGAAAAGCGAATAAGTTTACCTATAGACGTAACGTAACAAAAAAGTCATGGGAACCTCTAGAAACGAGAAGAACAAAGGCGAGGCTTTGCGCTCTTTATAAATCGTACGTAGGTCAACCAGCTTGGAAGGAAATTCAGATTAGACTAGAAAAACCAAATTATTTCGGCCGAAGCGATCACACCCACAAAATTCGAGCAAGGAAACAAAATTCAGATCTTGGGAAGTTTTCCTTTTGTAATAGAACAATTAGAGATTGGAACAGTTTACCTGCGGCAGTTTTCAAAGCTTTTCCTCTCAGTGTCCGTAGTTTTAGAAATAAGTTAGAACAAGATAACAGTAATTGATATTAAATGAGTAAGTGTTGTGTAGTGCGGTGTAGTGCTGTGAAGTTATGGTCAGTGTAATTCAAAACAAAAAAGTGTAGTGTAGTGAAGTGTAGTGAAGTGAAGTGCGGTGAACGCGATCAATGCTCTTTTCAATGCTGCTTTTCGTCTTGTACTGTATTGTACGGTATTATTATTATTATTATTATTATTATTATTATTATTATTATTATTATTATTATTATTATTATTATTATATTATTATTATTATTGTTATTATTTTATTATTAATGTAAGTCTTGTAATTTCTGCAATTATTGTTACTTAACTGCCACCGGGTCATACCCATTTGCAGTTCTAATAAATCTATCTATCTATAATATTGAATATAAAGATATTTTCCATAATATATACTCTTGTTCAAACACTGGTCTTGAAATTAGGTAATGAACAATTTTTCGAAAATTAGTAATTTTATCATATTTTGAATTAAGTATAAGACATTTTTAAACAATCATTTTCTCAAAAACAGTTTTAAATTTTATCTTTAAATTTTCTCATTGTATGGATCAAAGAAGGGTTAAAAATTGGTCCTAGAATTATTTTCCAGAAAATTTGGGTTTTCGAAAATTGCAAAAATTTCTCATTCTAAAACGCAATACAAGATAGAAATTTTTGTCTGAAATGAAATCATTCTAAAAGTTCAGGCCTTCTACTAGGTAATGTACATTTTTTTTTAGAAAGCGAATGGTTCCGCGACATTTCTGCCTGAATTTAATCCAATTTATATAAAAACTTCTAAAACGTTTCTATTTTTTTCAGTATAGAGCAAAGAAAGTTAAAAAATGGCGCAGGTCTCGTTTTCGTTGGAGTCTCTGTATTTACGAACGTAACGAACGTATAATGCGAGAAAGTATTTGCTGCTGTAGCACTATTAGTTTTTATAAACTGTCGGTTTTTTAAATATCACTTTAGAACATTTTATTAATTATTATTGTGATTGAGAGAAATATTACCTACACTTAACTTCAATAATCATTAGAATCATCCATAAGAATTCCAGAATATTCTTAAATGTACTTTTAAATTATTTGGAATTTTACACAAAGCTACTAAAAGCACTAAATTAACCGAAATTTTATCTAATTAAATATATTTTTTTATCATTTATTTTATATGTAATATATGATAATTTTAAAATGTAAATTAATATTACTCTACGTACTTTCTTCAGATTTAAAATTAAGTATGAAATATTCTCGAGATGTTCGAATTTTGAAGGCCTACAAGGCTTTCGCTTGAACCATTTAGCTGAATTTCTCTAAAATTAATAATACCCAATTGATTTAAAGGAATTTAAGACCTTGAGAGTTTGAAACGGATATAATAATTATGGAGTTTTACTTTCCACGAAGCCCCAACACTTTCAAAATGTTCTCAAACATGGCCCCAAACTTTTTGATTCCAGGGGCTAGAACCTGAATATAAATAGTTGTTTACGTAACAAGGGCGACAGGGGGATTGCTGATACGAGCGTGCCTAGGACGAGAAAGAGATGAGCGCGGGCCTCACCTCGCGCCCAAGTTGCGTATATTATTTTTTAACACACCGTGGATGAAACGCAATGCGTCAAGTAAAGGAAAATAAACTAAATATCTAATAACTTGAAATATCTTACTTGTACAATAGTAAATGGATTCGTCAGTGTGTAAATAATAAACACTATTGTGTGAAAGTAATAAACAAAGACATCAAGACGAAATACAATTGCGAATCGTTACAGGTGATTCGCACAGGCTTCGTGATGTTTCGCACACGCTTCGCGATATTTTGCACACCCTTCGCGATGTTTCGCACACCCTTGGCCACGCTTCACACACTGTGAAAATATTAGCTGATTCGCACACAGTAAACAACGAAAAACCGCGTTTCGCGCCCGGCGTGTTAGAGAGACGTTACAAATATTTCAAGAAATTATGTGCGGTTGCAACACCACTAGTTTCGATACGAACTGTGAAAAACAAAAATTTGTGACTTGATGGAACTAGGGTTCGGCATGATGGTCTCTTTGTTACGTGCACGGGCACATAACTCAAACCGCGTATGGCTATCCGTGTTTCTCAGGCCGAACAGGCAAAGGAATATTCTATTTGTAGTATAAAGTAAAACATACAGATATGATTGTTTACACTAGAAATGACTTCTCCTGCGTTAAGACCGAGGTAATTCTCCGAATGCATCGCCGGCTAAGATGACTTAGTGACAACATCCGTTGCATCTGCAGCGTCGCTGATGTGGAGGTCCTTGGGTTCGAGTTTCGACGGTGGCGGATGTTTGAAATTAGCTCCAGAGCCGAATGGAAATCATTCACTGTCAGTAGAAGAGTTCTTGTGGGTAGGTTACTCTTATCGGTAATTTTCTTCTGTGCCTCCGATTTATACCAGGCGAATACTGGAGCAGTATCCTAAAAGTGGACCAAGGGCCGCCTTACTTCCTTATCTGTGTTCCTACCTCTCCCTTTACATTCACACATATACGCACTCACACGTCCACTTCCATTCATTACACAACCACACCCGCCGGAGACCACTCCCGCCGGAGCTTAAGCTTGTCCCGGCAGGAGCGGTGCCTCACTAGGGGAGATAACTTGAGAGAGCAAACAGCGTAATCCTACGTCAGGTAGGTCAGCCCGGGACCTCGCGTTGCAGTAAGAGTAGAGCACCGCCACCAGCAGGGATAGAACGTGCACTACATTATCGCAACTAATTACCATAATGGTGGAGGCACTCCTTCCCTCCCACGCTGCGGCGGCGCCATTGATTGTGGTCTGGGCCGTAGGTTCCGACGGAGAATGCTTCTGAGTCCGCCCAGTGGCTGATGGCCGAGCCCCCAGAGGAGATGCGCCTGGGCGAGCGGGACCATTCGCAGCGCTACGTCAAGCACCCGTTCGTGGTGGTGGCGAGCGAGTGGGCGAATATCTCGCAGTCGCTCGTCGGCCTGGCCACGCACGCCTCCGTCGACCACCTGCACCACCTCGCCGACTCCGTCCACGCGTGGGCAGGGCCCATCTCCGTCGCGGTCTTCACGCCGGACGTGGAGTACCAGCTGGCGCGCATTTACATCCGCTACTTACGGACGTGTTTTCCGGAGATGCGTCGAAAGGTAAAGTTGTTCACACGCTGTCACGAAAGCACAAGCAAATCCAAACCAAATGAAACCGTAATACGTTTCTGTGGTAATAGGAGCTGGTGTAGATTATCTGAAGGATGGAGAGCTAAAGCGTTATCCCTTTATGTAGATTTATTGAAGCAAAAACCTCTTTCGACCGCATTACGGCCTTATTCAATGCAAACGTGTGACTGCTGGTTTTTCTTCTACCTGACTTTTCTACTCCCTGGCCTCCACACGCCACACGTTTGCATAGAAGATGGCTCTAATGCGGCGAGAAAGATGTTTCTCTTAACAAATCTCTCGCCACACTACGTACTTGTGAAACAAAGAGAAAGTTTGTAAAAAGTGGCAAAAATCTGAGATATTTTGACAAAAGAGACTCGTATTTTTGCGCCCTCGTATCGAAGAAGGGGATAAATCTTGTCCTTTTATGTTGAAAATTACTTTAATTCGATGTATAGTCAGAATCCGTATCATTGATAGTACGTAATTGGTTGATGGCAAATGGTGTATCAGCCCGTCAGTAAACAGCGCTAAACTAAATAGCAGGTAGCACCAAAATCGATATTCCCCGATCGCACTGGTTGGCGTCACGGCCTCTTGAATTTTAAGTTGATATTTTGAGGTTGGGGTATGAAACCACACAATTTTCAAAATCTTCTAAAATATGAATCCAAATATCTTCTCTATTTTTTTCAACAAATTATACTTGGCGCAGAATGGCTCAGATCTCATTTTTGTTGAACCCCCTGAATTTTAGAAAATGTCAGAAGTTTAATTTTTTGACGTCTTTTGACGACTTTTGACTTCTAATAAAAATATTGTATATAGATATTTTTTCTTGAAAGAAATCTGTTACTGAAAATTAGATATTTAAATCAGATCAAGTTCATGGTTTTCAAAATATGAGTAGTTTTGAGTGAAATAAAACCTGCTTGGAAAACAATTTTTTTCTCTAAAACACCTTCTAACCTTTTCTTTACTTTTTCTCAGGTATTGAAAAGTATGTTTATAAAAATGTTACAGGCTCCATTTTCGTTGAACTCTTTGAATTTTCAAAAATTGTAAAAGTTGTAATTAATGTTAGAAAGTGTAGGCTGTTGTAGCACACATCACATTCATACTAATAAAGTTTATTTGGGCTTACGATTTATATATGGTTTCTTGTCGGTTTATCATCCGACTTGGCCTTTATGTGGCTATTGCATCATTCTGAATGATAAAATTAAAGTACGTTGAAACAGTATAGAACGACTCGTGCATTTCTTGTTACATTTTATCTCGCAGCATGATGTGTGTGGGAGTGCGTTGCCACGTTTGTGGATACAAACTCGGCTGGAATGCGCTGAATTTCCAAAGGGCTGGATATATTCAGAATGCTACAACATGATTATGGCACCTAATAGAACTCAGGAAAAATTATATCCTCCGACAATTCGTGTAGTAATGAGTAGTAATGAGACAACGTATTGGTTTAGCCAGAGAACGACATAATTTATGGACAAATCTGACTGAGACCGTTGTTGTGTCGGTTTCTGGTGGAGATGGAAGTAAGGATTACTTGCTAGGAGGTGGGTACTCGTGTAATGCCAAATTTTAAAATGCCCAGCAACACATGTGTTATGAGAATATGAGTCAGCGTAGGACTCCCAAAATTCAAGAAAACATGTACGCATTGCATTTCTCCTCAAACTACGTCACACAAATTTTATCAATTTTTTGGCGTTAAATAAATTAATACAAAATACAGGTTATGCAGAAGGGGTACAATGTACATGTTTCCATACTTAATAAATATGTTTACTCGAAATACAACCTTTCTTCCCATGACGAATTGGCATAGGACTTCCTTCTCTCCTAAATAGTTCGCGCCATATATGAATGTAGTGAGCTGTTGATACTGTCACGTGGTGCATGAGTTCTACGGCTTCTGTTGTAATTATAGAAATCCGCATTGGGTATATTCCTGCCCTTGAGTTAATACGGTTTGACAAAAACAACTTACAGTGAAACCTCGCTGAAAGACCACCCTTCTCAGCGACCGATTTTTCTTGGAACGGTCACTGAAACCCTTCTATTGAATGAACATTGTGCTCCTGTTAATGGACCACCCTTCTCCCCGACCTCCGATCTGCTCCACCACAGAAAGTTTCCTACCTCTTTTAAGACACAACGTTCAGAAAAAGTGCTAGACTGTAGTACATCGAATTTTTAGTTAAATATTGGCAACATTGTAAACGGCATTCGTGCCACATGCCCTTTGCTTGAACTTCAATCTTAAGGAAATGGGGTGCAGAGGAGATTATGGACATTGTGTACCAATGCCATGGTTACTGACGTGCTAACCCAGCTGCTCGCTCCGTTTTTGTTTCATTTCTTCTAAAGGGAAGGATATGAACTGATATTAATTATTTGAGTTAACAGAGCGTGCCTCACCTTACCTTTCAGGAGGAATTGTAGTGCGGTAGTATATCAATGTCTAAAGTCAGGGCTACGGACATCTTTCACTGCTGTATTTGGGCTGCCTTCGGTATCTGTGCGAAGCGCTCACGCAAGACCCGCCGGTTTTGTTTCAATGGCGCGAAGAAGTGGGAGAAGAGCGCGTTTTGGGGCTCTTAAGATATCAAAATGTGTTAGGCATATCCAGACGGCATGATGTTCAAAGAAAATGGAAGTTTGTTAACTGTAGGTAGCTATTGAGAATACTAACTCTAAAAATAGATTGTTAATTTTTAACCGAGAAAATGATATATGAATATTGTTTTATAAAATTCATTGAGATAGTACATATGTATAACAAGTCAATTGAGTCAGAAGAGGTAAGAACAAACTAGTGGTGTTACAGAATCGCAGACTTTCTCGTACTACTAAGATTTCTAACGTCTTCGGTCTGGGCTAGCTTGACGGACTTGCCCCATCCTTTTGCCAGCTGCCACCTATCGCCACCCCATTTTCATTTTTTGAAGTTTTCTCAATTTTCCGGTTTTCTAATAGTGAATTCAAAATATTACTTTTAGAATATTATACAAGAGTAAAACTTCGTCCTATATGGACATTATTGTTGAAAGATCTTGAACAGTTAAAAAAAGATCCTTTAAGCTCACGTGTACATACGAAATTTGAAGCTCTTTTTTACAAAAATCTTTTGAGTTTTTGAAAAACTAAATTAGAAGTCATTTTACGCACTTCCACTTACAAATACAAACATGTATACAAACCGCTAGAAATGTGTATATTAACGGCGTGAAATATATTTAAAACTGGTGGTGCTACAGACTTTCTAATAGTAAGGTTTTCTAATTTCCTTGATGTGGACTGGCTTGATAGTCTTGCC
Organism: Gryllus longicercus; assembly: GCA_038098605.1. Taxonomy (NCBI): domain Eukaryota; kingdom Metazoa; phylum Arthropoda; class Insecta; order Orthoptera; family Gryllidae; genus Gryllus; species Gryllus longicercus. Next base: position 283,449 of record JAZDUA010000341.1, read on the forward strand.
CTATCCTCTTGCCAGCTGCCATCTATCGCCGCCCAAAGAACATTTTTTTTACATTTTCTCATATTTTCGGCGTCTTTCCGACATACCGACCGTCTCTCGATTCGTCTGCCTGTCGGCCCGTCTGTCTGACGGCCCGTTTGTCTGTCAGTCCGTTTGTCTGTCGATCCGTCTGTCTGTCCGTCTGTCTGTCCGTCTGTCTGTCGGTCCGTCTGTCTGTCGGTCCGTCTGTCTGTCGGTCCGTCTGTCTGTCGGTCCGTCTGTCTGTCGGTCCGTCAGTCTGTCAGTCCGTCTGTCTGTCGGTCCGTATGTCTGTCGGTCCGTCTGTCTGTCGGTCCGTCTGTCTGTCGGTCCGTCTGTCTGTCGGTCCGTCTGTCTTTCTGTCGGTCCGTCTGTCTTTCTGTCGGTCCGTCTGTCTTTCTGTCGGTCCGTCTGCCTTTTTGTCGGTCCGTCTGTGTTTCTGTCGGTCCGTCTGTTTTTCTGTCGGTCCGTTTGTCTGTCTGTCTGTTGATCCGTCTGTCTATCGGTCCGTCTGTCTGTCGATCCGTCTGTATGTCTGTCTGCCTGTCGGTAGTAATATTTTGGTTCTACTATTAGAAGAAAACATTGAGAAAATTTCATTTCATTTCAAATGTCAATATGTAAGTGCCTTATTGAAGGCATTTATTATGAATGATACCTGTCCGTCAGTATGTTTTGTTTTATTTAGGAATTGAACTCATGAATTGTTATTAGTTATTCAGTGTTCTTTTCACACTAATAACTTTTGTTCCCTGAGGCTCAAGTCTATGGTTTCCGTTCATTCAACCCCCACTTTCTTTCTCCCGTGCGTGCCCTTCCAATTACGCGGGACGCCCTCACATTGAGGGCTCTGCTCTAATCAATTCAAATGATTGGCTTAGTTTAATAGTTCAATTTAGTAGAAATAATCCCTACTTAGTATCTACTATAGTACAAACGATTGTGTTCACTATTCGAAGGATAGTGAGCAAAATAAGAATCTTATCTGGGAGTATTTCTCATACTTTTTGCGTAGTGGAACTCTAGAACGACGCAAAATCTCTAGTAATTATTGCATTCAATAAATCTGAAAGACTTTTTGTGCGTAACAACCGTCGCAAAGGTCTGGGTGTTAGTTTCCCCATCTCGATTCCTTTCTGTTCAGTCCAGTTTCCCTTGATGAACTGAGAAAATGCTGAGGCGATGCATGCCTTTGCTTCTGGACAGTAAATGAAGCCTTTTCCTCTTTCCCCGTACCGCACACGTCAGATTATATACATTTACGTGCAGTCTCGTTAAAAATAATATAAAGATTTTAACAATACGTGCCCTTCCAAGCCCAAAGTTAATGTTGTAGGTGTTAAAACGAGGTTAGAGAAATGCCCATCATAAACCAAGATTGTGAGTAATGTTGTTACTGCTTCAATGGTTTGACATAGAGGATGGAACTACAAAGTGATAACAGACTTTGTATCTCCTTAATCGTGCAAGATACGAAGATGCCGTTTGGATTGCATGAAGAGGGGCTACTTGATTACAGCATACTTCGTCTTTGACCTATTTTTTACTACGAAGATATAAGATCAACTTTTTTCTTTAATGGAACCCTATTCTAAATTTTAGCTAAATTTAAACGAAACGCCACAGAAACGCGCCCGCCTACCAGCCCCTATGTTTCACTTTCGAACCATAATCACTCTCGCTTTCTCTCTCTCTCCCTCCCCCTATTATCTTTCTGTCTCTGTCTGTCTGTCTGTCTGTCTCTCTCTCTCACACACACACACATACACATACTCAGACAAACACTCAATACTATTGCATCTAACCTTCAATCGTTTCTACTGCACAAGTCTCCACTTCTCTGGGAAACTTTCCTTATATTTTGTTCTATTTTCCTTATATAGCGAGCCCTCTTAACACGTAGTACTTTGTGGGGAAGAAACGTTTTTTAAAGTAGGCAAGAGGCGTAAGCTATTATTCTATCCATGCTTCGGTTGCACAGCAACTGAGAATTAAATTGATCCAAATTTCACCTCCGCTTTATTCGCGAGTGGGAAAGGTTAAGCGTCAAACGCGACAGTGCGGGGGACATACGTCCCCTGGGTGAATACGACTATGAAGACCTAAATTAATATTTTCAAATATTTTCTTTTTTTTTTTCGTAAAATTTGAAAAACGCATTCCCTCTTGTGTTGAAGACACACCCTATGGCAAAGTCTGCAATTTTTGAAATGTTGGGAAACATGATTCATTTCGAAAATCATTATTTGCATAATTCAATATGAAGTGTATGTATTTGGCATTTTAGGGGCTGACTAATCCGACTTCTGCAGGCTGGCGGTGTTCCCAGTCCTGTTTTTATTTCTTATTCTTCCCTGGGAATAAGGAAGGCATGTGACGGGCATGACGTTTGCCTTCAACGCATCTAGCATACTTGACCTATCTGAGCTTTTTCCTTCGCCAGCTACAGAAACTGGGGCGGCTGCAAAGAAAAACTCAGCTCTATTTTTGACTCCACCGGGAATGGAGCCCGGGAACGCACCACGGAAACCTCGCTAGCCCGTTGCACACGAGCTACCAAAGTCCTCCTCCATTTTAAATAAAAAAATTGTCTCTTCGTGATTTGGGAGTTATATTTTAATATTTAGTTATCATAGTAAATAAAACTTGAGGGATGTGCATGTGTGTGTTTATGTATGTACGTAATAAAAATTAATTCCATTTTGCACCAGAGATATGATTCCTTCCTTTTCTTGCCTAACATACGATTACGATATGTGAATGTTCAGTTAATTCAATGTGTGTGTGTGTTCTTATTGCAGTATAACTAAAAGCGTGGAGTAATTTCAATCAATTTAGGCATTAATACTTGCGACTGGTTGAAAAGAAACATGGGAGGGATCGTGATAGGGTTCCCATTTGCGATAGAGTACCACCAAATTTGTTGTTTTTATTGCATTAGCGCATTAAGAAATAACGCCGCAACGGTGCGGGCAGAGGATGGGTGGGGCATGACGGGAGCGGGTAGGGCTTGGGGAGCAGAGTCAGGGATCTGGAACGGAGAGGATGGGGTGGAACGCAGTGGAGTGCATTGATTGATTGATTGACTGATTGTTTAGTGATTCACGCCACGCCAACTACCAGGCTCATTAATTCCGTAAGTGTAATGCAGGTTTGTTGCTCGAGATCTGGCGGTGATATTTCCCCCGTTGTATGGAAAGATCCGTCGCCGACCTAACGTCGGCTAGCAGGGTTTTCCCACCAGCGGGCACCGCCCCAGCCGGGACAAGCTCTCAGCTCCTGACGGATCTTCTGACATGTGTGGTGCGATTTATTAAGTGTGTGTGTGTGTGTGTGTGTGTGTAAGGGATGAGGATAGAACAAGGAAGAGGAAGGTGAGAACGCGCGCTGTCCGTTGCCCGTTTGTTAGGATACTGCTCCGGCATTGGCCTGGTGTTGATCGGCGAAACCACGGAAAACTGAAAGAAGAAAATGAAAGAAAAAGATTGGAGCCGAATTTGAGAAAAATATCATAAATTCCCTATACTTCAAGCAAAAACTGTACGAAAACTAATCGTTAAAAATATGTTCATATTAAAAGATTAAATTTTATAGAATAGATATCATTCAGGAAAAACCTTTGTTATCAATATTGTAGTTTTGTTATGTTAATTGTGGCAAATTCCGAAAATACGCCCTGCACCATTTTTATAAGGGTACTTCACTCTATTCCAGAAAAAAATTACAGTCGTTTTTTGAGAAAATACCGTTTTAAATATTTCACACAAATCACCGAAAACTACTCATATTTTCGAAAAAATTGTATATGAACTTATTTAAATATTTGTCATTCAAGAACAGGTATTATTAAGAAGAAATGTCTATTTTAAGTATTTCAGCTAAAGGAAGTGGAAGAATATCGAAAAAGTGTGAACTATTGACATTTTCGATATTTCGTAGACGGCTGAATAAACAGGATGAGTGGAATGAGAAAACAGATTAAACTATTAAAATCGATACAAAAGTTTCAAGTAAAGTTTATTCTGTTGCATAACTGTTTCTATACAATTAGAGGCTTTATCGAGCATAAAAAAGTAAAGTAATATTAATTTTGACAACGATATTTAATGTATTATTTACCACATGAACTGTATAATTTTAAACAACCTGTAACAAGTATTCTACGTCAGCTTCTGGGTCAATGACCCCCATATCGATCAGGTTTTTCGTAGCGTCCCTGATCCTTTGAGCGAATTCTGAGATGGTCCCTTGTTTTGCTTCTGGACATAATATAACGTCACTATCTATGCAGGTCTTTTTAAGTTCAGTGGGAAATGTAGTTGTTCAAATTATCGTTTTCTGTGTCGCGGCAGTAAGTATATTCTTTCACGATGGACATGATAAGGGATCGGTGCTCAAATCTACAGCTAATTTGCTCTTGAAAATAGATTTTATTACATCGGAGCGATTATTTTCTTATCAATTCTTGCAAAAAAGCTCATTTCTTTGTGTGTACAGAATTCAACTTGTACATGGTTTAGGACAAGGATCCCAGAATTAAGAAAACTTGCACAAAATACACTTCTCCCCGTAGCACATCACACACACTTTTTAACTTTTTTTACTTAAAACACAATAAAAATAACAGGCATATTGTGTGAAGGGCGAGCGAAGCGATTGTGCGGGGTACTTAATAATTGTGATTGGTCGATTCTGCTGATGACAACACATTAATATCCGAGCAGCGTCGGTTAATCAGTTACTAATTCCATAAATAATCTATTTACGCCTTGGTAACATACAAAATGTGATCAAAAGTATCCGGACGCGTGGCTGAAAATGACTTACCAGTTCGTGGCGCCCTCCATCGATAAGTGCTGCAATTCAATAGTGTGTTGGCCCACTCTTAGTCTTGATGACAGCTTCCGCTCTCGCAGTCATGCAATCAGGTGCTGGAAGGTTTCTTGCGGAATGGCAGCCGAATCTTCACGGAGGGCTGCACTGAGGAGAGGTATCGATGTAGGTCGGTAAGGCCTGGCACGAAGTCGGCGTTCCAAAACATCCCAAAGGTGTTCGATATGATTCAAGCCAGGCCGTGCAGTATGAACAGGTGCTCGATCGTGTTGAAAGATGTATTCGCCATCCACGAATTGCTCTTCAACAGTGTGAAGGCAGCAAGAAGGTGTTTGAAACGTCACCGTAGTCCTGTGCCGTGATAGTGCTGCACAAAACAACAAGGGTTGCAAGCCCCCTCCATGAAAAACACGACCACACCATAACATTTTTGACTTGTCCCGATACTTTTGATCACATAGGATGTATATTCACCCCAAAATTCAGTTTTCCTGTGATTAGAGGCCCTCGCTTATCACGATGTAAATAAAATAACACATCAGAAAATTTAAAAAATGCAATAAATTTAATCACTTGTAAAAATAAAAGTGATATTTATCTGCAAATCCAAATAATGTTGAGCAGTGATTATCCTACTGAGAGCAGACCAACTGAATTGGTTCGGAAGCACCTTTACCTTCCTCTACAAGGATTCTGACCACGTGGTACTAGGAATCGGGTCTGGACAGTGATGGACTTGCCGTAATAGCTAGATAGCTTAGCCGTATCAGCCACATTATGTAGGAGATTTTCATCGGCTTGGTGCTCTGATTTTGGTATTTTCGTGTTTTCTCCGATCATTAATAGGCGAATGGCGAAGAAGTGCCCAAGCAAACGATCCACGGTGCGCAAGATATTTTCCTATTCATCCTTGTTCTTTCTTTTTCCATTACAAACACGCACCTACACTTGCATATACTATAGAACCACATATGCTGGAAGATATATCGGGAACTGAGAGCTCGTCCGGGCTGGGTTGTAGGCCGATCGGTGGGGGGAGTTATTAATATAATATATAATATTTATTTGGCTACAATTGGCTGATTGCCAGGTGGTAGCCATAACCCTACAGTTTTACAATATATGAACATTTATAATTCAAAAACAATTTACCATATAAAAACAATTTACAATACACTCCTTTCGAGCATATACACTCAATATATAAACATACACAGACCTGAATACATCTATGGCACATATATACACCCATACACACACACACACACACATATATATATATATACATATATATATATACACACATATATATATATATATATATATATATATATATATATATATATATATATATATATATACATACATACACATGCACACATACATACACACACATACATACATACATACACATTCCTATACATGAATGCTCACTCTCACGTTCACACATAACACGAACACACACACACTTGCCCTACATATTATACATGCCTACATTTAAATGAAGAACATATATTTAGTTACACCTAGTAAACATGCACATATATACATATACATAAAATTAACCAGTTACACAATTTGTTTCTTAAATATAAACACAATGTTGATTTTTAAAGTTAGCTCTTTAAGCATTTAGATTTGCTCCCCACCCACTCTCACACTTCACTTCATTACACTACACTACACTTTCACCACATCTTTCTTTGGTTATGCCATATAACTAATTAAGTATCTTTCCACTGCACTGCACTGCACTGCACTTTATCTATAATAATCTACAAATCACTTGAATTATGTATTCTGAGCTGTGCGGTAAAATACATCCTCTACAAGTACTTATTAAGTCGTCTTCTAAAAACACCAACAGAGCCAGGAAAAGGCTCTACTACCGCTGCAGGGATTTCATTCCAATTTTTAACCGCACGATTTACAAATGAATATTTCCCTACGTGGATCTCTGACATCTACTTTTTATTTTGCGTTTGTGATCGTTTCTCCCAACTCTTGAAATGGGAGTCTAGTCTTTTCGTTACTTCTGCCCATGCAGGTGACTTACTGTACGCCTTGAAGAGGCAGCACAATCTGGCTTTTTTTCTTCGCACACTGAGGGCCTCTAAAGGTTTTGGTGGATTTGAACTACTCGAAGATCCCTTATTTATGAATTTGATTGCTTTGTTTTGAATTTTTTCTAACTCTTCAATCTGACCTAATCTGTATGGGTCCCAACCAGCTGATGCGTATTCAAGAATCGGCCTAACTAAAGATGTGTATCCTATTTTTCGACTCTCCATGTTTCCCTTTTTAAGTGTTCTCATTACAAAGTGTAGTGACTTCCACGCTTTTCGGGCAATAGAAGTAACGTGTTCCCCCATCCCAAGTCTTGGCGTAATATGACATCCAGATACTTACAACACGATACTTGTGGAATGAATGCGCCTCCCATTTGGTATTCTAAAGAAACCTTCTTTGCTGATTTTGAAAAGCTTAGTGATTTACTTTTTACGGCATTTATCTTCATTTTATTAATGGTAGCCCAGGAATGAATGTTATTAAGATCGTTTTGAAGTGTGAGAATATCTTCATCCGAATCTATTCGCCGATAAATTATGCAGTCGTCCGCAAATAAGCGCATTACTGACTTAATACAAGATGGCAGATCGTTGATGAATGCCAGAAACAACAGCGGTCCTAAGACACTTCCCTGGGGGACGCCGGACGTAATTAGGGTTTCCTCTGAATGTTCATGTCCAACTCGAACTTGTTGAACCCGATTTATCAGGAATTCCCGTATCCATGCTATTACGCGATGGTCAACTCCCGTAGATGCTATTTTCGTAAGTAGTATATCGTGCGAAACAAGATCGAATGCTTTTGAAAAATCTATAACAATTGCGTCTGTTCTCTTACCCGAATCTAAAGTTTCAGCAATACCTTGACACGTTGTAATAATTTGGCTTTCACACGAGAAGGATTTTCGAAATCCATGTTGCCCTTCGTATAACCACCCTAGTTTGTCCCATTCCCGACGCAAGAACTCAGCTACCAGATGTTCCATTTGTTTGCAAATCACTGACGTTAGGCTTACTAGTCTGTAATTTGAAATGCAAGAACGACGGGGGAAGGGAAAACCCCGCAAGCGGATATGTAGGTCGGCACCGAATCTGACGCTCCAGCGAGAGATGAACACCCCGATGGTGGCAGGATTTCCGACACTTGATCGTTTCGATTCTCGACACTAGGTCGCAAAAACCAATACCACCACCACCCGAGGGAAAACATGCACTCCACTTCCAGATGTAATGACCTTGGCCGTTGACCGCCCTGCACATACGAACTAATCAATGAGTGAACGCAGCGAGAGCGGTGTCTGTGCGCAGGTGAGTTTCCACTTCGTGCAGCCCGTGGAGTGGCCGGCGCGCTGGGAGGTCGGGGCGATGGCGCAGCCCATCTCGGACTGCGCCAAGCCGCCCCGCGCCGCGCTCGCCTCCCTGCTGGCGCGCCGCCCGCCGCAGATGCTGAAGCGGTGGCGCAACGAGCTGCCCTACCCGCAGAACCTCATGCGCAACTTGGCGCGCTTCACGTGCCCCGGCAAGTACCTGCTGTGCCCCGACGTGGACATGGTGGTGACGGTGCAGGGCCTCGGCCAGCAGCTCACCCAGTTCCTGCAGCGGCCCCAGCAGCGGAACTGCCGGCGCTGCGCGTACGTGGTGCCTGTGTACGAAGTGCAGGAAGTGCAGAAGCCCCCGGCCAACAAGACGGAGCTGCTGCAGCTCGTGAGGCGGCGGAAGGCTCGGCAGTTCCACCTGCAGGTTACTGTCTTTGCTTTCTGGGGCGGGGCGGGGCGGGGCGGGGCGGGGCGGGTGAATGGGAAACTTGGCGAAACTGAGACGTTATGTAAAATAAAATAAGAACTTTGGTGTAAATCTTGCTTTCAAAATCTCTTAATAACAAAAGCCTGATGATCTGATTATCTGTGAGTAAAGAACCTAAGATTAATCAATTGAACTTTATAGACAATAATTACTTCAAATATAGAAAATTAAAAATGCTTGGTAGCACGCATACTGCTCAAGAAGGGGTAAACGTCAAAAAAATGCGAAATAGTGCAATAACGTAGCGTAGTACATAATATCTTCAGCACATGCGTCCTATACATCCCAAAATACAAACATTTACTATTTCAGAACGCAACACGTGAATAACAAATATTTAATGGGGACTGCCTCTTCTTTGGAGACTTTATTGCCGCATCACGTGACGCACTGAATATTAGAATGCAATCGGCAGTGTAAAACTAGGTGGAATAACACAATCGAAATTATTATTTTTCAGACGCATGAAAACCAGTTTTTGTATTTTTCCCTAGTTTTCTTATATCCCATGCAACCATAGTCACAGTACAGATAGTTCAGAAATAAGTTGAGATATAAAATTGAGAAAGAAAAATACTTAAAATAAGAAGAGAAAGTGGAGATCCTTTAGGTACGCTGACTGAATTTAAAGTTTTTTAAAAAATATTTCTTTTTGTTCATTAGGACAGTCTTTCATAAGGAATGACTCCGACTTAATTGTTGAATAAATCTGATTGTTAATTAGAGGGAGAAAGGCGAAAGCTTATATTAAAGAGCTGAGAGTTTTCTGGTTTTCTGGTGTTTCAATTTATCTTTGGGAAATCTTGATTTTATGCTTGGATAGACTATGTTGAAAATGATCCTGCTTGGGGAGGTATGCAGTTTGTTGTGGATATTGTTTGCTTCTTTGGCTATGGTTTCCTGTAATTTGAGGATTTTTAATTCTCGATTAATTTGTTCATTTGTAATGAACAAAGGTGCGTTTAGAGTATTTTTTAGAAATATATTTTGGAATACTTTAATTTTGTTACTATTGCTAGGAGCTGCACCTGTCTATATTGGGCATCCATAAGCTGTGGTGAGAAGGATAATTGATTTGAATAGTAGCAGTCGGCATTCGGTTTTCAATGTAGAGCTCTGGTTTAGAATGGGAAATAATTTTAAAATGTTTACTCTAGTTTTATTTGCTACTGCATTAATGTGCTACTGCATTAATGGTATTATCGTACCTAGTTTTGTTAGCGTTTGAATTTCGTGGTCTACATAGGGTGAACATTTTTGCTTCACATTTACCTAGGTTAATTTTCACTTTCGAAGTCTGTGTTCAATTTATGTACTCATAAAGATGACTTTGGATGTTCTGTTTTGCTAATAAGATATCGGAATTTGTAGAAGATAATGCAGTGTCTGGATGGGTGTATCTTCTTGTTCCTCCCCTGATGCCGCTCCGCGTCATTTGACATTCTCCTTTTTATCTCGTACCTTGCGCTTCGCTTCTCCGTGTGTAGCTCCGCTCCTTTGGCGCAGATCCTGTATATATGCGTATCATGTTCCTCGTGGCCTTCCAGGTGGTCTCTTTGCCTCTGGCTTGGCTTCAATCATTTGTTTCGGCTTTCTATCCTCTGTCATTCTGTTAAAATGTCCATACAACTTCAGAGCCTTGTTTTCTATTTCCTTGAGAAGTGTAACTTTTAGTTACTCTCTAATTGTATTATTTCTTATCCGACCTCGTCTTGTTTTCCCTACTATCCTGCGTAAAAATTTCATTTCTACTGCTGTGATTCTGCTTTCCGTTTTCGCATTATATGGCATACTTTCAGTTCCATATATAAGTGTTGGTACGAAGGTTGCCTATTATGTTTCGGGATTTGGCAACCCTGCTGTTGCAATCTGGCAACTGACAGCTCTATCGTAAAGTTGGATGTTTTGAGGTTATACGTACTCAGAACGTTTTGACATAGGGCGCTATTTGTGTTGTTTACAGTAACTTAAAAGATTCATATTGGCCCGAAAATGGAATTAAATCGTGAACATTTTCGTGCGATTATTTTTTAAAACATTCGACGTTGATTAACTCAGCAACAGTGCATGGATGAACTTAATTCAATTTTTGGCAATGAAGCTCCATCAAGGACCAGTGTTTATCGATTGTATGGTGAATTCAATCGTGGACGTAGTTCACTCCAAGACGAATATCGCAAAGGTCGTCCAAAATCAGTTGTTGTTCCGAAAACCATTGATGCTGTGCGTGAACTGAATTTGCAGGATCGTCATGTAACCTATCGTGAGATTGAGACAACCTCAGGCATTAGTGGGACCAGCATACATTCAATATTGCATGAACATTTGACTGTCAAAAAAATTTGTTCGCGTTGGATCCCACACAATTTGTCAATCGTTCAGAAAAAGGCTCGTGTCGATTGGTCGAAAGAAATGCTCAAAAAATACGATCGCGGTGCTTCGAAACACGTCTATGACATCGTGACAGGTGATGAATCGTGGATTTGGGCGTATGAGCCCGAAAGTAAACAGCAGTCGACTGTATAGGTGTTTCAAGATGAGCAAAATCCAACAAAAGTTGTTCACGCACGAAGCACTTCCAAACAGATGGTCGCGATGTTCCAAACGTTCCAAAGAGATGGTACACAACGATTTGTTTGCCAGCTGTCTTCCAAGAAATCAGGAAAACCAACCGCCGAAGACGAATCACTCTTCACCACGACATAGGGAGCTCTCACACATCGGCTCAAACAACTGCATTTTTGAGCACCCAAAACATCGATTTGATGAGTCATCCGCCGTATAGTCCTGACTTGGCACTGAATGACTTCTTTCTATTCCCGTACGTAAAAACAAACTGAGAGGTCAACGTTTTTCGACACCTGAAGAAGCGGTTGGTGCATTCAGAATGCATGTTTTGGAAAAACCTCAATCAGAGTGACAAAAGTGCTTCGAAAATTTGATCAAACGTATGCAAAAGTGTATAGATCTTCATAGGGAATATTTTGAAAAAAAAGAAGTGATTTTCGATGATTAATATTTGTTTTTGTTTTCTAATCCTGAAATATAAAAGGCAACCCTCGTGTATATACGGACTTATAAATTTGGAGGTTTGTTTTACTGCCTATATTTATCCTTTGTAATTATTTATTATGTAATATGTTATTATTTATTTGATAGTACACCGAGTTTGCTCTCTTCACTCTATTATTCAGTTCCTCCTCATATTTTTCGCCTTCCTAAATTATCTACAGGTAGACTTCCGATAGTCTCGTTCTTAGCTCTTGGTCAGCGTACACTACGCGGCTCCGGGTTCGATTCCCGCTCGAGCTCAGACTATAGTGTGCGTTTTCCTTGCAATGTCCCAGTATATGTTGCTGCGTGACCATGAGAAAATTCACTTGTCAGGTTGAGAAGACCGGAATACGGCGTGGGGATGTCTGCGTGCTAATCTCACGTACCCCTTCACCAACGCCGTGAGACAGGGACGTCGCTGGTAGGCCTGAGCCCGTTCACGGGCTGTCGCGCCAAGTACATACATACAGTCATCTGATGGGTATATCATGGATATAAATATTGAATAATATTGGAGAGTACTGATCCTTGTAGAACTCTTGCAGCTATTGGTGAAGTTGAGTTGTTGATTTTAACGATAAATGTTGTGTAAGATATGAATTTTTTAATACTTTTTAAAAATATTCCGGAGTTCCCAGTCGATGCATTTTATATTCGAGTCCTGATTCCTAGATCCTATCATAAGTCTTGCATAAGTCAAGCAGCGCTAGTATTGTGTGTTTCTTAGCGTGATTGCTTGGATTACTCGTAGAAGTTGATGGGTGGTAGAGTGATTTGGTTTGAAACCAAACTGAACGGATAGTATGGCGGTCCTTGAGGTTAGAAAATGGTTCCATCGAGTTAATATGAATCTTTAAATATTTTTGAAAGTGTAAATAAGAGACTGATGGATCTGTAGTTTTCAGCAAATCTGGAATGTTGGTTAGGTTTACAAAATGGAATTATAATTGCCTTTTTCCATAGTGTTGGGAAATAGTTAAAACGTAGTGATGCATTAAATATCGCTGTTATTGCCGCAACAGTTTGTTTATTTAACAGCGTAACTAAGCATTGCTAATTCCGTCATGCCGCGGCTTTTTTAAATTTAAGAAATCTGCGGTTGGGATGTTATCCCTTTATAATATTTTCGTTGTGCTTTTGTGCAGTTCCGTCTCTCGCTCTGACCATTTGTTTTCGGATCCGGCCATAAGATTCTAAGAAATTTCTAAAATCGTGTTTTATCATGTTTGGGCGCTGGGATCTGGGATGTCGGGAATTAAACAAACGCCACCTAAATAGATCTATGTAGGTAGTGTTGATTAAACTCCAGTGCCTAAAGGCATTTTTGAAGAGAAAGACGAGCTTCTAGACACCTGCAGGTGGCAGACATTTTCTGCACTAGCTTTTCGGATTGGCCTTCTCTGCACGGCTGCCTTCTTTTGTTGCACAAAAGACATCTTTTCACATTTTATCAGTTTCTCGGTTCTCTAATGCTACAACTGATACAATTATCTCCTGACTAATATATATAATAATAACTAATATTATCTCCTGACTAATTTTGTTGAAAATTATTTCAAATATTTCTGATCACAAAAACAGTCAATACATGTAAGTATGCCGCACGTGTCTGTACGTGCTTTTCCAATTGGTAACTTTTAAAAATGTTTTCGACTTTATTATTCGATTTGTAACACGTATGTCATGTCAAATCAGTTGTTGTCTTTTTGTGCATCTGTATGAACCGATTTAAGTAAACTAATGAATCTATCGTCATGAAATTTACACACAATATGTACACTACCACCGCGCGCTGCGATGATGTAACGGTTAGCGTATGGGATTGTACCCAAGTTGGCGGGTTCAAACCCGATCGAAGCCGTGGATTTTTAAGGGCGAAAACGTACGCCTTCCTTCTGGAAGTAAAGCCGGCTGTCCCATGTTAGTAGCTTTACTGCATGTAAAAGATCCTCAAGCCTAAATGACACCTCTGAGCTAAATTGAAATCGCCTGTTTCTCACCCACGAAATACCTCCTTTCTCTGCCAGTTGGTGAAAGGAGCGTGGTCAGACGGAAGAGCAGGCCTCATGGCCAAGTCTCGCCTGAGTCTCGCCAAGTAAAATAAGACTCCAATTCACTACCACCGCATGGCCTAGCTTATATATCGGGGGAAGTGGCTCAGGTCATCAATTAATGTCATTGTAGTGTCACTGACTAGGATGCTAGTTTCGCTGCTGACGATAGCAATATTGTCGACACTAGCCAGATAGCTAGGACGAGTTCTGTCTCTAAGATAATTCTAGCGGCCGGTTCCTTTGATCGGTAGCTTTCAGTGCTTTCTCTGATCAACACGTACCGGGCGTGAGCTATATCCTACCCTCCACATGTACCACACCACCACACATGCCGGGAGTCGGGAGCTTTGGTCTTCTCCCGTTGAAACGATGCCCCTCTGGTAGGTGGTCGGGAAAATCCCGCTAGGTCACCGTACTACACAACCGGACCAATGGTCTTAGCACTTGACACGCCCGGAATCATATTCAATCAATGAATTAATGAACCTATCAACCAAAAAGCTATCAGTCCGTTTGTGAACAACTGTAGCGCCTTCGCCATTCCCGATTTTTTCCCAAAATTAATATTCCCTGATTGATCTGAATGGACTGGGAATTTCTATAGGATATTTTGATTGTTGAGGATTATATTTACATAAATTGGACAGTTACTTTTCTGCCGAAGTTTGCCCCATACGACGCTTGTGTGCCGTCGTGGTATGATTGCCGGCATTGTAACTGTGAGGGTCCGTGTTATGGCGGAGTGGAATTTGCTGGTTGAAAACACTTTTGCTGGTTTATGTAGTGATATGATATTTGCGGATTCTTTAGAAAGAATGCGAAAATTTATGTGCTTTGGTTATTATTATTATTATTATTATTATTATTATTATTATTATTATTATTATTTTCTCGTTAATCGGCCGACTAGGACCACGCATGCAAGCATCCTGCATTTACCGTGGTTCAGTTTTTATTTATTATCACGGTGGCAGGTGCTTGCAACAACTTTTTGGGGGGACCAGCATTTTTTAGCTGGATCCGATTTTTATCCCCCACGGTTGTTAGCCCTGGGGGTATGGAAGATGAAATGATGATGATAATGGGGGTGAAAGGACAACACATACAGACATACACAAACACAAATACGCCCATACCCGAGGCGGGACTCGAACCCGCGATCTTCTGGTCCGAAACCACTCCGGCACTACTGCCTTAGCGATCTCGGCCATCTGATCGGCATTATTATTATTATTATTATTATTATTATTATTATTATTATTATTATTATTATTATTATTATTATTATTATTATTATTATTATTATTATTATTATTATTATTATTATTATTATTATTATTATTATTATTATTATTATTATTATTATTATTATTATTATTATTATTTTGGACCACTCACTTTGGAGTACATTAGATCAATCGCTTCTTATGTATTTCTCTTTACGTTTCTTCCAATATTTCTTTAATCTTGCAGATGTTGCCTTTTTTCTCCCTTCTGACACTTTTGTTCCTCTTTTGGATTTAGGTTTTTCTGGGAATCTCAACTGCTCATCTTGAATTATTTTTCTGCATTGTTCTTTACGTTCAATTAATTTGTCAATAATTTTTAATTCATTCAAATCTTTTTGTATAAATTTCTACCAATTGCTCTTAGATTTATTTCTATTTAAAAATAACTCAAATATTTGTTTAGTTAGTCTATTACTATTCATTCTTAAGATATGACCATAGAAATTAATTATCATCTTTCTTATTTTATTTTTGAGTTTTTCAATTTTTTTGTACAAGTCTGTATTAGGAATTAACTAAATTTCATTATAAATAAATGACTAAAGATATTGTCCGGTATCAAAAGTTTTGATACCGGACAATATCTTTAGTCATTTATCATAAAAAGGTATCTACATCACCAACAATCCAATTAATAAATTTCATTATTTTTGTATTTAAAGCCTAGTGTTTTTCTTAATATTTTTCTTTCTTTTCTAATCAATCTAGTAATCTTGTTATTTAGGACTTTTTTTCAGTTGCAAATAGTGTCTCTGCTTTTATAACTGTTTTATAATGTGTGATTTTTTAATTCCATGACAGTGATTTTTTGTTTTATATGTTTAGTTAATTCAAATGCTACTTCAAAATTTGTGACCTAGCTTCTACGGCTTTCTTCTCTAACGCATTCCAACTAATCCCTTCACCTAAATATTTAAAGTGTTCTACAATTTTGATATTCTTATTGTTAATTTTTAGATGTTTGGGTAAATTTTCAATTTTAGTTCATATTTTTGTTTTTTCAAATGATATGTTCAGTCCTACTTTAGCTGGTTGGTTTTGAAATTATTGGATTTGTCTTTCTGTTTCATATATATATATATATATATATATATATATATATATATATATATATATATATATATAAGTCTTTGGCTATAAGAGCCATGTCATTGGCAAAGTAGTTACATTTTAGTCCTTTAGCTCCAATTTTAATTCCATTATTTTTGTTTAGGTTTTTATTCCATTCTTTGACTTCTTTTTCGTGTGCACAATTAAAAAAGTAATAAAGACCAACTTCCACCTTGTCTGACTCACGTTTTTATTAGAAATGGTTTCGATAACCTCCCATAAATTTGACATTAGCATATGTTTCTGTAAGAGTGGTTTTGATTAGATTTGTAGTTTTATTGTCCAGGCCAAACTCTTTTAGTATTGATGTTCTGTCAATGGTATCATATGCTTTTTGAAAACAATGAATATTATTACATATATTTTATTACCTAATTTACAATAATTCATAGCACTTTTAAGATTAAATATTTGTTTCGCACATGATCGATTTTTCTAAACCCACCTTGACATTCTCCAATTTGAAAGTCCAGAAATGTTTCTGTTCGCTTTAATAAAACTTTCGAGAATATATTATTTTATGTCCAGTAGCGAAATTCCTCTATAATTATTTGGATCTTTCCTTGAGCCTTTTTTATGTAGTAGATGTATTATTCCTCTTTTCCAATCTAAGGGCTAGTCTTCACATTCCCAAATTTGTTTGAAAATACTGACTAGTGAGTATTTAGCATGATTGTGAGCTTTTTTCCAAAGTTCTGCCACTATTAAATTTATTGTACTATTATACACAGAAGTCCAGGGAGGAAATGTCAAAACTTTGAAAATAAGCTCTTAAGACGTTTTGAAGAATATTTTGTCTAATAAACTCCTTGGATATTCCGAATGGCTGAGCCGTAATAAGCACTCAAACGCCGATTCGAAAACAATGCTCTAGGCAAAAATTTGCATTCCAGAAGCGTATAAACACTCCAGAAACATGCAAATTGTTTGTTATTTACAAAATAAATGAATATATTTGTTCAGACAGAAAAAATTAACGCAATTAAAAAAGCTCCCTAGGTTAATTCTTCTCTCTGCACAAATATATTAATGGAGACTTAATTGAGGTTATATAAACAGAGGCATTGTTCGTGTACCAAGAAGCATTGCAAAGAAAACTATGCATGGCATGCGGAATAACACACGCACTGAACTTTTGATGCTACTAAACATGAAATGTGAGACAGAAAAATGTTAAAGAATTCGTGGAAAGACAAACCACTTTGTGGACCATAACTAAAAACAATGGACATGGTGCAGATCAATAAAGATCAATCATTTATGTGGATTAAAAGGGCAAGGATGAAACCAGAATCGGAAGCAGTTCTAGTGGTTGCTGACTATCAGGCGTTGAAAACACGACATTATGATAAAGCTGTCTCACGTTGACCAATTCTAGCAAAGACCGAATATTTGAAAAGACACGACAGGGTGTGTTGTTTCCTCCACTGACGGATCTGTACCGCCCTCGGAGCTCCAAACACATGCCCCAAGTGGTACGAACACTCACCAAAACCGTTGACATGTGTTGGACTCTATATAATATTGTATGACCATCAAATTCAAATAGATCATTGAATGCAGCAAACAAACCGGATATTGTTATCCGGGATTTGGAGAAAAAATCGTGTCTACTTGTAGATGTTGCTGTGCCTTGTGATAAAAACGTCGTAACCACGGAATCATAAAAAACATCTTAAATACAAGAGTTTGGAAATCGAGATCAGCCGAATGTGGAGCGTAAAAGCACAGGTCGTACCGATAGTCATCGGAGCTCTTGATTTGTTCCGCAAAATTTGTGTAAGAACTTGGATAAACTCTCAGGTCTTTCAAAGGACTAGGAAGAGCAAGAAATTGCTTTATTTGTCCCTCATTTTGCTCAAAGTATTGTAGAGGCACAGACAGCCCCTGCTCCTTAGCTTGTTGCAACCTGGAGTAGATTTTATATTCAGCTAACCCATATCACCTTTCGTCGTGATGTAGAGGAATAGTTATCGTAATAATAATAATAATATTAATAATAATAATAATAATAATAATAATAATAATAATAATAATAATAATAATAATAATAATAATAATGTTAGGATCTTCACATAATACATTTAATATTAATGGGCATATTTAATAAAGTGAACACATTATAATTTTGAAAATTATTCATCTTCTTTCAGTAAATACCATATTATATAATTAAAATTATATATAAATGGGTGAAAACCAAAGGGGTATAAGTGACTTTTATAAATTCTTAAAAAAAGTGTTTATTTTAGGCTATATTTTAGTGGCCATGTATTTTCGTGGTTTTAATGAACAATTGAAATGGCGAGGCTTTAATGATGAAACAAAGGACAAGAACTTTACAGTAATATTCACTTAAATAAACATATTTCTCTGAATTTAAAAAATGCCATACCGTTCTGCTTTCCACCAATTTATATTATTAATATATTACATCTCTCATGAATTTATTTTAACATTTACTATCTTTAATACGACCGTAACCTTGTTATACTGTAGATAACTATAAATACGTATATGAATACACGTATTCTGTGTCATTTGCGATATACGTTCATTTTATCTCTTCGTTATGTTCGAAACGTGTTTGTAATTTCCTCTTGTGTTATTTTGTGGTGGTGATGAACAGCCATCTCGCCAATATTCATGTTGTACGCTTGTACCTAATCGTGTTGCGCAGGTGTTCCAGCCTAATCAGGGGTTGTCCAACCTGTCTCTGTGGGAGAAGAAGGGCCAGGGCGCGGCGCTGAGCGTGTCGCACGACGTCAAGAAGTTCGCCTTCTTCTTCGAGCCCATCTACGTGGCCGCGCGGGACGTGCCGCCGTTCGACGAGCGCTTCGTGGGCTTCGGCCACACGCGCAACACGCAGGTGAGCGACCATTTCCAAAGCGCGTGTGGCAAGTAAGAGGACTAGTTGACGAGCCAAATCCTGTCCAACAGAGTTCCGAAATGCGCTAAATATTGATAAGAACTGAAACTATGTTAAAATTACATTGCGATCGATACCGCCACCTTGGAGAGATAAGTCACAGTTCGGGTCGAAAAAACGATAAACGTTTTGAGATACACCGCCCTCATTGGGGAATTTTGTATGTATAGTAAAATACTATTTGTTTTAATTTCACTAGTGGAAAAGTCAGACCAATTTTTGAAGCTAGGAAATCGTCAGCCTTTGCTATGAATGTTTATTCTTAGTCAGAATAGTAGACCTCTAAATGTATCTGTTGCAACTATTTCTTCCCCAATCCTTCCAAACACTCTGTCAGAAGGCATATAACTGGAACTCCTGATTGGGGAGTGGTGTTGCAGTTTCTTCAAAGTGAGCTGTGAGCGTTAGTGCGCATATGCAGTAGAAGGGACTCCCAAGCACGTTATGGAATATTGCAAGAAATGACTATGAAAGATTTGCATAAAACCACAGATTTTTTACCCAGTAACTTCCCGACTTCGAAGTCTTGAGTAAGTGAATATTACTGTAAAGTTCTTGTCCTTTGTTTCATCATTAAAGTCTCGCCATTTCAATTGTTCATTAAAACCACGAAAATGCATGGCCACTAAAATATAGCCTAAAATAAACACTTTTTTTAAGAATTTATAAAAGTCACTTATACCCCTTTGGTTTTCACCCATTTATATATAATTTTAATTATATAATATGGTATTTACTGAAAGAAGTCGAAGTCGAGTTCTCGCTCAGCAGCGGTCACGAGCAGACGTGCTCCGCAGCTCCCTAGTTAGCCGAAAGGTAGCGCTTATCGCAAGTCCGACTGGCCCGGCCGCTACTGGTGCCGGTCCGGGGTCAGAAAGAAGTGCATTTATTTGTGAACAGTGGTGAATTAGGAACGTTTTCAACTTACCGTTCAAATTTACTAGTGATACAGTGGTGACCGCTCTTATTTGTGTGACTTCATTCTCGTGTGAACAGTGGTGTATCAAGAACTATTGAAAATCAATACCGCCCATATATAGTGAAGTGAATAATGTTAACTGACCACGTCCCCTTCGGGGGACTAATCACACAATCAACAGAAATACTAAATAACCAAGAAAACAGTGAAGCTTTCGTCAACAATAGTACGAACGGATCGACTTTAGAATACAGTGACGTAACACAGAACCTTCAGCAACAGCATAAATTTTTATTGCATGAACATCAACAGCTAAAACAACACTTACAACAATGAGTGCAACAGAACCAACAGTTACAATTTCAAATACAGCAATAGGTGCGTGAAAAAGAAATCACAGCTACCGTGCTAGAAGCTACAGCAACTAACGGCCAAGCATCTACAACGCAGGAAACGGCCTCAACCCTGTGCAGCTCATGGCAAACAATCCCGCTGCGTCGACAAAAAAGATGCAATGATGACAACTCTATACGACCCTCTAAGAAGACTAACAGTGAACATGACCCCGTTTCATCAAAAAACAGGTATGAACATCTCTCTTGTGATGAAAATTTGGAAGAAACCTCGAAATCTGAGAATATCAATGATACGACAACCAAGGGCAGCATACAAGAACAAGACAAATATCGAACACCGCCTATTTTCATACCAGGCGTCAGAGTAATATCTGATATGATCAGATCTATTAAAGAAGTCATAAAAGATGAAGACTTCTCATATAAACTTGTCAAAACCTACCAAGATGAAGCCAAAATTACAATGAACAATGTGAAAATCGTACCTCAATCACCGGATGTTTATCGAAAGCTTGTTAAACATCTGAATCTAAAAAATATTGCTCATTATACATTTCAGTTAAAACAAGAAAGAGCCTTTCGGGTAGTATAAAAAAATATGCACCCAACAGCAGACGAAAGGGAACTTAAAAAAGCTATAGAAGCACAAGGCCACAAAGTAAGACAAATTCATAATATCAAGCATCGTTTAACAAAAGCACCTCTACCAATGTTTTTTGTGGACTTAGAACCTCAAAGTAACAACAAAAAAATATATGACGTCGAATACTTACTACATGCAAAAATAAGTTCTGAACCACCGCGTAAAAAAACAGAAATAGTACAATGCAAGCGATGTCAGTTCTACGAGCACAGTTTTCGTTATTGTACGCTTCCGTATAGCTGCGTCAAATGTGGAAAGAATCACGATAGTCGAACCTGTACTAAAACGAGAGACACACCAGCTACATGTGCTCTATGTATCCGCGACCATCCAGCAAATTATAAAGGCTGCGAAGTCTATCAAAAAATTCGTAACAGCAAGTATCCTACTCAAAGTCAACACTGTAGAAATGCTACGCAAAACATAACTGAAGGTAACAATTCAAGTTCACTAACAAGTAATCAAACCATAGGAACAGATAGACAGCTCACATATGCACAAATGGCCCAACATTCGCAAATCAATAATCAAAATGTGTCGTATGAAAATAATCTGATATCCATAATGCAAGAATCATTTAAAAAATTCGAGTCCATCTTAGCAAAGCAAGCTGAACAAATTTCCAGCCTAATTAATATCATGACTGCAATAATGAAGAAACTATGAGTAATTTACTGCGAATTGTCTCCTGGAATGCCAACGGAATACTTCAATATCGAAGAGAGTTAGAAGTGTTTCTACATCAAGAAAATATTGACATACTCCTAGTGTCTGAAACACATTTTACCGAAAGAAGCTATCTACGTATATCTGACTACGAAGTATATTGCACAAATCATCCAGATGGGACAGCTCATGGAGGCACAGCAGTAATAATTAAAACAAGAATCAGACATAATATGTGCAAAGATAATGCTAAAGACTATCTGCAAGCAACCTCTATACAAGTATACGATAAGTTCGGTCCGCTCGTTATTTCAGCTATATACTCCCCTCCCAAACACAAGATAACCACCGATCAGTATATCAAGTTTTTTAGAACGCTCGGCACAAGGTTCATTGCTGGAGGATACTACAATGCTAAAAATCAACTTTGGGGATCAAGACTGGTAACTACAAGAGGTCGCGCTTTAGAAGGAGCCATCTCTACACTAAAACTCCAAACAATTTCATCAGGAAATCCCACATACTGGCCAATGGATGGTAACAAGGTACCTGATGTCTTGTATATCTTCGTCACAAAGGGAATGGCACAGACCTATCACACAATAGAATCGTCTTTTGATCTTTCATCTGATGATTCTCCAGAAATACTGACAATCAGTTCTTCTGAAATCAAAAAGAAAGAAAACATATACCTTACAAACAGAAAAACGAACTGGGAAGAATACAGCAACTGGCTTTACCATAACACCACTGCCAAGGTCCGTCTAAAATGTCCAGAAGATATCGACGATGCTGTTGAATACTTAATACAACACATTCAACAGGCAGCCGTATATGCAACTCCAGAAATGAGAGTGTTTGAAAAAATAAATACCCATCAGAAATACTAAAAATGATTAAAGAGAAAAGACAGATGAAGATGACCTGGCAACGCACTCATCACCCGGACGACAAACGAATACTCAACAGAACTTCCCGCCTCTTATCAAGAAAATTACAAGAAATTCAATCGGAGGAAATGAAGGAAAGAATAGAAAAGTTGTCACCCTCAAAAGCTACAGATTACTCCTTATGGAAAATTACTAAAAAATTAAAAAGGCCTACAAAACATGTCCCCCCTCTTCGTAAAACCGATGGAAGCTGGGCTAGAACGGAAAACGATAAGGCAGAAGAATTTGCAAAATATTTTGCAAAAACATTTCAACCACACCCCTCAGCACTACTCACAGAAGAAAAAGAAATCATAGAATTCCTGGAATGTCCCCATCAAATGTCGCCACCAATTAAATTCTTCTCAACAAAAGAAGTCACAGCAGGGCTGAAACTACTACCAAATCATAAGGCTCCTGGACATGATCGTATTACAGGGGAAATGCTTAAAAAACTGCCTAAGAAACTCATTGCCCTTGTAACATCCATTTTCAATGGAATAATACGCATCGGACACTATCCTTCGCAGTGGAAACTGGCACAATTAATTGTAATCGCAAAACCAGGAAAACAGCTACAAGATGTTTCCTCGTACAGACCAATAAGTTATTACCTTCTTTGTCTAAGGTATTCGAAAAACTATTACTATTTCGCATATATCCATTACTTAAAGAAAATGACGCAATTCCAGACCATCAGTTCGGTTTTAGAAATCGTCATTCTACAATAGAACAAATTCATAGAATAGTCGACACCATCAACGGAGCTCTAGGAAATAAAATGTATTGTTCCGCCTTGTTTCTAGATATCGCGCAAGCGTTCGACAAAGTGTGGCATCAAGGCTTGCTATATAAAATCAAGAAATGTCTGCCGCATCCATACTATAATATACTTCGATCCTTTATTTCAGATCAATTTTTTTAAATAAAATTCGGAGATGAAATAACACCGTTTCATCCAGTATTATCAGGAGTGCCACAGGGGAGCATCCTTGGACCAGTGCTGTACACGCTGTACACCGCTGACTTACCTCAGTCCCCAGATGTCACCACTGCAACATATGCAGATGACACAGCCCTGATAGCTTCGCACAAAAACCAAGAAACGGCAACAAGAACATTGAAAGAGCACCTCGAGCTTATAAACAAATGGTGTAAACTCTGGAGAATAAGAATGAATGAAACAAAGTCCAAATGTATAACTTTTACCCTCAGACGAACAAGAAATACAAGAATAGAAATAAACGGAAAACTAATTGAAAACGTAGACACCGTCAAATATCTCGGACTACATCTCGACAAAAAGCTAACCTGGAAGAAACATATTTCAATTAAAAGAAAGGAAGCAGAACTGAAAAGTAGACAAATGATATGGTTAATAGGAAGAAAATCTTGTTTAAGTCTAGGAAACAAAATTTTACTTTACAAAACAATACTCAAACCTATCTGGTCTTATGGAATTGAACTCTGGGGAACAGCATCACATTCAAATATAGAAATAATTCAAAGATTTCAATCCAAATGTCTCAGACTATTAAGCAATGCTCCCTGGTTTGTATCAAACGCCACTCTACATAAAGATCTCAATATCACCACTGTTAAAGAGGAAATCACTCTCAAAGCTCACAAATACCAACACAGACTCATATTAATCATCTGGCCATAAACATCGTAGATAACAGCACAACGACAAGAAGATTGAAAAGAGTACATCCTCTTGATCTGGACCACAGATATAAATAATATTTTTCTTTTAAAATAATTGTTACTGTAGATATATTTTGTTTGTCACAATGCTTGCACTATTGTATGTTTGTTTGTTATTGTGTTATTGTTATTTCAATGTGATGTTGTTTATTGTTGTTCTTGTTTGTTTGTCCTTTTTTTTCTCTCTCTCTGAACTGGACAAATAGTTTAAAACCATTTTTAGAAAGAACCAGAATTGTATGGTTTCTTTACATGTCAATAATATATGTACAATTGTATTTGCCGAATGTTCGAGTAGAACAAATTGCAAATAAAGCAGATGTTAAAAAAAAATATCCAAGTTGTCGTAGCCAAGTTGTCGTATCCAAGTTGAAAGAGCTCAGGCTGCCAATGGCGCAGTGTGTCATATCTCTTGCTTATCAAATCAGGCAGCAGGGATAAAGCATGCGCTGCGTCACATCCCTGCCCATCACTCTTGTCCTCTTCACCCTTCACCTACACGCTCTACACTACCACAGTGTCGGGAGCTTAGGGATTGTCTCGGCTTAGACGGTGCCTCCCCGGTGGGAGATACCTAGTTGAAAAACACTATGCGACGTGTAGCTTCCCACCAGATCTCCCTCTCCAGCGGGGGAAGCCACCTCACGTGAAAAGATCTCCACTACACTAAGGGGACTATAGACCAGAGCAGTTGACGCCCCCGGAAACCCGAAATACCAATCGCATAACGACCGGGACTTTCTTTCCGCGGGCGCATCAAAGGTACACTGTGTCGTCACCAAAAACGTTTCTACTATTTATCACTCCTGATACCCCGCGTGATGGTGCTTCCCTGCCGTTATCTAGCTGACGGGCGATTTCAGCAAACGTGAGTAGTTTTGGCAAACGTCAAAAGACTTACGGCTCGTTATAAGCCGTATACTCGTTCCACCAAGGTCGTTTCGCCTGATCGCCCAAACATTCCTCGAAATTGGGCGGACCAGTACCCCGCCATCAACGACGACTCGTTGTTGTTAACGTCTGTTATACGTCTGTTTAACGTCTGTTATAAAGTTACGGTATATCAAACACGTGCATTGTTCTTTTCCATTGACTTTTTTGTTATTTATGGTGGCATCAACATCTAGGCATTAGATAAAATTATTTGAACTGCAAATGGGCATAACCCGGTGGCAGCTAATTATATAAATAAAATACTACAGCTAACATGCAAATTATATAATAATATAATAAAATAATAATTATAATAAAAATAACATTAATAATAATAATAATATAAAACTGTCTAATTCATAAAACATTTAAAATTACCTTAAAAAAAGAAACATAATCAAAGTCCGCACTGAATTTTTGTTCAACTGCACTTTACTTCACTGCACTTTTCACTATGACCCTTTAATCACTTCTTACATTATTTCTTTGTTCTACACTGCACGACGCCTCACTTAACAATATATTACTGACGCATCGCTCTATAACCTACTATTGTCAGCTAATTCCCTCATTTATATAGTAATACCCTAAATTAATTTTTTAAATTGTTGTACGCTACGAGGAAAGGTTCAAAGTTTTTGCAGGCAATGTATTCCATTCTTTTATTGTTCGATTTGTAAAATAAAATTTCCCCACATCTGTTTTCTGCGACCTTAAATTTATTTTGTGCCTGTGATCCCCCCTACTGATGTATGTAGGAATACTTAGCAGCCGATTAATTTCTTTCCAAGCAGGATGACCGCTATAAGCTTTATATAATGCGCATATCCTTGCTACTGATCGCCCATTTTCGAGAGAATCCCATTTTGCCAATTTCTTGTCCCTGAAGCTGCCGTACACTGAATTCTTTCCAAATTTTTACACTGCAAAATTTTGTGCGGATCCCAACAAATTGTTCCGTATTTCATTATCGGTCGAACAAGCGATAAATAAGCAATTTCCTTCGTGTTTGCCGTACTCTTTTTTAAGGTGCGCGTTACAAAGTGGAGAGATCTCCAGGCTTTCCCTACAAAAAAATCTACATGACTTTTCCAGCGTAATTTACTATCGAAATGGATTCCTAGGGACTTGCATGAGGAAACTATCGGAATAATGTCTTCATTTAAACGGTAATTCGTTTCTCTGAAATTATGCCCCCTGCCAGCCAATAGCGACCACTATTGTATTTAACGTTATAGTAACTATGAAGATGACATGATATGGTGATAATAGACAGGAAAGGACGTCACAAATACAACCATGCCCGAGGCGGGACTCGAACCCTGGATCCTTCGGTCCGAGATCGCTAGGCCACTACTGCTTAACGTTTCGGCCATCCGGACGGCTGCGTTGACTTCAGTATTTTACTTTTGTACTTTTCAAATGGCGCGTGTGGTGACATGGCAGGTAATTTTGATGATTAATTTTCGTTTACAAGGTATTTAAATCCTGGGTCCAAGACGAGCACTTATTACAAAGATTCATTTTTATGAATTGGTGGATGCTCAATTCGCAGGTTACAAAATATTGCAGGTAGTGCTCCTGAAGATTTTAGAAGAGATAGAACCGCTCTCTGAAATATCTTACAAAAAGAAATAAGTTTTTAATGCCCATGCAACAGTTGTTGATACGAATAGTTGTGAAGACATTTCCTCCTTTCGATCAGCGATTGGAATTGGAGCGAAGTGGAATTTAGTCATCCACAGGTTGCAGATGTGTAAAGAAAAATAATTTTTTGCTCTTGCAATTGCTCCTACGGCCAGAGTGTGTGATGCCGAAACCGCAGCAATTAGGCAAAACTGTTTTTTTAGAATAGTGAAGTTTCCTGGAGTTACAGCGTGAAATTGGCGGTCTCAGTGCCAAATTCACGCTACAGTGGCAGAACATTGCACGTCAACCAGATAATGATCAACATGTGTATGTGAAATCTAATATTGTGACCGTACACCATAACATGGGTACCATCTTAGAACCTTGAACTAAACCATTGATTGTGAATCGGAAATAAATCCTAAACATTGATTGTCTTTTATTGTATATCTCTTTTCCTATTTTGGCTGCAGAAGATCCCTTAGCCATTGAATAATAATTACCGCAATGTTTCTTTCTTGTCCCAGCTCTGCTTGGCTGCTCTAGCCCCGGCTCCTAACGGGGTCGGTGTCGTTTCCCTGGGGGTCGATGGTGATCAAGTCGATTGTCTTCTTTACTAAATCACAATACAATTAGTACATTACATCATCGCTGATTGCGAAAACAAAGTCAGAAATGTTTCATCTCGTACAATTTTTCCTGAAAAAAAAAAATACTGTAACCGCCATAGTATTATATCAATTAGATTTAAAACTCTTAATTTCAGCAGTTTATTGCAGATATGGGCCGCATTTCGAGTTTCTGCAACGGGGCATCCAAGAACCTGACCACGTGATTGGTTAGGATGTTTGAAAACCTCAAACTATTAAATTAGAACGTCATTCTATCACCGAAGAAAATACTTCATCAATATGTACTGGAGATATCTTCGAGCCAGTTAATTGAACTAAATTAGAATTGAAGTAATAATATTTTACGTGGCGAGACTCGGGTCATCAGGCCCGCTCTTCCGTTAAAGTTAGTCCTCTTCAGTTAAAATGCTCAACCTTTTGTAACCATTACACAATACTGAGAATTAGAAACTCAGCTACTCAGAAGCGGAAACGTCGTACAAGAAGATTATTGAAAATATTGATATTTATTAAAACATTGATGTACGTATTTATTGTCTTTAAGGCAAGTATGTACAATTATCAGGTATGCATATGAATGAAATATAGGATAACGTCGGTCGGGGTCGATAAACCTTTTTTTTTTCAAACGGTCCATGAACAAAACGTTTGGCAATTCCTACTCTATAAGGTGCCCTTTGACTGAGTCTGTGCTTCCCATCGACAGCATTTTCTTTTGGTTCTTTGACGTGGCGTCTCAAGGGCACGCACGCGGAACGGAGAGGGAAGGCGGCTCCAATAGGGAGCTGCAACGTCACTATAGCTCCCACTTTTACGGCTCCCTATTGGAGTGTGAGTTCCCTCTGCCTCTTTCGTGCGTGACTTTCAGACGCCACATTTAGAAAATGGAATTCTCGAGGGGAGTTGTAACTACCCAGAAACTGAAGTTGTGCGCCCATTGCCATCTTATTCTGCTCACTGCGCCCTCCCGAGCTCAGGCTGAGGGGAAAATGCTAATGGGATGTGAGAGGATGGTGACGGTCAAACTGCGTCTCTCGCTATTTTGCCATGTTTCGCTTACTCATGGACATGTAGATGCCATTCAGTAACAAAAATTCAAGACTTTTATCGTTTGTAATACATTATACGAGGATAATACAGAGCATTTTAAATACAATGGTGTGTGCTTACATAACCAGAAGTAAAATAGTACCTGTGGTAATTGTTAATTGGTTCAAAAATCTCGTTCAGTTTTCAAAATTCTGCGAAAGCTGCCAATTGTTTCAAATTCATATTTTACGATTTCTTAGTTTGAAGAAATATTTTATAGCGTTTACTTTTGATATGTTGCAGTAAACTTCGCACTACATTTCGCAATGTAACAAGTTTTAGTATTTAAAATAATTATTTTTTCATCATCTCTGTTCTCTTCTCCTAAAACGTGACGCTCTTTGACAACATCTACTGCAATTTTCATAGAATTAATTGCTGCCGTCTCTCAATCAACCTGAAAAGCGAACGGATTGCACTTTTCTCCCGAATTCGTAAAATCTCACACAGCTTTTAACTGTTTTTCACGTTAATAAAAGTTTATTTAGGATATGAATGACATAATTCATTTTATTGGAATGCGGGATAGGAAAATTTCCGTATTCTGATATGTAAAAGAAACGAGGTTATAAGCCGAGATCGGTAGACAATCGAGTATTGTAAATGTTACGATACCTAATATCGTACAATCTTTTATCCACATTGTAATAATTAGTTAGATTCAATCATGAAAGGTTCTAGTCGTTTATTTAGTTTTCACACCTTTTTGTATGTAAGAAACGACACTGTTCTAAATAAGGAGAACAGTTGAAATACACTTACTATATTAATTTGTAAATGAGCGACAGTTGTAATTCAGATGTAGATATAGAAGCAGATACTTTATTACAAACATTAATTCTAGAAAAATCAATAAAACTTTATGAGCGTGATTATGGTATATTTAAAGATTAATGTGTTAAAAACATAAATTCATTGTGGAAAAAAGGACGATGGCTTCCTTCCCTGGTAAGGCTGAGAAAGAAATAGTGCACACATAACTCAATGTTAAGTACCGTTTCATTTTTTGACTTTCTTTATATTTATATTGCAGAATGAGGTGATGATACAACGCTCCGCCGTCCGGCTTTTCAGTTGTTAGGAGCGAGCATTTTCAGGCGAAAAATATGCGAAGGGGGTGGCAACGGCGACCTCCCATTAAACATTAGAATGGAGCAGCGCGAGTATTCAAGTGAGAGAACACATAATGTTGATTGTTGATGGGTGGAATATTTATTTCATTATCTAATATCGTTAATATTGCGGAGGAAGATGTGTTACGTAGACGAGGTTTCATGGGATGCGCTTTACCTACATTGAAATGACCTACATCTTTAACTTGTATGTAATTTTGCCAAATGTTTGTACCCAAACAAATTGCAAAATAAAATATTATTATAAAAAATCTTTAACTAGATTGAAACACCGGTAACTGAGGGTAGTTTTTGGAAGAATGTGTGAGACATTTTGGTAATATATATTAGAACGGTTTCTATGGCTAGGTCTTTGTAGAAATTTGTTCTGCTAAAATACCAAGGAGCGTTCCCTAAAGTTCTGAAACCTTTATTTTGGAATAATTTCATGGAATGACATTTTTGGTATTAGTAAGTTTACGCAGTTTTTGGCGTTTATGAAGAATATAGTGAAGGTTACATGATAATGAAGTATGGAATATTTTTAAAAAGAAGACACATACATTTAAGTAGTAGTGGCCATTACTGTTCTGCAGTAATGCAGTAAAGTTCTTATTTACAAAACTGCATATAATGTCATCAAATTTGTCTTTACGTAAACGAAGTGGCCAAAGAAATAAATAGTGGCCTCCTATGCGGAGGGTTGCTCAGAGAAAAGAAGAGGCTTTGGGCAGTAGATCCACTGGGGCTCCAAGTTTCATTCAAGAAAGTGACACACTCACACACACACACAAACAGAATTATTTTTTGCATGCAACAGAAATTACTTACAGTAGTTAATTTTAGTTAAAGAAAGAGGGATTTTTATTTGTTTTGAATAAAAAATTCGGGGCCCCTTCAACCCTGCCCGCAGGGAAGGGGACGAAACATGCCATGTTCTGAGCTCATTCGGGCGACGAATCAGGCGATTTCAATTTAACTCAGAGGCTTCTTTGACTTGCAGTAAATCTACATAGGACGGCAGGCTTTACTCCCCCTCTGAAGGAAGGTGTACGATTTTGTTGTTTTTTTTTTACCCGTAGAAATCCATACCTTCGATCAGATTTGAACCCGCAAGCTTGGATGTAACAGGCGGATACCCTTACCGTCTTATCACCGAAGCCATTAAACGGCGATGGTAGTATTCCAAGCTCAATGAAGAAAGGCTTATACATGGAATACTTATTACGTGGATCACATTTGCTTATTATTTGAACAATTTGTTTCTTTTGTCTTTACGTATCGGTGCTTTAGGATGTATTTCCCCAGAATATGATGTTATCTCTTAGGTGGAAATGCACATTTGCAAAATTATCTGCATGAAGACTTAATTTGAAAGAATTTTGAATGCACAACATAAACGTAATTTTTTTTTATTTGACGAAAACTAGGAATTCAAAGTGCTTAGTTCCTTATGCTCTGTGAAGAATACGTGTAGTAGAAGAATGACAATAAGTACCAATATTGCAAAAGCTGTAACCAGCCGCTATTTAAGAAATGAAACTTTTATGACATTCCTCGCTTAGATTCTCATTTCTTAAATAAGACTTGTTCAGAAATTTCTTCACTTCTATTTGGTCACATTTTTATCGGGTGCGAGATAATAATTTTTTGTTTTGTATTGCACAATAACCAGTTAAAAGTTGAGTCTCTCCTGATATCCTGTTAAACAAGATAAAAATACTCTATTCCAATGTTTCATTTCTGCCCTCTAAACCAATGTAAACGATCCTTTCATATATTATTATGTAGTATAGATTAGCGGCTCTCACACGCAGCCACCAATCTATTTTTAAATAGGGTCTCTAAAGAATGATAATTTCGTCGAGATTTCACAAATTGCACTCTAACTTTAATAATATGAAGGATTTCTTGGCAAAAAAGGGCATCTCAATATTCGGGTCAGATGCAACTCGCAACACTGGGGCAGCGTTGTTGAAATTTATCTAGTTCTATAAATCCAAAACAAAGCGTTCTAGGATCTTAAAACCTGGACTTTCGACGCCAAATGCCTCAACGAAACTTAACTCGCACCGTAATCCATATGAACAGATATCTGTAGAATGAGAATCACCATATCTACAGGATGAGGTTTTCTTGGACATTCTATTGCATTTGTTACTGGTTCGGCGCTTCTCGGTTTTACCCCACCTGTTCAGACGAGCAGAATCTGCAACTGTATGTGAAATTAAACTAATTAATTTATATTCTATGCTAGTAAATTGCACGCGTTTACCTCTCTATTTGGTACTAAAGTAAAATAAGAATAGTTTGTATTGATAAGGGTGTTTATAAAATACGTTCACTTAGTGCAATTACAAGGTGACATACAGAACAAGTAACGGAGGACAAGACTCTTGACGAAAAATATATATTATAGGCTGAATATGGAAATGGAAAGATGGGAAGAGGTTGGGTTCTCTCAGGGATACGCTAGTTTAAAAATAATGTGTATAATGTGCTTAATCCTGTTTTGATCGAGGGAGAATTCCGTGGTGGTAGCAGATATCTTGTGGTAATCCATAATATGGTAATTATTAAACCTTTTGTGGAAATTATTTCCTTTACCATATTAGCTGTACCGTGGCTTTTAGAACTCTGCCCCTCAAGGCCTTACTTCATGGTGGCATTATGTCTGTATTTCGAGTTTTTTTCAGTCGTGCCGCTAGATGTCGCATGATCGCAACCGTAGCACTGCGATTACGCGACATCCAACCACCCTGAGCAACGCGTCATGGACCGTGTGCATTGTTCCTTTCCCATTCTTTACCCATTCCCTTTATCTCCCCGCAATCAGTCACGTGGGGTGGGACTTATTGGGAGAGTGGGACCTGTTCTCCCTTGTAACTGACATATGGTGGCTGGGAAGAGTTTCAAATTCGAAAAATACTTAAGATAGCTGATAATAATAGTAATAAAAATCATAATAAAATAATAATTATAATAATAATTATATTAATATATAATAATAATAATAATAATAATAATAATAATAATAATAATAATAATAATAATAATAATAATAATAATAGTAGTGTGCCGATCAGATGGCCGAGATCGCTAAGGCAGTAGTGCCGGAGTGGTCTCGGACCAGAAGATCGCGGGTTCGAGTCCCGCCTCGGGCATGGGTGTATTTGTGTGTGTTTGTATGAGTGTGTCGTCCTTTCACCCCTCATTATCATCATCATTTCATCTTTCATACCCCCAGGACTAACAACCCTGGGGGATAAAAATCGGATCCAGCTTAATGCTGGTCCCCCCAAAGAAGTGTTCGCAAGCACCTGCCACCGTGATATGAAATGAAAAACTGAGCCACGGTAATTGCAGGTTGCTTGCCCTGCGTGGTCCTAGTTGGCCGAAACGAAAATAATAATAATAATAATAATAATAGTAGTAGTAGTAATGTTTGTTCTACACAGGCGTACGAGATGTTTCTAGCTGGTTGGAAGTTTTATGTGCTGAACAACGCCTTCTTGGTGCATTGGGGCTTCCAGAAGTTGGATTCCAGACCGCCGTGGCGCTACAAACAAGCGGCAACCAACTCGCGGCGCTTCGCGGGCTTCGTGCGAGATGTGGCGGTGCGGTACGACCGCGACCCGCTGGACATGCTCAACCAATACGCTCGCGGGAAGTACAACATCGTGGTGCAAAATAAGACGAAGTCGCTTCCTGCAGCTCCAGCCGCGCAAGCGGCTGCGCGAAAAGGTGCTTTACCACTGGCTCTGGCCGCGTTCCATCCTCCGGTGCCGGTGCTGGGACTCAGTAGAGACCGTCCCAAAATGCGAGCGTTGTGACACGTTCCGGATTTCGAGGTCCCGAGGCATCATCATCGGGCTTGGACGACGAGCTTTCCATGAGGAATTCACCGCAGTCCTCCGCCCACTATTCATCACTGCCCTTTGATATCCTGATGCACCTGCACAACTTCCCCGTCCTTGGCACTGCTGGAGGTCCTAGATCCATCGGGCTAGACCACTTTTGATCAAATGCGACGATTCCGTACACCGCCGGGAGCCATGGGGAGAAGGCAGCAATCGCGATCTCATAGCTTAAGACGATGCGAGGAGGAGCCATGGACATAAATTAAAATACCACCTAAGGAACATATGTTTTCGTCTTGTAATTGGAGCACGATAGACAAAACAAAAAAAACTATTATTGTTAAAAATCATGAGACTTTAAACTCGACTGTAGAAACTAACATTTTTACTAACGCATATGACAATTTCATTTACAAAATTGGCGAAATATAGAATATTCCCGTTAAAATGTAACACCCTCTCCTCTTTTGTTTACCCTCTCTCCACACCGGTGCCTTCCAATCCACAATTTCAATCAATCTTCCCTTCATTGCTTTCTTCATTTTGAGTGATGTAATCGATCAAAGAGACAAGTTTCCATATGAGTTCTAGAGATTTTGAATGTTCTGTGCGAAATGCTTATTGCGTATTACATTTACGTTTCACGCATTAAGTTTAATTGTCTAAATATTTATTTGAACTGTCTCATGGTGTCTCATGGCTCTTTGTCTTTGATCGTATGTTCTTAAAAATGTTTCGTTTTAATAGTGATCCTGTTTTTGTTATATTTATTTAATATTTTACTGAACAGTCATTATTTAACATTAATTGTTATTTGTATAATATTGTTTTAAAATTGTAATTTGACACAATATTCTGAATAATATTTCTTTGTATTTTATAGTACCTGAAAATGTAACCAACGAGATTGCGATACATATTTGTGATTTATTCTTCTAATAATTGAAGAGTAAAATTCCAATAGATAAATATATTTTCAAATAAGAAAAAGTATTAAGAAGTGATTATCTTTAATTACAAAAATGAATAAATGACTTTTTCCATTCAGGTAACAGAATCAATTGTAGGAGATTATCCCACCAACATTTATACAAATAGTAACAAATATTTTACGGAGTACTTTATTACAGGGAACAGTTTATACTGTTTGAAAACTTTAGAATAATACTTCTTATAATTTATCCTTGTATTAAAAGGAGAAGTTTAGGTGCTTTCATGCGATACTTTTCGTGCAATATAAAATTATTAGACTTGATTCCTTTTTGAATTGAAAGTTTTGTAATGTTTTAGTTATTATCTTTTAAGTTATACGGAGAGAATATAAAAAAATACTTTTTTGTGTGCTGAACTCTTGCATTTTTTATTTCTACAGCCTGTTTTAACAAATATTTGCAAAAGAAACTGTTATAAAAATAATTGAAATAAAACATGAGTTTTCACATTTTTACACTTGTGCATCTGCACATCCGCTTATGGGAGTTCTTGTAAAGTTCATGACGCGTAGGTGAAATAATGTTCTTCCTTGTTTTTTTTTTGCTGATCGTTGTTCAGTATGTATAAAGCAGGATGTTACATAAATCTTTAAAATGATGGCAAGGTAACTCTGTTAAATCATATTTGATAAAATGGATGCCAGATTTGAATGTGTCTTTTGACACAATATAACATGATGGCTCTACAACAGCACATACTTTCTACTCATACGGTTACATCATATTATAATACTGCATTTTCTGACCATATTAACACATCGCAGCCATCACACGTGAAATGGATTGCTAGGGCTGTGGTTTATATGCATTTGCATTTTTATGTTAACTAAAACATCCTGTTTCAACAAAATTATACTTTTTTAGGAATTTAGAATCCACTTATGCTATTTTATTTCGCATATATCACCATAATTACATATTTCTTCATATTTGGGTTATATTTGTATATTTTTGTTGCATATTTACCCCTCATCCGCGAAAAGAAGCCTAAAAATGACAGTTCCGTGAGCGTGTAAGTGCTGAGCCGCCGTAGCACGTAGCCGCACGCCTTCCTCGTGCGAAGGCGCTCGAGAAGCTGCTAGACCTGTCATCGGCAGGATCAGTCGAAATGAAATGTGCATCCTCCGAGCGCCAATGCGTGCCCACACAAGGCGCAAACGTTAATTGGTGCTAAAAGAATCAGACCTGTGAATTTGTGAATGTTTTATTTTGTGAAATATACATTAACTGCTTATCCCATTAACTTCCTAAGAAATTTTTGTTTTTAAAAATTAAACCTTAATGTTTGCCGCTTGTTACAAATTATATGATTTCTGTATCTTTTTTTGCTGTAAACATATTTTTCACATTACACTTTTAATTTATTTTCTCTTATAAATTACATTAGTCTGTTTTTCTTTTTGAATTGCATATATTACCAAATATATTTACATATATGCGCGTTTTTGCTGTTTTTATTGCATATAAAGCACAGTCCAATCGCATCAAATAGCTCGCATCAGTAGCGCATCAAATATTTTTGTGAAAACAAATATTATTTGCGCTTCAGATGCTCAATATAGTCTCTAATTGTACAGAAACAGTTAGGCAGTAGGAACCATTTTACTTCTCGTTTAAACTTGTGTATGGTATTTAAGTGTTTAATGTCATCTGGCAGTGAGTTGTAAAATAATGAACATGTATTGTATGTAGATTTTTGTAGTGAATTGACGCTACCGTCACCTAATGTATATGATTTCTATGTCGAGTGTTGTAGACAACTCTATTGGTAGGAAATACATTCCACCGTTAAGAAAGTCATTTTTACAAAGACAACTGTTTTGTAAATCAAGAGACACGGCAATGTTAAAATTCCTTGCGTAATAAGGAAAAGTTTACAAGAATTACGTAGGTGGGATTTACTTATTATTCGTTTCATTCTGTTCTGTAATCTTAATCTGGGATTTTTAATTGGATTGTTGGTGATGTAGATACCTTTTTATATGATAAATGACTAAAGATATTGTCTGGTATCAATTTTAATCAACTTAGAACTTTGAGAACTTTGTTTTCGGCCCAGAAGCTGCAAGCTCTGATGATGATCGCAACGCGATCGAAATGATCATAAGTTGATTAAAATTGATACCAGACAATATCTTTAGTCATTTATCACTTAATCTGGGAGTTATATGATGTGTTTCCTCAGATTATTATGACATGTCTCAGGCGGGAACGAACATTTGCGAAATATACACTACGAGTAACATGCAGTCTGATTGAATTAGAATGAATTGTGAATGCTTACCATAAAGAACTTATTTTTTTTGTTCAATTCATTTAAATGGATCATTTGAGATATGACTGAATAGAGGTACTCTACAAAGTTGTTGCCTTAACATCAGCCAGTTGTTCATAATTAAAGGAGTGGACAATTGTTTATTTGAAATAAAAAAAACTGCGTTGAAACTGTTAATGTGCTATTACGGAACAAATTTGAAACATCTGTTATTGTAATAGTTACTGTTTATTTATTGCAAAGAATACTCGTATCATCGGCAAAGAGAATTGTCCTTTCGTCTCGAGTCGGGCATTTCGTCTCGAGGGCATATCGTTTACACATATTAGGAAGAGGTGAGTAGGCCCTAAATGTGAACTCTGCGGGACCCCATGCACAACTGGCCAATAATTGAGTTGAGTAAAGTAATGTAAAGTAATGTAATGAGTCTTCTTCTTCTTCTTCTTCTTCTTCTTCTTCTTCTTCTTCTTCAGCTTTTCCCTTTTAGTGGTAAGGGGTAAGGGTAAGTAATGTAATGAGTAAAGTTGAGTAAATAATATCTTTTCAGTACGGTATTTCTACTGACTTAATATCGTTGGACATTACTAATCTAGAGCAAACACGAATTCCACGCGCTTGTAATTTCGAAAATAAAATATTTTGTTTAGCAATGACGTCAAATGCTTTTGAGAGATCTATGACTATGCCGATAGGTGCTTCATTTTGATCCACTGATGAAGCGGCATCTTTAAGAAATGAAAGAAAGAAAAGGAAAAAGAAAAGAAAGAGAGGAAGAAGAAAAGAAAAGGAAAAAGAGAAGGAAAAAGAAAAGAAACAAGAAAAGAAAAGAAAAGAAAAAGAAAAAGAGAAGGACAAAGAAATGAAAAAGAAACGTCCTTAGTACTTCTTATTAACTGCGGAATGTGCGGATTGTCCCGTCGCAACATGAAATGTACATTGTGCCGTACCGACCAAGTGCGCGCTAGGCGTAAACGCATTGGCCGTTCAGCACTCGCACAGTCCAACCCCATCAGGTTTTGCGAGCTTCCGGCAGATGTCGCGCGGTAGCGACCTTCCTCCAGCGGCGTCGAACCCCGGCCGTCGGGGGAGCGACGGTGGCATTGCGAGGTATTGCATTGTAAGAACAGTGCTCTCCTGTGGCCACCAGGGTGAAAAAACTGCTAGTACATAATTTTGCCAGGCAGGAACGTAACAAGAATTGTAGTCATGCCCTAAATATTTGCTAGAGTGAACCAAGCTGTTGTGGCGTATTCTGTGCAATGATACATTGGAAAGTGCGTTCTGCGTCAAACGCGTCCCCATGGTTGGTTGAAGAGATAAATTTAGATTGTCCGTAAAGTTAGCATACCCACTTATCACAATATTGAAAAACTGTATCCCAGAAAGACTAATTTATACCCAAATTTAAAAATTTTCTACTAATGCACAACATCGAAATATTTAACACTAAATGTGGGTACGGTAACTTAACGTTAAGTTAGCATACCCACACAAGAAAAACGCATGAAACTTAAAAAGTAAATGTACCAGACGTTTGTCCGATATAAAGACTAATTTATACCCAAATTCAAAAATTTTGAAAATTTGTGCAACATCGAAATATTCAACACTAAATGTGGGTACGCTAAGTTAAGGTCAAGTTAAGGTTGGCACAGGCCTTGGGGTATGTCTGCACAAGAATACGGTAAATTGGCACGCTACCTCCGTGAGAGTGGGGAGTAACAATACTGTCAAAATAAATCATTTTTTACTGATTAATTTAAACAAATAAATGTAAATAAGTTTATCACAGCGGTGGTCATGTTACAGCCTCATATTAGCAATTACAACAATATTTATAATTTAAAAATTAGTATTTAAAATCATTGATTTTCTGTAATCACTTTTTATATCTTTAATAAAAATTATTCTTAACTTTTGGATCATTTCACGATATAAAGAAATTAAAATTGCAACTTTAGAGGAAAAATATAGAATGGTAAGATAATAAAAAATAATGAATGGTAAACCTCCTCCTCCTCCTCCTAGCTGTGCTGTCTAGCGCTGCGCTGTCTAGGGCTGTCTAGTGTGTGCTGCCCACAGCTCCGGCGCCAGGCTTACAGTGTATGGCGAGCGCGAGAGGTCAGTTCGTAGGGGTTGTGACGCGGTGTTCCCCCTACAGGAGAGGCCGGACGTCTGCCATTCGGGCACAGTCGGGGCTCGAACCCTTGCACTCTTGGTCAAACACACTGCATTCACTTAGTTGGTGCCCTGAGCCTCCTGAACCGGTACCTACCCCTGGTTCAAAATCGACGTTTAATCATATTTTGTAAAAAATTGGGAACTTTTTGGTAAACAGTTCTTCAGGAGATACGGCAATTGCCCATTCAGTTTCACTTATCGAATTTCGAACTTTGACCTCCCCTTTTCTGAGAGATCAGAAACAACGCGTCCCATTGCTCACCAGGGGCGAGAGAAACGGCAGGCTGCAAATTGGCACTTCATGTCACAAGAGCCGGAACGTGTCCAAAGAGTCCCTAATGTAGAATCCAGATAGCACGAAACCCCTACATTCCGCGAAAACCTTTATCTTGAAAGAAGCAAGCGGCAGTTGAAGTCGTGATGTGGAGTGGCGATGGACAATGCCGTATGAGCTTACACCTGGAAGCAATAAAACTCGTCCCAGAAACATGAAAACGGTAACTAGATTTTACATAAGAAATTGGAACAAATTTTGAAACACTTACTTAAGAAAGTTAATAAAGAGTGCAATTGACATGGAATTATACCACATACTTGGATGTACTCTTTTCTTTCAGTTTTTATTTCCTTTTGTCTTATTCAAACGTGGAATAGTCGAAAGTACTATTCTATGTGCAAGCGCTCGCGCAGCGGTGAGCTACGTGGCTGCACATTTCAACGAGAGTGGACTCAGGCAAGCGAAGGCACGGAGAGCTGAAGTTCCCGAAACGGGCGCGAGGGGGACAGCGCGCTTCGTCGCGGTTTGGATACCTCAGACGTCTCCTCTTGCGCTGATTCATTAGTCAAGTAAAAACGTTAAATGAAAATTTTATTTGTTTGAACTCTCACCTGAATTTGAAACGTAATCAAACGTCTGGCAAGACGTGCTATTAATTGACGTTTTGAACTTATTAAAAGACTCGAATCAATCTTTCTTTAAGAAACTACACTAAATAAGTGAAAACAGTAGTAAACTAATGCAGTTGACTCACGAATGTGTGATTCGTATCGTAATCGTAAGTGGGATGTAATTGTATAATAGAAAGAAAAATATTTGTTTTCAATGAAATCTATATGTAAAACATAGTAATTACTTAGAGCAGTAAAGAATTGAATCAAATTAAGGAGAAGTGATCATACTAAGGAAAGTCAACCACCTAATTTTGTTTCTTTCTTTCAATGTCAAAAACGTAAAGGAAAGAAATCTTGAAGATTATTCAAATTTACAAAGAATTTGAATTTCTTCTTCTTGACCATATATTTACAAAGAGTGTAATATTCTTGTATGTAATACTGTGAATGAAAGTTACATATTGGATATGTTAGTTATATAAGTATTTTTTCCACGGAAGAGTTTTGATT
Organism: Gryllus longicercus; assembly: GCA_038098605.1. NCBI lineage: Eukaryota > Metazoa > Arthropoda > Insecta > Orthoptera > Gryllidae > Gryllus > Gryllus longicercus. Next base: position 323,932 of record JAZDUA010000341.1, read on the forward strand.
TTTAGTGTATATTTTTTGTAAAATGAGTTAGGGACATTATTGGTGATTATAGTGTATTTGAGTATAATTGAATTTAATTTGAATGACATTTGTGAAACCAGAGTACAAAGAACCCATATCTCTGAATACCACAAAATGTGTATATGATCAACTGTTATTTGTGAACACTGACTGAGTTAATTAATTGTATGGTGAATCTAACACCCCGACAGTTGGTGATAGTACTGAAGCCTAAGCATATTGATAAAACTATGAAAATATTATTAACTGTGACCACTACAGATCCTTTTACGTTAGTATGAATAAAATTATCAGAATAGTACAATTATTTTCGAGGAGGTGTGAAGCAGACAGAGGATGGGGTTGGTGACACAGCGAACCAAACTAAATTGAAAAGTGACAGCAACAATCTCGAACTGAATTTTAGAATAGAAATGGCCTTAGAGGTTGCAAGGGAACACAAATAAACTAGTGGTGCAACAACAGCACAGACGTTCTCGCATTAATAATGACTACGCAATATTATAATACTATATAAACCTGTAAAAATATATCCAACCAACAATTCTATATCCACCGCGCTGGCAATAGAAATTGTGATTTGTCAGATAACACGATAATCATGTTGCATCTTCAAAGCGAGTCTTCCAAAATTATATAGTATTAAAAAATCATTTTCAGAATTATTTAGATTTAGAAAAAAATCTTTATCATGAATATACGATTTGCGATGTTAATATTTTGCAATTTTTCTAAAATATAGGAAGTTCGCAAAAAATGCCAAATTTTTAGTGTTTCCTGTATAACGCGAGAAAAAATTAGGCCCATTTCTGTGAAAAAAATGTCCATATTTCGCGCAAAATATCGCGGAAAACACCGAAAAATTTTACAATACCTTATTTCCAGATCTTTCATTGAAGAACAGATTTCATTAAAAAAATCAATAGTATAGTTGTAGGAAGACTGAAAAAATGTTGATCTTTAGCAATTTTCGAAATTCAGAGAGTTTCGCTAAAATAAGACCTGCGTCATTTTTTAAGGGTCCTTTCGACTATTCCAGGAAACGTTTATTGAACAAGTTTGGAACTATTTTTGATAAAATTTAAAAAAATATTGTTGAGGCTTCATGTAAAGTACCCCCTCCCACCAGAAAAGGATTTGAAATCAAAATTCTAGTTTTAGACTCGCATCGCCTTGAGATCGTTCAGATCGGAAAATCAATGGTGAAGAAAATCATCTGAACAATTTGGCTGGCGTTGACTATAGGCACACCGACAGATTGACAGATAGAGTGACCGACAGAAACTGTTTGCCGTCAATCGAATTTTTGTTATCAAGGAGCTACTAATCATGGATTCTGACTATACGTGATAAAGGATGTAATTTACTTTGCACTAAGTATAAGAACTTAATTTACCTTCGTTTCGACGCCAGAGCCCCACATTGTTTTTCTGGCAAAAGACAGCGGATTATGCCGTAGTACTCTAATACTTTCCCTTTACTACATGAGTACATAGTACTTCGAGGAAGTAAACTCTGATATTTGAAAACCAAGAGCCTGTTTGAAGGTTTTATTTAAAAATGTGTGTGACGCAAAATCTTTCCCTCAAAATAATATAGAAGAAAATCACGTAGGAACAACATTTATATATATATATATATATATATATATATATATATATATATACACATATATATATATATATATATATATATATATATATATACACATATATATATGTACATATATATACATATATATATATATATATATATATATATATTCGATACCAAAGCCTAGCCATACTAGATTTTCGCTGATTTCTACCCCAGCAATCGAATTCGAGGGACAGCTACGCGCGAACAGTCACTTGTGGAAAACACGTTTTCGGTATCAAGAAGTCACAAAACGTGCCTTCTGACTACACTATGCGTTTGAGAAAGTAATTTACTACACGCAGGCGCATGAAAAATACGTTTGTCGATAGCAGGGATCCCATAAAATTGAAATTGATATACAGATACGTGGAGGTCGTGGGCCATGGAGGGGATCATATCTTTACGGAACTGTTTTATAGGTTTTTATTGACCATGAATGTGCCTGGCAGTGCCCAGTCAATCAGCACCGTTATGTTTCAATGTTATGTCGGTTTTGCAGCAATATCGTCCTTAAGAGATTTTATTACAAGTTTTGTTTGAAGTGCTCTATAAAGTAATAGGACCACCTTGAAGCAAGATTGAGTTACCCATCGATTTGAATTAGAAGTTTATTGAAACAAACTGTTTTTATTACACTTCATTAATGACGTTAGAATTGGTCTATTTTCATTTATCAAGGATGTATTTGTTTTATAGAATTCAATTTTATTATTTTTGTGAATAATATTATGTAGAATTTATGTGTTGGCAAGTGAACTGTTTTAATGTATTTATCGTCATTAGCTGAGTCAATGGTCAGCAAATTGTTTTTAACGTCGCTTTTAGCAACTGGGCCTTTCAGCGACGATTGTGGTTGTTTTAACTGTAGGGAAAACTGTAGGAAGAACACGTATGGACACCACGAATACACACACACACACACATCAATGCCCCAGGCGAGATTCGAAACTGCAACCTGGACTTTCATTTACATTATTTTAAGATTAGTTTTAAAGATCAAATTACATTACAGAAAAAATATCTATCAGCAATAATATAGTTTTGCGATGTTCAAGAAAATGAGACGAAAATGGGCCTTCGCAATCCTTTTGCATTGTCCGGGAAAAATGAGAGAAGACATTTGAAATAGTTTCATATATTTTTTTATAAATTGCGTTTATTTCACCAAATTAAATTACGCCAAAAACATTGCCTTTTTAAAACACGTGAATGATCTTATTTAAAAATATACTTTTTCGAACAGATTTCATTAGAAAAAATATTTATCAACACAATTGTAATTATACAATATTAATTGTTTGCAATTTTTGAAGATACACAAAGTTCGCCCAAAAACGGGACCTGCTTTTTATGCGTCTAATGACCCATAAGTTAAAAAAACTTAAACTAAATATCTAATTATTGAGAAAACTATTGTTTAAAAATTGTCTATAATTCACACATAATTACGTCAAAACTGCTCATATTTTCGAAAACGTGTTTACGATTTTATTCCAAGAGACGTCTTGAACAGATTTCATTCGGGAAGAAACCTCTATTGTGAATGTTCTAGTTGCCAGAAAATGTTTTTAAAATAATTGAACTTTTGCAATTTTTGAAATTCAATTTTTGAATTTCTCTTTAACCCCTGTTGGGCGTTGAGCGCTTGCGTGGATTAGTCCTTCTTTATTTTCTTTGTCAAGTCTCGTCACGTCGCAGTCAGTCAGCACCTTTTATCCCTTCGGCCAAGGGAACGACGCCGCTGAAGGCACGGTCGCGGGGCTCCTAGCCGCTCACCCAACCAGGAACCCAGGAGTCTCGAATCCGCCTGAACTCCGCGACTCCACGGAACGTAGTAAACGAGTTCCACTTACGACGTTTTGCCATCAACCACTATTTCAGTGTCAGGGGCCCACAAAATGTGGATGCTGACTTCACAGTATGCTGTATTGTAGTGACACATTTCTTCATTTTGGGTGAACCGTGTAGTGGTGTTTCTTTTCATTAGCAATATTATTCTGTAAATGTACAATGCTATTACAGTCATTATATTATTTTTTATAGTAGTTTATACACGATTTTCTGAATTGCATGTTGAAAATGTGTCTAAAGTCCTTTTCTGTAGTGTCATTATTCTGTACATATTCTCCTGGATTAAAGACAAAGGAGAACATACTTGCTTTTAATGTTCTGGTGTTCACCTGCGCCACCAATAAAGTATTTCTGTCTCTACAGTGTTCTAATTAATTTGAGCGATATTGTAAGTCACAAAAATTGTATAAAAAATTTTTAACAGCTGTCTAACTGCTTTGATTATTCAAATTTTATTTTTGTTATCTGTTCTTTTGTTCTAGGACACTTATTTTTTCATAGATGATGGACCATATCTAGACTCTGTGGAACATGTCGTAGAACACTATAGTCACTTGTCAGATGGTTTACCAATTCCATTTCAAAGATAGTACTTCAAGTCCTTTTCGCTTTCTAAATACAAACTTTAATTAAAGAATGTGCGCCATTTTTGAGGAAAGTTTGAAAATGTTAAGGCTTCATGTAAAGTCCTGTCCTGACCTCTAGCTCGCCAGCCTGCTACTGGCCCTGGCCGACAAGCGGTGACCCAGCCTCTCGGCCTTGGGATAAGGGGTTGTAGATTTAGATTTTAGATCTAATCAGTAAAAAACCAGTAAACACTGTATGTGACGTATGGGTGAGAAAGTCATCTGTGCACGTTTCTTTGAGTTGCAGAATCCCTTCCCATCATTTTAAATATAATTAGTTAAAAGATGAGTAAAAGTTAAAAATTAAAAAATTAAATAATAAAAGAATTAAATTAAAAAACACGAGATTAGCAAAGTTTGAAAAAGTAGACATTTTCGTTCCCGAGTTATTTGGCTATATATTTTGTTATAACGTCATTTTGCCCTATTATTTTGTATGTTTAAAAATACAAAAATAGATTTTTTAAATTGTCTCTCACGTCGCTAATATTTACGTTAGCGGCGATTTGTTTACATTATTATATTTATGAGTACATTTGATTTCAAGACGTCATATAAAGTTTCTCGATACCTCAAAGCTAGGGAAAACCAAAGTAATTAGAAAACTATTACGAGAAAGTCTGTGACATTCTGTAGCAGCACTAGTTATTTCTGATGTGTGAGATGTTGCTGTATCATTGTTGTGGGAATTGGAAGGACACACAGGATTTGAAATAAATTCTACATTGTACATCAGTTGCTCTTAATGAAAATGTCTTCTTGTACGTCCACGAGAGCGACAATATGAATGTCGTTAATTGTGAGCAACTTTGTGGTTCTCGATTTACATTTAGATTTAAGTGGAAAAAGCAGTAAAACTTGTATGTGATGTATGGAGGAGATCATCTACGCACGTTTTATTCAGTTCCCGTATCCCTTCCTATCATATTAATTAAAAACAGTTGAAAGATGAGAAAATGTTCAAATAAAAAACTTTAAAGTATAAAAAATAAAATTAAAAAGCGCGAGATTAGCAACATTTGAAAAACTACACATTTTCGTTCCAGAGTTATACAGAACTGAAGATTTGATTTTCTGCATTGCTAACAATATAGTAACTCGCTCTCACCTCTACTCCTACCACTACAAGCAAATCGAGAGTGAAACAAAACGTGCACATAGTGAAGCTACATTTATGTTCAGAAGCAAAACAACGGGCCATCTCAGCATTTACTCAATGGATCTGGGAAACTGGACAAAAACCTGATCGAGATGCAGGGCGGGAAGCTGAAGTTCATTATTTGTTACAAGCATATTAAGTCGTTAAAATATACAATACAAATGTAAACTAATTCATTATAGTGTATGACTGTGCAACTACTTCAATTGTTTAGTGTCATCTGGCAATGCTTTGTTAAATAACGTACATGTATTGTATGTGGATTTCTGGTGGTGAGCTGTTGATACAGACACTTGAATGACTTGACACTTGATGAACGTGATTTCTACGACGTGTATTATAATTATAAATATCAGTATTGTGTATGTTCCCACCTTTTAGGAAGTCAGTTTTGACAAATATTAAAGATTCTTAAATAATAGGCAAGGCAATGGTATGATTCCAAGCTCAATGAAGAGAGGCCTGCAGGGATCACGCGGATGACATTTTTCCGTTATTAGAATAATTTTCTTTCGAAATCTAAATGTCTGGGTACTACATGATGAGCTTCCCCAGAATAGTATGCCATATCTCAGCTATGAATGCACATTTGCAAAATACACGGAACGAGCTGCATGAAAGCTGGCAGAATTTGAAAAATTCTGAATGCGAAACATAATGAACTTAATTTAGTGTTTCATTCTCTTATATGTACATTCCATTTGAGGTTTAACTGAATTGAGAGACCTAGAAATTTTGTTACCTTAACATCATCTAATTGCATATTGTTCATGTTCAATGGAACATGCGATTGCTGATTTGAAATGCAAAAATGCGTTGAAACTGTTTTTCCTTCGTTAGCTATGAATTTGGTCTTAACCATTTTGAAACTTCGGAAATCGTACTATTTATTGTTTGTTTTTGCAAAGAACCTTTGTGCAATCAGCAAACATAACTGTTCTTCCATTTTTAATAGAAAGGGTCATATCGTTTAAGTAGAACAGAAAGTGGATAGGACGTAAGATCAAGCCTTGCGGTACCCCATTTTCAATTGGTAAAGAATAGGAAAGATAAGTAAATGATGTCCCTTGTTGCCAGTATTTCTACTCTTTGAGATCGATGTTTAAGGTGCGAGGTTATCCAATTTGCGCAATACAATCAAAAGCTTTCGAAATATCTAAAAATATTCCAGCGGGTGCTTCATTTTGATCCATTGATGAAGCAACATCTTCAAGAAAAGAAAAAAATGGCAGTTTCCGTAGATTTTGATTGTCTAAAACCGTGTTGTGTGACTGAAAACGCTTCGTTTTTCCTCAGAAAAATGTCCATTCGCGTATAGAAGAGCCTCTCTAATATTTGTGAGAAAACTGACAAAAGAGAAATTGGTGGATAATTTTGAATTTCATTTTTGCTCCCTCTTTTAAAAAGTGGCTTGATTTTTGCTGTTTTGAAAAGATCTGAAAATATTCCTGTCCATAAAGAAACTTTGAAAGTGGTGTTAACAAGTGTATAAAGGCAGGTACACAAGTTTTCAATAAACAATCCGGAAATTCATCTAAACTAGATGCATTTTTATTTTTTAGTTTACTGACTATTCGTAAGATTTCGTTTGAAGGTTTCGGAAATAAACATGTCGAGACTTTTTTGGGAAGGTATTGATGTTGAATTTGGCAGTTTCAGTCCGAGTTGAGCCGCACATTTCAGAGCTTCTATTATTTTATAGTGGTACGTATTACGTACATTTTTTAGCTTAATTTTCATAATGAGGTGACAGATTGTCTTTCGCTGCTTATTTTCTCTAAAAACCTGCAGAAATAAGCTTTAAATAATAAATTGTGTACATTAATAAACTTTTTTGGTTTTCCGATCTTATTGACATTACTATTGCCGAGGACGGATCCACAGACGAATTTGGTAGGGGGATTGGTTGGGGGGATAAGAACAAAGATAATAGGAACTATAAAAAAGGTAATTTTTTTAAATACTAAATTTAAAATTAAAATATTTTACGTGAGGGTTGTCCAAGTGGAGGTTCGCGCTCCCATCTCGTGTGGCCCGAAGGGGCCTCGCATCGACGTGCGTCCAGCGCAGGGCCCTCCCGCGCCCAACAGCCCTTTTCATGCAAAAAGGCATTAGAATTCGTTGAAGTTCCTTGTTCTAGTCAATTCAAACATTCCAAATCATCCCAATGTGCTTCATCGCGTTATGCATGGTACGGACTGAAATCACTCATGCTTCCATCCCCCTTCCGTTTCCGAGCAGCCGGTCAAAGTGCCGAGCTCAACGATGTCAGGAGATGTCAGGCGTGGATCGCCGGAGTAATGGAGTTTCGTGAGAAGGTGAAATAATTGTTACTGAAAAATTGGGAGGCGGGGGAATTTCCCTCATCCCTGTGGATCTGCGGCTGCTATTGTTGCAACGAATTCTTTAAACATGGGAGGAGAATATATATATGCGATTACAAGTATTTAAAATTCTTTAGTTTTGTAAGTATTGAACTAACAGTAAATATGTGGAAAAGAAAATCGTGGTGAACTTCAAGAGAGAAAGCCGAAGACAAAAGAAGAAAGACGCGAAATTTAAAGAAAAGAAATCGCTAATGAAGAAAATGAAATTGCAGGAAATGAACAATAAAAAGAAAGTAATTAGGAGGCAAGGAAGGGAAAGAATTTGGGCGCGAGCGGAAAATTTTCGTCCCCGGAGCGCGCCGGTTCTTGAGCGCGGCCCGCGGCCGCCCAGTGGCGCCATCACGTCCCGGCGGGCGCCCCGCGAACTACAGAGGGCCGCAGGGCTATATCGAGGCGGCGAGACGGCGGTGCCGGTGGCGGCGGCGGCGGCGGCGGGGGAACGCCGCCGCTCGGGAGACGGCCGCACGCGACGCGGAGGCGGAGGCGGAGGCGAAGGCGGAGGCGGAGGGTCTCCCAGCGCACCCGCTGGCGACGGGACGGTAACGCGGTGGCAGGGCCCGCTCCGCCCTCGGCCCTCCACCCCGCAGCGCCATGGGCAACCAACCGGGCAAGCAACACGGCCGGAAGGCCGTGCACTGGGACACCGCAGGTGAGTGCGTGGCCCGCACGGCTCCAGCCGCTGCGCCGAATGGCACGCGCTCCCCGCCGCCCCAGCAGCAGACCGGGCCAGCGCGGCTCGGACTCGCCTCCTCACGGAAAGCAACGGCTTTCGCTTGTGACAGTTTTATACGAGGTGTTGTGCATACAGATGTCTACAACGTGTTTACCCCTATAGAGAAAGAGGTGTGGATGGGGCATTTACTAACGTGTTTTAGTTGCTGAACAATTGTGCGGTCGTGTCGCGATTTGTGAACAATGGGGTATTGAAGGAACATACGTTTCTGGTGCCTAATGGGAATGCCAAATTGGAAATTGGAACGAAGATCATTCATGAAAGGTTAACATAATTTGAGGGACCTTGGAAAGTCAAAATCGGTGTAGTATTTGTAGTATTTTCCTAGTAAGTCATTCTCTCGATTAAGTACATGTAAGGTACCTTTTGAGGAAATAAATACTTCTCCTCAATCCCACATAGTTGCCAATAGTGACGTCTGAACACGTATGCTGTCTGAACACGTTAGCCGTTTATGTCAGAGTAATGTACATATTTTAAAAATCAGTTTTAACTTTTTACTAATTTCTATACAATAGTGCCATCTTATGTCAAGTTTCCAATTTAGACCGAAGATTTGTATTTCCTTTATAGTTGTAAAATGCGACTATCAAGAATATTTCAATTAAGTTTTCAATAGTGGAAGATGATCTAAGTGTAATAACACCATGTAATTGTGTATATATGTTATTTTCAGTTCATACGTTTTACGTTTATTTTTTAAATTCCTTTATTTGTAAAATTTATTTTTTAAGTACTGTCTACATTAAAATTCTCCTAATTTTTTTTTCATACACCCATAAGTGCTTATAAAGAAGTATTTTTGAATTAAGCATATTAACAAAATTGTTTTTATTTTATTTTAATTTAGGGCATATTATGGAATACACACGGATGCGTGACAGTAATGCGCACTTAATAACCTGATGCCTGGAGCAATAATCGGAAGAATTTTTCTAGGAACTATTTCACGTATTTCCTTCTGTATTCTGACTTCAACTTGTTTATGACTTAGGATTTGGATCCCAGAATTAAGACAACGTGCACAGAATACACTCCTGCCCATAGCATGTCACACACAGTTTTTAAGTGATTTTGAGGTTAAATAAATAAATAAAAAATTAATTAATTAATTAAGTATTAATTTTCTTTTGGTGTTAAATAAGTTGAAATACCGAGGTATTTACGTTTAATACATTTAATTAAACGCTTCAGACTCGACATACGAAAGCAATAATCTATCCCCTAAAATAGGGCAAATCTGCTTGTGGAATCATTATTTCTCATTCCTATTGGCGAATCGTCTATGTGCCTCTGCCTAAGCAAGCAGTTCCAGTATACCCGTTTAATGATTCGAATCGCGTGAAGGAATCTGCCGTACGCTTGCCATTCGTCCCTTGACTTCCTTTCATTTTGTCACAGAGGGGAGGCCGTAATGATTTGTGCTGACCCATACCCTAAGAGCCCCATATGCCTGGATTAGGATCCTAGGAACAAACCCTTCTCATGACACGCATATGTTTAAAATTAGCCTCAAGAACGAGATGTTGGTAATTTCTTAGGGATTATCATACTTGGCAGAAATGTGGGAAATGAATAAAATTTCTTTGGAATGGTTGAAGTTTCTGGATAAAGAATTATCTCCTGGAATTGATATTTGGAGTGTCTTATGGGGTCAAGGCTTTCAAATAGCTCATAGGCCCAATGAGTCTGATTCCTACGAGTGACAGTGTGTTAGGCTTGTGCTGTGCGTGTTTACTGGACCTATTATTTGTACTATTGGGCAAAGTAAAGGTAATATAAACAAAATCAAACTTTTTGCTGAATCTGCAAAAACACATTGAAAGCATGCATTGCACCGCGAAAGGATTTCCGCACGAAAGTCTTTCTAGATCCGTTCCTTCTGAGTGGGAGGATACTCGTAGCAGTTCACAATTCAGGAATATATCCACTTTGCAGCTAACAAAATATTTTGATGGGTATAAAATAGTTTTCATACATTATTACAGCTTTTGAACGGAAATGGAAGTAAAGCGTTTTTTATGCGTATTACTACTCTTCCATAAAGAATAAAAGCAGTGTATTCTTCATATTTCATTGCTAGTTAACAGGTCCAATTCAAAGATTGACACATATTACCCAGAAATTTAGAACAAATTTTAAAAGTATCTCTGAAAAAGTACCTTGTGTAGTTTTATTTACTATTAACAATGAAGTAGGATATGTAATGAATATTAATTTAGTGCACAAGTGGCAGGTATTTTTCCCTGCCATTCTATAGTCATCTTATATCGTCTTTATTCGAAATCATCATCTCTTCCAATCATACTCTTTCGCTATTTCCAAGTAACTAGCAGGATAGGCTTTTTAATAAATCTTTGTTTTTAGAACTGTTTGGTTTATTTAATTTATTTTCGTAAAACCAACAGTAAATACTGTATGTGACGTATGGGCGAGAACTAGAATCTACGCACGTTTTTTTGAGATCCAGAGTCTCATTCTCCACTCTTTTATATTACTCCTTTAAATGATGATAAAGATACTAACAAAGCAAGGTTAACAAATTTGAAGAACTTAAGTTTTTTCGTCCCCTGTGTCAGAAAACTTATTTGCATCGGGAAACGAACTACAGAAATTAATTAATAGTACAAAATACCAACTCGCAGAAATGCTTTTACTTGATACGTAAACTTGTGTATCTATTTTAATTGTTTAATGCTATCTGGCAATGAATGTATGGTAAAATAACGTACATATGTTATTACGTGTAGATTTCTTACAGTGAGCTGTATTGCCCGTTATGACATATAGTAATTGTGATGTGTGACAATGTGATGCATGACGGTAGCGCGCTTTGCTAGCGATGTTTGGGATATGGAGGTATTGAATATTGGATAATATCACGATTTCCATGTAAAGATAGGTTTGAAGCAAAATGTTACAGTTAATGACGTTTAAAGTTTAATTAAGATCTAAGAATGTTCTAGTGTAATTCCGATTCACTGATGACACAACGTAAAAAAAGGAAAACTGGCCGTTTGGGTAGATTTGAATTTCCTAATCCATATTGAAAGTCTGAAAACGCTTCGTTTCTCCTGAGAAATGTTTCCATTCCACAAAAGAGGCGTTGACAGATGAGTTTGATTTCATTTTTGTCGCTTTTCTTTACAAAGTGGCTTCAATCGAAAAATACTTGGTAATATTTCTGTTCGTAAAGAAGCATTGACAATGTCCGTTAACTGGTGCATAAAGACAGGCGTACAAATTTTCGATAAAGAATCCGGATATTTATCTAAACCGGTAAAATATTTAGTTTCAGTTTGCTGCCGCTTCCAAGGATCTCACTGGAGAAGTTTCGAAAAACAAACAAACATTTTGTGGGCAACGTGTGATGTTGAATTTTGTTTGAGTGTTTTAAGGGTTGTCGCCCACAATTCTCAAAACTCTTCCAACTTCAAGCGGATCACCTGTCATTACTTGGAGGCGCATTTTAATGAAATGTCATTTTTTCCTTTACACTTTCAAACAATGCCGTTTAGTATAGAAGTTCATTTTATGTTTTGACGAAACGAAATTACCCATTTTTATCTTTTTTTTTCATTTTTCGTTGATTTTGATTTTAAGTCTTTTTTACCTTTTACGTCATTTTTACAACATTTTACGCTGATTTCAGCGATTTTAATGTCATTTTAATGTTACTTGCTTCAAACAATATTTACGAGATAGTACAATAAATGTTCACCACAGAATTCCTGAATAGCCTATTAGATTTCTTTACTCATATATTATAATGTCAGCCGTTTTGAATACAATGGAATCTAAGGTTCGTGTGAAACTTTTCGACGCCATGCACAGTGCGTCCGATTGCGTGATAAATAAAGCAAACATTTTCTTTTAACGAACAGTCGAAACACAATGTTTGCACGCTGAGTTTACTCGAACAAAAGGAAGAAGCCTCGATTACATCAGTAACATATCCAACAACTTAAGTTGTTGGTCTAAAGCGGTTTTGATCAATTTCTGAACGTCATTTTCCTTTGTTCTTAGGGCATTTTTAAAGCCTTTAACGAGCATTTTATTAACAATATTTGGAAATGTTTTAGGTCATCCAAATCTGCCCCCTAGTCATTACAGTTTAAAACATTCTCTACAATGCTTCAGAATGAAGAGTCGGAATTCCTGAACTCCGAACTATGCGTGAAGCCACGGAGGTTAGGCAAGTCGAGACATCGTCGGTTCTTTGATGGGGGATTCAGGGGATCTAATGGAACCAAGCTGCTGGCAGAAGTGAGAAAAGTCAATGATTGACTATGGCTGACGATGACCAACTAGGTTAAAGGAGGATTCCCCAACTTCACATTGAACGCCAGTACTTGGTTATAAATAGAACGTTGTTACGAATAAACGCTAGAAAACTTTTAAAAAGTCATGTTATTTACGATATTGCACATTGCTTTGTCTATTTCAATTGTTTTCTTTCATGTGCTCATTTTTTTATTATGTAAAGAATTAATGGCTTGAATATTTGAAGAATTCTCATTAATATTTTTATTTCATATCTCTGAATTTCATTGAATTTGATTTCAAATGTGTTTATTCCCTCAGGGTATAGTGTTTTAATTACTCTTCATTATTTTTGCTATACTTGTTTTTCCTAAAATCAGTTTTCGCTGTATTTAGCGACAATAGTGACAAGTAATTTATTACAAAACAACCATGTTTATACGTATTATTCATTTGCTTCATTATAAATTTCTTACATCATGCAGTACGAAAACTACTGCTTGATGCCAGGAAGAATTTCGTTCTGTTGCAATCATTGATTGGAATTTGTATTATCTTCTGGCAAAGTGCTTTTGAAGTAAATGTCATAATAACTCTCGGAAAATGGCTAGGATGGTGATTTGTTTTGTCATTTGATTATCATCAATCAGCTGTTGTGAAGAGAAATTTGTTTATTTGGTTTGGAGTCGATCACGGATTGTGTCAGTGAGTCAAAGGAGCAAGTGTTTCATTCTTCTCTTTTCTGTATTTATTAATGAAGCCTTATTCTTTTGCAAGAGCAGGTCCCAATATTGGGAAAAATAAAAATGTATCTGTTCGTGTGACAATCTTATTGAATTGAATTACTGCCTTATTTTACGTTGCGAGACTCGGGCCATCAGGCCCGCTCTTCCTTCTGACCACGCAAATTTCGCTACGCTCCTTTCACCAACTAGCAGAGAAAGGAGGTATTTCTTGGGCGAGAAACAGGCGATTTCAATTTAGCTCAGAGGCGTCATTTAGGCTTGAGGATCTTTTACATGCAAGTAACTAACATGGGACAGCCGGCTTTACTTCCCCTCCGAGGGAACGCGTACGACGGATTTTTTCGCCCTTAAAAATCCACGACTTCCATCGGGTTTGAACCCGCCAACTTGGCTACAACAGTCCGGTACGCTAACCGTTACACCATCGCCACGCGCTTATTAAAATTTTGAATAAAGTTTATTGGAATTCGAAACGATAAAATCATATTTACACAGTACTAAGCAAATTAAAGTACTGATGTTACAACAGCACATACTTTCTCGCTACGTTATTTCTCAATTTTCAATCTTGGAAAATTCAGAGAGTTCAGCGGAAATGAGACCCACTCCATTCTCTTAAGGGACCATTGGAAAAAAAATCAAGCTTTTTTAAACAATTGCATTTTTAGAAATTGCATAAATTGCAGACACTTTACTCGAAATCTACTCGCTTTGTAGTAAAATTGTACGCCTTTTTTAAAGCACTGGTTTTTCGAAACAGACTTTGTTTGAGGTAAAAATCTCTATCTTTAATTTTGTAGTTTTGAAATGTAAACGTTTTGCAATTTAAAAAAATATGGGAGTTCGCCGATAATAGGAATAACTCAGTACATTTCAATATTATCCTCGTACACAGTTCAATATTATACTGGTAATTGTAACCAAAACATTGTACTTTTGTAATTTTCGAAAAGTATGAGATATTAACGAACAATGAGGTCACCACAATTCTCTGAAGCTATCCGAGGGCAAAGTTTATTTTAAAAAATTGGTGATATATTTGTGACAATTTTGAAAATGTTACTGAGGCGTCATGTAAAGTTCTCTCAAAAATTAAATTATCCGGTTGAAACAGAAGCCTTGTATTATGGAGAAAGTCGGCTGAACGGTTTAGGCGCTGGTGTTGATCACGGACAGATCGATTTCTCGGTATCAAGGACCCCCAAAACATGGATTCTGACTACATCACGTGTTAGACGAAACAATTTACTATCTATGATAACAGTATTTACCTACGTTTTCATTACCAGGGTCCAACAATAAGAGTTTTTTCTGCAGAATATTCGATGTTTTCTGGAGCATGATTACATAACATTCTTTTCTTATGAAGTAAATGCGAGAAAGTAAAAATAAGATTACTCTTACAGTCAAAACTTTCCTATTGGCTCATACCCAAAAAATAGAGAATAAATGGTGAAAAATTGATGAGTAATGCACGATTCAACGACAATATTACAGACAGATTATGAGGGCGAGGTAAAATTGATTAGATGTAACTGTGAAAATGTAGATGTAACGTATTAGAACAATGTGTCTGCGTTATATCAGTTGTGAGATTTTCTTCTTCTTCTTCTTCTTCTTCTTCTTCTTCTTATTATTATTATTATTATTATTATTAAATTGTATTACTCGTAATTACAATTAATTTTTGTGATAACATAATTTGTATGGAGGATTATGCAAAAGTGTTTTGAATTCTTTGAACAGTAATTCTTTATTGTTTTTCGGAGTATGAGTATTATGTAACTCTCAGGACAAAATAATTGCTAAGGCAGAAAGGTCTAATGAATTGAGAAGTATTGACCATTAAAAATGCATACAAAAACAGTCGCAAGAAGAGTTCTTTTGCTGCCTTTCGTGTAGGGTGTTCATGCACTCATCGGAGAGGGAGTTCGAGTATTTCGGTACTTACAGAGGCGATGGACAATCTCTTGCCAACCGGACGGAGCGCGCCGCTCTGACCTTTCGAGAAAAGAAAATGAACTCGCATTCAATACCTGGCTTTGACGGGGGCGGGCCGACTCTGATTTCGGGTTGTGGGGTATGGGGGGTGGTGGAAAACTTGTCTTTGCAATATATGTGACAAAGATTTAAGCGCTTTTCTGAATCTGAATTATGAATTTGCTGATTTGTCTGAGCACATGCTTTCTCCACATAAAATGCAAACAATGCAACACCACATAATAAATATGAATTAACTCATAAGAATATATGTGTATGTGTTTTTACGTAAGTATGATATTTAAATAAAAATTAATTTATTAAGAAGTTTCAAAAGATCAGACGCTATAATCAAAAGGATGAAGTTATCAGTTATTTGCAATATTTTCATTTCTCTATATTCAAACGATCCCAGTGTTTTGCATTCTCTCTTGCGTGAATTATTTATTGGTATTGCCATAATCAAGGCACTCGCAGACATCAATGAAATTTTCTTTCATTTATGCATTATTAAGTTGCCGGTGAAAGAAAAATGCATACTTCTCTACTAATTTTACAGGCATAAAAAAAAATTTACAATATCACGGTGTTTCGCGATACAAAAAAAAAAAAAAAACCTGGAGGATGATGGCGCAATTCTGGCTTCACTTACGGATTCAGCGCTTCAACCTACATAGACAAATGTTACTGGGTCTGAATCTTTTGTGTGTGCTTGTATTTTGCTAGTACAATTAGAATAAGAAATGTTTATAAATTACAATCATTAATTTAGTATCTATGATAACAAGTGATCGAGCAATCACACGACTTTTTTTAAAATTTACGCGGGAAATGACACCCAGAAGAAGTTGACATTCTAATCTAAAATTTTGTGATTCAGCAAATCAAAATGTTTATGGCAGTTAAATCAGGTGATTTCTTTTCATTCGTTATAAGCCTATAATACAAGGCCAAAATAACTCCAGAAAATCGATATTCCGTGAAGGCGCTTGAAAATTGATGCAGAAATCTGTTATTCTTGTCGAATTACGCGTAGATTTTTAAATCAGTTTACTGTGAAATACAAAGGACGTAAATGGCGAGAAACGCATAGTTAAAAAAAGAGATATTTCTCGAATGTACTAGCAAGGCGATCAATAAAAATAATTATAGGACAAAACTGTGGATTAATCATGTTTAGCAAGCCAGATGCATTTGCTTACTAGGTAAATCGGTTTCTTTCTTTTCGTGTGAACATTTTCCTCCCTTTTGTTGGTCGCTGGGAAAATGAATAGGCTTGTACCTTTGTGAGAAGGCGAGGGGGTGAACACATCCGCCCCCAGCTATCTCGATGAACTGTTTGTTTATTCGCTACAGCTCGCAAGGGCTGCTGGTGGTTCGTGACGCATTTCTCTGGCGTCATTCCGAGAACATCATTCCCAGATGCATGTCTCATTTCCATTTCCGCCTGCGATTGGGAGGACCGGGTGGCAATCTCCCACGCTGCGACTATTTCATTCCACACCTCGTTCTTCTGGATTGTTGAAAGTAACGCAATTTGATAACACGCGCGTCAGTGCATAATAGATGAGATCGTATTACTCATGTTACATTTTAACTAGTTTTAAAAGATATGTATAATACACGTAGAATTATCTGCCCGCTTAAGTCATTTATCCCGTTCTAACTGCATATATCAACTGAGTTTTACTGATAGTGTGTGGGAAATATTGAAAATAATATGCAAACAGTTATTAGAGTCCAAATTAGTTTGTATTTACAGCGCCTCCATTAATTTATATTTTTTCTTTCACATAATCATTATAAAGAACTTCAAGCTTCTCTTAAGCCAATGGAAATTATCACTAACATTCAGCATTGCTAATAATGCCACTTACTATTACTTCAATACATTGCTGACATTTAGTACCACGAATTACTTTGAAAACAAAATAGCGCACAGAGCAACGGTTTATTTGCGGTGTTACACTTTCGGCGCCTTGCTGCGGTATCTGTGGGTGAAGATCTGCAATCCCCTTTCACCCGAGTTTAAGCTTCCTGCCGTCGGGGGCGGAGCGGGCGCAGATCATAACAAGCTCGCACCGTCACCTGCAAGCGCCCGCGCTCCGGCCCCTCTCGCGGCCGCTGGCCCATGTGCTACGTGTTGGAAACAAAACTAAACATTGGAGCTCACGTGCTAAAAATACCCCAAGCCAGGAGGCGCACGGTGACGGCACGACGTCGGCGGGCGAGCTGCGGGTGCCCGCTGGCCGACTCGCTCCGGCAGCCGCCGCCGCCGCCGCCGCCGCCGCCGCCGCCGCCGCCGCCCTGCCCCGCCCCCTCCGCGCCGGATGCCGCGCCGCGCGGCCTTGCGTCGCTGCCAGCCCCTGCGACCGCCCCTGCCACGCGCGGAAAGCCAGGGTGCTCGCGTGGGCGGCCCGCGTGGCCGGGAACCGGCGCGCCCGCTGCTGGTGGGGTCGGGAATCGGGCGCGATCGGCTCTCGCCCAGTGCAAGGCGAGTGACGTGCGACTGCAGCGGATCGCCGCGAGCTCTCTGGCCCCGGATTCTCGCGAGCTCCCTTTTAGATCCACGGGAACGCGCGGGGCTCGGTGGAGTATACCCGTTGAGTTTAGACCGGGAGATTCTGGAGTTTGCGGACTGCGAGAGCGTGAGTGAGTTCATTCAGTAGAAGGCAAACGGAAGTCACAACAATTATTACCAGCGCAGGAAAAGGGAAAAGAAAGGTGAAAGCCTACTGCCTTTTCTACTATCAGAAGCCTACATGAAAGTTTGGGGTAATTTTGAATCAAATCGTTAGAATTTTCCAAAAGTATCTAAACAAAGTTTTTTTAAAAATGGCTCGAAAAGTTTTCATATATTTTTCTCGAATAGAGCGATATGCGTTCATCTATACAATTTTCATTAAAACTTCTCCAATGTCAAAAGTTGCAAAAATTCATATTTCTCTTTTACTTTCTGGAATGTTGAAGTTAATTACTTCTTATGCAATATATTCCTCAATACTAGATATTTAAACCGCTTCTTGAATATTATCGTCGAAATAATAGTATGTTGTTTTGGATTATTGTTTTGTAAACTTGTGAGAATTTTGCTAGTATCCACTAGTACCAAGAAGAATTAATGATTTGTGAGCTCTGCGGTTAGGTGTTAGAATACACTACACGAGTGGTAGAGGCGCGTCTTTAAGAAGGCTATGCGAAAGCCGTAGAAAACGTCCAAAGCTGGCTCTCTAAATAAATGTAGTATGCTAATGAAGATGACTTCAATAACACCTCTGAAGTATTCCCACATTCCACAGAAGCCTAGTAGTTGAGGTTCGAATCATTGTCGCGGCAAATAAGTTTACTTTTGTTTCTTTGAACTTTCTCTTAAAACAAAGCGTAATTCAGTCGACTCCGGTTCTAATGAACCCTAGATTATAATGTACTTAAGTCACTGGTCATGTTTTGCTTACTTTACAAATGAGCACAAGAAGATTTGGTTATAGTGAACTCTGAATCTCTGCTCGAGTGAACGTACGAAATACAATGTCCTGGAAATTAATTCCCTCCTGGAAACAACATATCGCCTTATTGTTAGTACCACAAAATCCATCACTAGACAGCGTGGAAACAATATCGTCGGCCAAAATGACATAATCGAAGTCTCCCCCCAGGTGGAGGGATTTGGGACCTTACTGATGAACTTGGGTCACTCACTCCGCAATCAAGGGCCGTGCCGTGCGTGGGCTACAACTGGCGGCGGTGCCACGTGACTGCTTGCTTCAGAGTCAAGCTTGATGTAACTTGAGATTCCGCGGGAAAAAGTGCCTTGTGTTATGTGCGTGGGATAAAGCTCAAGTGCCACCGTCCCATAGCCCGGCCCCATAGCCCGACACCCGCCGCGGCCGGAAAAGCGATCGGTTTCATTAACCGCTTGCGCGTCGCCGCTACTGAAAGGATCTCGTGTGTCGCTACAAGAGTAAAAGGGCCGTGTTCCAACAGTGCAACTGGCGTTGAAGGTGTTAAGACTGAAGTATTTAGACAGTGGACAATGCAGAATCACAGAAGATGAGAGCACGAACTCTGGAAACGGATCTAGAGAAATTACTAATGAATAACATACGAAGAAAACAATTGCTGATAATTGATTTTTAAGGACAAATAAAGATATGAAATGTTTCCCCTGGAGTTGTTAATGTATTTCACTGTATCTATATGTCAATAAAATCAATCACTGTGAAAAACTTCTATTTAATCTTGACATCATCCGATATAATGAACATCTGATACAGTGAACCAAAAGTGTTAGTCTCTAGAAGTTCACTCTAACCCGAGCTGACTGTACAAAGAATTGTACAGAGAAAGTGCTATTTTCAATTTTAAAAAAAATGAATTGAAAAAAGTAAAGGTTATGTTTTGTTTTTTTGCATCTCTCACTTGCTTAAGTCATCTCTCATTTGCTTAAGTTTTTCAAGAGGTGGCTGAACGTTTAGTAGTTACAATATAATATGATGTTGCTGTTACCTTTAAAACGAATAAGTATGTGCTGTTGTAACACCACTAGTTAATGATATCTGCCCATTCACTTTCTGTTTGTTTGGCACTTTTTCTGTCACTTACCTTACTATTTTTATCATCATGTTCTTTCATGTTGTTAACTGCTTCACAATTACACATATTAAGATTCCTTACTCGCATGCCACATTTAAAAACACTGATGACACTGGCAGATCACGCCATCATCACACTTTTCAAAATAGTCAGACATTCAAGTATGGGAATTTCCATTATTTGTCACAACAGTTTAATCCCAAGAGACAATCCGGAGACAAAGCTGGAGTATTCGAAAATTTGTCTAAAAATAATTCCTTTCAGTTATCTCTTTAAATCAGTATAAATTCTAGTTAGAACGACGGATCTAACTCACGAATTTCAAGGTTATTAAACTTTCAAGAAAGGCGTGTTCAACATTCAGAGTAACTTGGGCAAATTTAAAATAGAGAGGTTTGGCCGAACTCTCCTAAACATATGGCCTATAGTATAGAAGTGTCCATGTTAACGAGTATTAGTCAATTTAAGTAAATATGCAAACCGCATTTGTAACATATTGAAAATAAAGGCTCTTTAAAATATTTTGGGGTTTCTTGACCATCAAAATATGATATCGTACCTGATGAAATAATTACGAAAATTGCACGCTTTCATAAATGAAAGATGTTATGGAAAAATAACAAAGCCCTTAGCGAAACCTGTTGTGTATGCTTCTGTGAAAGATAAAGACAAGATAATGATAAATTCAGTGAAGAATAATATTTATATTGATTGTTTGTTAGTGATTCCAGGCCCGTCAACTACTAGGGTCATTAGTCCAATAAGTGTAGTGTATGTTTTTTCCGGACGTAGCGGTTGTCTTCCCCTCTGAACGGCGAGATTCGGCGCCGACCTACCGTTGGCTAGCAGGGATTTCCCCAATCAGGTATCTCCCTACAGCGTGGCTTTGCCCCAGACGGAACAAGCTCGACGCTCGACCGATCTTCCGGCATGTGTGGTAGTGTAGTGCATGTTAGTGTAAGTGTGTGAGGAAAGTACAAGAAACAGGTAGGAAAGATCGCGCGCGGCCAGTGGCCTATTTGTTAGGGTACTGCTCCGGCATTTGCCTGGTGTTGATAGGAGAAATCACAGAAAACTAGCGATCAGAGAAGCCAGCCGCAAGAATTCTCCTCCAGACAGCGATCGAATGCGACCCAGCTATCTAGAACTATAATATTTAGATCTTAAGTATGTGGTTAATATCTTGGCGAGCCTACGCAAACAATATCTGGGGAGGAGCAGCTAAAAGTAACATTATTAAGATAAAAAACAAATTTTCAACACCTGCGATAATAGTCCCCTGGTATGATAAAACTATTATTAATACACTGCAAGTAGAAATGTAAATGATATTTGTTACGACCAATACAAGTTAATTTCGTAAAACACATTTTTATTCACAATTGCCGAGCATACAGAGAAAGCCGTTAACATGAGTAGTTGCAAAATAACCAGGAGATTTACCGGGGCCTTGCCAAATTTACCAAAAATCCTAAGAGATGTCCAAACACGATACCGTGGTCACGATCCAAACACCCGACGAGAAGTCCGTAATATTGGCCGGTAGCATAGTCATTCAATAACTTGCACTATGACGGGACGACTGGAAGTGCTTCGCTGCCCGCTGCGCGCCGTTTGTCCCGGCCAGGGCTGACGGCTTGCCGACTGGCCCGGCTGTACGGACGATGGCGCGCTCAGTCGCGCCGACCGAAGGTGGCGGCTCCGCTGAGGACTTTTCCTGGGACGTCGCCGCCTCGCTGCTGCGCCCCGGTGCCGGTTCTTTCGTAAGGGCGCGGGCGACTACTACAAAATTAATATTAGAAAGTAATTAGAAAACATTTATAAAGACTTAAAAATAGAGGATTGTGTCAAAGAGTATAGGACGCTTAGTAAACAAAAAAATTAAATCAAAGTAACCAAAGTATAAATTACGCCCACCATAAATACATTTCATCTAACATACCAATTAAAATGCAAGACCTGAAGACAATTCATTCAAACATATTGTTATATTAACTCAAAATACAATTTTAAAAGTATTACTTAAGTCAAACTCACTAGATGTTGAAGGGAGCTTCGCATTAATTGAACAATCCTCACCTGTACATGCACTACCTTCAGTTATTGATATATTCTGTTGCAAAATATTTCAAAATCTGTATGATTGACCAGATAGTGAAGAAATATGTTTAAAAAGTATATGGGTAATAGAAGTATGTATATTATCATGTTCGCAGTCCGCGGGCGATTACGATACGATAGAACGATACATATGCTCACAATTATAAATTAATTTAAAAATTAAGTGCTGTTGTGTCTTACGCGATCGACGGAATATAACAAACATCACATTTTCTTTTCTAATGGGGTAATTCCCATTAATATATAGCTTTGTATCATGTTATTGCAATGCACTACATGACTTTTTGTGAACATAATACTTTGCACGAAGGACCAAGACACTTGTTTGTCTGTCTGTCTGAATATTATGTTTTATGCAAATATTTTAAAGGTCAATATTTAGGTTATCACAATTCGCCGATTGTTAATGCAAAGATTTTCATCTCCTGATAGATCGTTCTGATGGATGGGAGATCGCATGTTCGACTCGGCCATGCCAGAAATTTTCTGGATGACACATCAGTGAGATTGAGGCGTCTGCAGGGATGCAGATCGCAGGTGGATTGCTCTGATGCTTTCGAGGGGAATGCCGTAGCAACATCGTATTCAATGGCCAAACACCGCAAACAATCTTCCATTCTCAGACTCTCCCAGTCCACAATGCGACGCCTTGAGGGAGGTAATGAGAATCACCGTACATATATCTTCATAAGCGGTAAACATTGATGGCGTTTATGCCCTCAGAAGGGTTGCATTTAGACTTGTTAAAATGCCGCATATTTTAGGTCTCAAGTGTTTTCAGAGTCGCGTAACATATTTTTTAATTTTATTGCATTTTGAATTTTTCTAATTCATTCAATCCATCATACTTTGCTCCCTCACATTACCAAATATACTGTGATACATTTTTTGTGGAGCCCAAACAATTAAAAAATTACGAGAAGCAATCCCAATAGTTTACGAATATATTTACAAGTATTTGAGGATGTTTAACACACATATCATTTTTAGATCTCTCTTATTCCTGACACTGATGCGATGACTTGAGAATTCGATTGTTCTGAGGGGTTCAAAGGTTATCTCCTACCACCCAGTGGCGTGATTTATTAATTCACGTGATAATTTACAATGAAAAACGTTTTTCAAAACAAGGTTCAACCAACACATAATTCAGTCTTTTTACTTTCTCGTATAATACTTTACCTCCTCTACGACTACTCCAGAATGTATGCTTTTCTTCACGCTATCGGATGCAGTAATAATGACAGTAATAATATTCTCGCGCGGCTGTCGACCAATCACATTCGTCCTAGTTCATTCCACACGGCGGAGGGTTCTCGCAGTCGCCTACAGAGGGCAACAGCTCTGCGCGCTCTGCCTCGGCAAGTCACCACTTCAGTTGAACAATGAAACAGTTGGTGATTGTTAGGGAGGTTATGTGGATGATTCTACCTCAAACAAAATGTCTGCAACAAACACTCTACTGCAATCGGTACAACATACTACAACTATCATTCAAAATACTCGTGTACAAGAAACATCCCGTTCTACTAGTAATTCTATTTTAAACGAAATCGACTCAAATCAAGAGTAAGCTCTCTTGATAATAAATATTACGAATTGCTCTAATTTTACAATTATTTTTTTCAGAAAGTAAGTCTACAATATTTATGTGTGTAATACTCATTTTGTTTACGTGTTTGTAGTTAATCTTATAAAATATTTTATTTATGAAGTAAAAAGTACAATGATTGTAATTTCGATAATAATTATTTCAAAAAATAAAAACTTCAAATGTTTTAATTTCGTATTTTTAAAGCATCAATTTCAAAGTCGTAGAGAAAGTATTGCGTTCTACTCGCGTGAATGACCATTATTCACTCGTTGACATTACGACACTCGCTCCTACGTCTATCGAGTCGTAAACATCAACTCGTGAATAATAACAATTATTCTACAACGCGTTGAACAATATACTATTTTCGTTTAGTAACAGTAATGTAATGATGAAAATATCGTTCACCCGAGGCATTACGCGCTTGCTACTTGTTCTTCCGGCATCCTTCATCAGGGGGGAGCGTGTTGCGATAATTGGAGCTACCACGTCTTGCGTCCTCGGCTGCAGCCACGGGCCTCGCTGGGCAACAGATGGCAGCAGCGTCGCTCGTATGGCGAGCGCCTGGGGCGGCGGGGGCCGGGGGGCGGCGGTCGGAGCGCTGGGCGGCTCTTGCCGTGTATGCCACAGTATAAATAGGCTTCTGATTGTTGTCGAGTGATGTAAAAGTGACAGTGAAAATAGACTATGCGAACCAGATATAGCAGCTCTTCATCGGTTTTCGAAACAACTAGCGTGGATAGGTCGACAGGCTTGGGAGTTCACGTGCTCGATCTCAATATGTCAAATATGTCATGTCGGATGTAAAGACTAATTCATGAGTACTGAGGTATGAGGTGTGTAATGCAACATTTCAGTTAGCTGTAATTAAGCTTAAGGGACTGTAAATAAATCAGTAAACAAACATTCCTTTTATTAAGTAAAACTTGATTACTTATATTGTTGATTATTTAATTTTTCTTTATTATTTCAAAACGTTGATAACAAGATGGACAATTCTCTTAACACATAAAAACGTAGTTTACTTCTGCCAATTACAAATATTTGTCTTTATCCTCAAGTAAATAAGTACATTTCCCTCGCGATGGGTCATATCTCTCCTAGGAAGGGATGAGAAGTATATTGTTGTGTGCTAAATCCTAAGGTTTCTCGGTAAATATAATTTCTCTGGAAATTTCTCGGTAAATATAATTGTTTTCTCGGTATATATAAGTTGCTCCAATCCGGTGTGTAAAATATAGAACTAAAGTATGTAAAGTAAGACATTAATAACTAAATCTCCAAAGAGTGCAAATTATCATATCAGACATTTGTTGAGTAAAACAAAAATAGAGACATTAGTCTGCCTAGATCTTCTAGTCAAGTACCTACAATGACGTTTCCTTATACCATCATTAAACATATCGTTTCATCTCCTTATGTATAACCCCTTCATCAGAAAGGCATATTGTGGCCACAGGGCTTAAGAATGAAATGAAAAGTTACATAAGGTTTAGAATTTTTTTTAAATTGTTCACATACATTTCGAGGTCATTAGCGACCAGGAGACAGTTACAAATTTTCTTGACTTAGTTCATTCCATATCACGTACCATTTTACGTAATACATTTAACATTACATACTTTTTCTTCACTGTTAACTTTACTTCCTGGTCTTATTTCGAAAGAAGAGAAAGTAGCACTGTAACAATGCTCCGGAAATCGGCCATTTTTCGACAAAAACTCTTATTGTCGGGCCCTACTAACGAAAAAAGGATAAATATTGTTCTGATATGTACTAAATTATTTCATCAAACAAGTTGTGTAATCATAATACCATAATTTTGTAGGTACTTGATACAGAAAAATGGATTGACGGCAAAACTTATGTTTGTCTGTCTATCCGTCCGTCCGTCCGTCTGTCCGTCCGACTGTCAATCTGACTGTGCTCAACGCTGGCACCAAAACCGTTCAGACGGTTTTCTCCAAAATTGATATTCTGATGAAATCTGATGAAACAGATATTTTGATTTTGACAACTTTCTTTCAAAATTTTATAAATAATAACTCAAACGTTTTTGTTAAAATTTTGTCCTTGGATAGTTCTTAGAACACTTAAAATGGCATAGGTCTCAGTTTTCTTGAAATCCCTACTTTTTTGAACATTGCAAAAGTTCAAAAATGTGTTTCGAAGTCACTACAATGTTTCAACTACAACATTGAAAATGGAGATTTTTGTCTTACACATTAAAAAATTCAGATCTTTGAAAAGGTCATGTGCGATTATTCAGTTACTAGTGTTACTACAGAATGGCACAGACTTTCTCGTATTGTTTTCTATTTTCTTTGGTCTACTATTCGGAATTGTCACAAACTCTTGATAGCTGCCGTTGTAAAAGTTTGAAGAAAAAAATTGGATCCGCTTTCGAGAAAATGCCTATTGAGTTTTTCTGCCAATGCGAAATTTTGAGCCCATTTTCACAAAAATATGTTGTTTCCTAGAAACTTTATATAACTTTTTTTAATGCACATGTACTCATAAATATAATAATGTGAACAAATTGCCGCTAATAAAATAATGACGTGAGAGACTAGTCAGAAAAGTTAAAGTTTTGTAATTTTTGGAAAAACAAAACAATAGAGCAATATGAAGTTTGTCATCTCATTGTGTGCATTTTGTACTATACCTACCAAAAGTTTAAAGAAAAAATTTAGAGCCATTTCCGAGAAAATCTTGTTTTTGTTAATCTTGTTTAATATTCCACGTATTGCACGCAATATTGCGCGAAAACTACTAAAATTTTCCAAAAAATGTACATGACTTTATTGAAAGAACTAATTATGGATATTACATTTTATTTGAAGAAAAAAATCTCTATCTTCAATTTCGTAATTGTAGAGAGTCGCCGGAAAAAATTCAAACTTTTGCAATTTTCGAAAATCGCAAAACAGTGAAAACAGATCTATGCCATTTTCATAAGTGTATTTCACTTTTTCATTAAATTTGTTGAAAGAATAAAATTTGGAGCGATTTTTTTGAACCCCATCCTATTTTTGGGAAAATCCTATATGTGGTTTAGGCTCTAGTGGTGTGCACAAGCGGACAAGCAGACGTACGAACGGATGATCTGGAGGAAAAAAATAATTTTTTTTAGATATCAGGGGACCCAGCACGTGTATTTCCGTTGAAATCTCGAAATTGATTTTCCGCAGCATTACATTACTTATTCTATACTATGTATATTAGACCGTATATATGTACGTATACGAGAAAGTAACTAGTGGTGTTGCCAAAGCACATGCTTTCTGGCATTGTTTCAAAATGCTCGGCAAATGTATACTACTATATAAACCAGCAAAAAGTGTTTTCAAGCAGCAAATTGTTTTCCTGCTCCGAAACTCGAACGCAAATCCTTGCAGTAACGTGCCAGCTTTCATACCACGAGGCCACAGACGTCCCACATCGTTCGATCTCGGACAAAGGTTTAAAAAGGTAAATGCATGATTCATGTAAGAAACCCTTAAACAAGTACAATATCCGAGAGAAACTCCCAAAGCCTCTAGTCCGTTCAGATGAACCAGAGAATATAAATTTTAAAGAAAATCAGCTGAACGGTTTAGGTGCTAGCATTGATCACAGACGGGCAGATAGACGGATGTTTTGCCGTCAAAAATTTTACAGTATCAAGAACCAACAAAACATGGATTCTGGCTACACCACGAGTTAGATGATTTTTTCTCTAAATTTAGCAACACGATTTATCCACTTCTTCGTTACCAGAATCCGGAAACACGTTTTTTTTCTGCCGATATTTCGTCCTTTCCTGGTTTCCTTTCTTCTGACGATGTATTTGTAAGGCGAGAAAGTAAAAACGAGTAGTTTTTGCTCATAATTTTTGCTTGAAGTTAATTTATTAAAAAAAATTCTCTAAAACCCCTTCAAAATTATCGGTAAATTTTCTCCAGATGTAGAAAAGGGACCGCTTATAAGAATGGCGCAGATCTAGTTTTTGTAGAAATATGCATTTTCGAATACTGCAAAAGTTGCTATGTATTGCTAGAGATGTAGCACCACTAGTTTCACTTATGTACATTGTTTTTACAAAATGACGTTTCGTGAATCATTTATTTCAATCTTCAAGTTGAGGTTGAAGTTTTGTTAATGTAATCCATTTTAGATTGAAATGTTAACATTAAGTTGAATTGTTGGTTTCATTCAACAATTGAAATGCGTGATATTGCTAAACAATGATGAAAATGACTAAACAAATGCCACAGATAAGGAAATGTTTGAGGTGTTTGAATGTGATTGCGTAACAAATTTAGAGACGAAGAACAGAACGATGTTTGAAACAAGACCTTGCTTCACTCGGGTATTACTTGCAAACATTTAGGTCTAGACGGAGAAATAAGCATATAAAACACTATAAATGTTGTTCTTTGATTTATTAAACAAATGAAACATGTTAATTTGAAATTTTGAGTGTACTACAAAAGAGTGAAATAGGTATTTGTCTAAAAAGCCGAAGTGTAATTATGGGTGAACGTGCCTCCCAAGCGCTGTAACAGTAGCAGGCAAGTATCAATACTCCTTCGCATTTACACAAGAGTCATGCCTAGTTGCTTAATCTTTACCGTTACCATTATCTTTACCGTTGAAATATGTCATTAATAGTAGTAATTTTTGATATATATATATATATATATATATATATATATATATATATATATATATATATATATAATGAAACTAAATTCATCCAAAGGTTAAATATACGTAAATGAGGACAACATGAATTTGATTTGGTTTCACCGAACTGTTTACCCCAGGTCAAAAATCCGCCTTCGACCTCAGTTGCAAAAACCTGTTCGCACAGACTTTCTGTTCTGTTCACCAATACTGTATGTGCTCCTCCAGCTGGAGTCATTATTGAATTCCTGGGATCCAATAGTATCGAAGCGACAACAGAGTTCAAATTCGTGTACAGCAGGGCGTGTATTTAGAAAGCCAAGTGGAAGGCGGGATGTAGTGAGAAAGCGGGTGTCAGCACTGATGGAACGCCGCCTGCACTTCCCGACCACCCCCTCCCATTCGTCCTACCCGCCCCTTTCATGTCCTGTTTCCCCTCCACCCCCTCCCCTCCTTTTGCTCTCACTGCCCTCTCCTCCACCATCTACGCCTCGTCCGCCCCACAACCTCCACCTCTTCACCCCGCCACCTTTTCCCACACTGTCCCCTTGGCCATCTCTTCCGAACCGCCTCCTCCACCCCATTCGCTCAATACGACCGCAGCACTCTTCCGGCACCTCCGCTTCCACCTCCTTCCTCCCCTCCCCCTGGACATGCCCACAGTCGCCGCCCTCACCGCCTGCGCCGCTTCAGCCGCACGGAAATAGCGGAGTTGGCAGCCGGTTGGCAGCTCCGGCGCGGCGGGCTCCCCACGCCTCGCTCTCCCACCCCTCCCGCCCTCTCCCGCCCTCTCCCGCCCTCTCCCGCCCTCTCCCGCCCTCTCCCCCTCTCCCGCCCTCTCCTGCCCTCTGCCGCCCTCTGCCGCCCTCTCCCCCCTCTCCCGCCCTCTCCCGCCCTCTCCCGCCCTCTCCCGCCCTCTCCCGCCCTCTCCCCCCTCTCCCGTCCTCTGCCGCCCTCTCCCGCCCTCTCCCGCTTTCTCCCGCCCTCTCCCGCCCTCTGCCGCCCTCTGCCGCCCTCTGCCGCCCTCTCCCGCCCTCTCCCGCCCTCTCCCGCCCTCTCCCGCCCTCTCCCCCTCTCCCTCCTCTCCCGCCCTCTCCCGCCCCTCTCCCGCCCTCTCCCGCCCCTCCCGCCCTCTCCTGCCCCTCCCGCCCTCTGCCGCCCTCTGCCGCCCTCTGCCGCCCTCTGACGCCCTCTCCCGCCCTCTGCCGCCCTCTCCCGCCCTCTCCCCCCTCTCCCGCCCTCTGCCGCCCTCTCCCGCCCTCTCCCGCTCTCTCCCGCCCTCTCCCGCCCTCTCCCGCCCTCTCCCGCCCTCTGCCGCCCTCTGACGCCCTCTGCCGCCCTCTCCCGCCCTCTCCCGCCCTCTCCCGCCCTCTCCCCCTCTCCCTCCTCTCCCGCCCTCTCCCTCCCTCTCCCGCCCTCTCCCGCCCCTCCCGCCCTCTCCTGCCCCTCCCGCCCTCTGCCGCCCTCTGCCGCCCTCTGCCGCCCTCTGCCGCCCTCTCCCGCCCTCTCCCGCCCTCTCCCGCCCTCTGCCGCCCTCTCCCGCCCTCCCCCCTCTCCCGCCCTCTGCCGCCCTCTGCCGCCCTCTCCCGCTCTCTCCCGCCCTCTCCCGCCCTCTCCCGCCCTCTCCCGCCCTCTGCCCCCTCTCCCGCCCTCTGCCGCCCTCTCCCGCCCTCTCCCGCCCTCTCCCGCCCTCTCCCCCCTCTCCCGCCCTCTGCCGCCCTCTCCCGCCCTCTCCCGCTCTCTCCCGCCCTCTCCCGCCCTCTCCCGCCCTCTCCCGCCCTCTGCCGCCCTCTACCGCCCTCTGCCGCCCTCTCCCGCCCTCTCCCGCCCTCTCCCGCCCTCTCCCGCCCTCTCCCGCCCTCTTCCGCCCTCTTCCGCCCTCTCCCGCCCTCTGCCGCCCTCTCCCGCTCTCTCCCGCTGTCTCCCGCCCTCTGCCGCCCTCTGCCGCCCTCTGCCGCCCTCTCCCGCCCTCTCCCGCCCTCTCCCGCTCTCTCCCGCCCTCTCCCGCCCTCTCCCGCCCTCTGCCGCCCTCTCCCGCCCCGCCCGTTTTGCCGCCACCGACGCCCGTGCTCGTACCTCGTAACTGCCTTATCCGTTCTCCCTGCCTTCAGCCCAGCCGGCGTATACTTAATCCGCCCTCGGTTATCCGAGTCTTCAGTAATTTTCGGAAATTTTACATACGATAAAGTACATTAGTATGTTTACCGCCTTTTTACCTTCTGGTAAGAAGGTATATTTAATTTTCTTTTCTTACACTTAAATTTCTCTTCAAAATAACCCCTTTTGGGTCGTCGTTGATTAGGCGGGTTATTGTATGTGGTTGCTAGATCATAACAGAAGCGTCGCCGAGGGGGAGATTCTAGGTTAAAGCCCAGCTGGTAGCGAATTTTCGACATCTTCTGTGTGGCTGGATTGGACTATGGCATCTTCCTCTCATCGAACACACTCTCACTGACGTGTTCTCTGTTAGAACCTGTGTACTTGGTAGATAGCAATGAATGTTTAGTTTACTCACCCCTCTCCCGCCAGGGGCGCGCTGCAGATAAAGCATATTATTACAAGAGATTTCTTCACGACGTGTTCATTGGCAAAACGAAATATCTTCGCCACCACATTTCCCTGCCCTATATTGTAACATATTCTGAGCAATCAGTATAACTAAAACTAGCGGTAACATTTTCAACAGAGAACGATGGCTGAGGGCATTACTAATGTCACTGCAGTCCCTCTGACCGGGAGGTCCTAGGTTTGAGTCCTGACGGTGGCTGTATATTCGACTCTAGCCTGTAATCTAGGTCGAATTCAGTCGCTGTGTGGAAGATAATTCTAGTGACCGGCTGCTCTGATCGGTAGTTTGCCGATCAACACCAGGTGAATGCCGGGGCAGTACCCTACCAAACGGGCCACGGACCGGGCGCGATTATCCCTACCTCTACCTTGTCCTATTCTCTTCCCTTACTCACACACTTACACGAACACGCACTATACAAACACACATGCCGGCAGACCGGTCGGGAGCTTAGGGTTTGTTCTGGCTGCGGCGGTGCCCTCTGTTGGGAGATACCTGATTGGGGAAAACCTCGCGCCGTATCTCGCTATACAGTGAGGGAAAGATCACCGCCACTTCTCGAGCAAAAACATGCGGGAGAAATGACCCAGGTTGTTGCGTGCCCGGAATCATTAAAACAATTAAAATCTAAATTTCCAATTTAAAAAAATCAAAATTCAGGTCTCATTTTCTTTGAATAGTTTTAAGCGTCCCGTATTCGATCCGTGGGGGGAAAATGAAGAAAAAATTTGGAGTGACTTTCAAAATTAAAAACATAAATTGCATTAATTTCAAGCCAAATTTACGCGAAAACTACTCGATTTCTCAAAAAAATGGTACATAACCTTTTTTTTGGAACAGACATTGTCTCAGGCAAAAACCTCTATCTTCAATTTGGTTGTTTTACAATGTTAACTTTGTGATATTTTCGAAAATACCCAGAGTTAGCGAAAAGTGAGACTAGCTCCATATTTTTTACCGTCCCTTGGTATATACCAGGAGAAAATTTAAAGAAAGAATTGGGTGCCATTTTAGAGAAAACTTTGTTTTAATGATTTAAAAACTGCCGATATTTCGCGCAAAATTACATATATTTTCGAAAAATTAAACCCGCCCTTTCTTCAAGATCTATCACCAAGGAACATATTTCATTTAGGGAAAAAATTAGGTCTTCATTATTATAGTTGTAGGGCGTTGCCCAAAAAATTTGCAATTTTCGAAAAAAACTGGGATTTCGACGAACAGACAGATGGACGAACGGAGAGACAGACGGACGGAGGAACGGACGAACGGAGAGACAGACGGACGGAGGAACGGACGAACGGAGAGACAGACGGACGGAGGAACGGACGAACGGAGAGACAGACGGACGGAGGAACGGACGAACGGAGAGACAGACGGACGGAGGAACGGACGGACGGAGAGACAGACGGACGGAGGAACGGACGAACGGAGAGACAGACGGACGGAGGAACGGACGGACGGAGAGACAGACGGACGGAGGAACGGACGAACGGAGAGACAGACGGACGGAGGAACGGACGAACGGAGAGACAGACGGACGGAGGAACGGACGAACGGAGAGACAGACGGACGGAGGAACGGACGAACGGAGAGACAGACGGACGGAGGAACGGACGAACGGAGAGACAGACGGACGGAGGAACGGACGGACGGAGAGACAGACGGACGGAGGAACGGACGAACGGAGAGACAGACGGACGGAGGAACGGACGGACGGAGGCACAGACGGACGGACGTTTTGCCGTCAATCTATAATCGAAATCAAGGACCACAAAAGATGGATTCTGGCTACACCACGCAGTAGAGGACGCAATTTACTATACATACCAACATAATTTATTCACCTTTTCTTCACCAGGGCCCGGGAAACGGAATTTTTCTGTCGAAAATTCACCGTTTTCAGGAGCACAATTACGCTTCTTACGATGCAAGTGCGAGAAAGGAAAATGTTTTATCCTATAAAGGCATAACGGTACAAGAAAATCTGTTTGTTATCAGGTCCCTTCTCGGGACCCCATGGACTGAAAACCATCTTGAAAATTTCGCCATTTTGCCTTCAAGGTATTTTCAGCTGAGGAAGTTTTGAGCGGAAAAGATCCCGTTTCGGGTCGGGAAGGCAACCGACGAACGCTCGGAGCCCAAGCGCCAAGCTCCGACGCGCCGCGCCTGTTTATTTGCCCAAAGGCAGCGTGTTCTTGCAGTTGGAGCGGGGGCGTGTTAGCGCTCGCGAATGACGCACTTCGCTCCTGCCGGGGCGTGGCAAGTCAACAGGGCTTGTGGTGTCCAGTTGTATGAACTGACCGGCGAGCCTGACTCGCCTCATAAATTCACGGATATTGCATTGGTTTTAGGAAGTAAACTATTAAAAGTGGAGCCTCAGATGTGTTTTATATTTAGACTTCACTATTTCAAGAAAATAGTGGGAATTTTAGAAGAAAATTTGGGGAAAGTTAGAGAAAGGATCACGCAAATTTCTTAGTTCATTATTA
The DNA here is from genome assembly GCA_038098605.1 of Gryllus longicercus. Classification (NCBI taxonomy): domain Eukaryota; kingdom Metazoa; phylum Arthropoda; class Insecta; order Orthoptera; family Gryllidae; genus Gryllus; species Gryllus longicercus. The sequence continues at coordinate 357,373 of JAZDUA010000341.1, forward strand.
TGTACTTAATTCCTTTACACTAGTGTTTTATTCATACCGTTTCGCAAATGTAAATATGATTTGCGTTTATTAATTTCAAAATCAATAGGACACGTGAAATTAAAATGAGTTAATTGGTATCGTTTTTCTGTTCAATGACCAAACAACAAACCGTGTCTCACTTGCTTTCATAATAAAGGAATGCTGAACAAAAATAAAATTTATGATATTCGGCTCTTAAATCATTACATCGTTTGATAATAGCCTTTATGTAGTTTTAGAAATTGTTTTTATTATTTGTTGATACTTGATGCGTTCCTGCTTTAAATAGGGAGCTCGTTATTCACTGCGTAACTTCCCTGTAGCGCGAGGATCGTGGTTGCGAAGGAAGGATGAAAACGGTTGAATGAAGCTTCACGTTCTCTTATGGAGGAAACTATGAAAGGACAAACCGGGAAAGAACCTCTAATTAATTAGTAAATAAGTAACCTGAATCAATAAAATCAGGTAAAAAATAAAATCAATTATGTACCTACGGCGCTAACTGGTTCTAATGAACTTGTTGTTAAGACTTATTCCAGCCAACAGCCGATTACCTTTGCGGCCCGATGGAACACTAGACATTAACACACTTTGCAGCCTCCTCTGAACTGTGATCAACAGCCCTCCGAGACAATACATACACGAGAGACAAGGGACAAACAACCATGCCCAAAGCGGGACTCGAACCCGCGACTCTTCAGGCCGGGGCGCTGAGTCTGCACACGGTGCAGCCTCTGCGGCCACGGGAGGTTTTTTTGTAAAAGGTCAAGTCCCTTGCATCGTTACCTAAGCGAGCACTGCGCGCCTAGCGCACGCATCCTACCGGAGTCAACATCCCCTGAATGTGAAAAAATCAAGTTTTTTCTACAGGTATGAAAATCAACATTTCTCTACGGTCTGATATTACCCATGGTTTTTGATTCTTTAGATGTCCCTTGCTGTGCTCATTACGTTGACGTTCGTTACACTACGATGACATTACGCAACGTTTCATTATTTTCACAGCCTTAATCCACATTCATTCACCCGACCTTGTGTGCTAGAACACCCCTGGCCAGTTGGTACCCTTTCATCCCTCGGCAGAAAGGGACTCGGGCAATGGAAGTGGAAATGCGCAAAGGACGCCGGCGCCAACCAAGTGTGTGGGATTACAATAATAATAATAATAATAATAATAATAACAATAATAATAATTTTGTAATTTATTTTCTTTAGTTTAGGGTCCAGATAAGTCAGAGATTTATAATCGGTTCCCGTACAATTCATATATAATTAAATAATTATGACAGTAAAACACTTTAACAACAAATTAATACAAGTATTTTACATGGAGGGGGAGTTTAAAACCGGTTTGTGTATATAAACATATACACACATGTACATACACATATACACATACATATACATGCACATATATATATATATAAATATATATATATATATATATATATATATATATATATATATATATATATATGTACGTAAACATGTATGTTACTAATACATAATCGCAGCCCATGATGTTATGTCTTCCCTTACTGGTATGAAAAATTATTATCATCCACACATTATGTATTTCCATTAACAGTAAGCACATTAGCATTATACAGTTTTATTTATGAATCTCTATCTTGTTTCTTTTATTACTGCACACACTGTGGTTGTTGGTCAATCCGATACAATATTTTAATATTTTATATTTGTGCATGTTGGACTTAACATAGTTATTTGTATATAATGTAAATTAATACATAATCACAACACATTTTGCAATAACAGTATATCATATTTGTTTGGTACACACATTATAAACATGCTTAATTTCGCAGAAAATATTCTATGATTACTCAATTTTGTTTATGAATTTCAGTCTAGTTTCTTTCTTTTATTGACAATAGAGTCCTACACCCACTCTTGTTGGTTGTCACACCGTAGGTTTGTTTATCTGTAGCCATAGTGTAATAATAATAATAATAATAATAATAATAATAATAATAATAATAATAATTAATAATAATAATGCCGTTATTAATGGCGAGGCTCAGGTCATAGGACATGTTCTTCCGCCTAACCACTGAATTTACATACATACAAAATAGTAACATTTTAAGAGGGAAGATCACGCTGTACATTTACATCTGGCCTTAAAATAGCAGAGACGAAAAGAGAACTTTAAAACATTGCTTCTAAAATTATACAATGTTTTTTAAAACTATTATATCCGATAAATTATGCAATTTACTCAGTCGATTTCTTCGAATTATGAACATCACTTTCTGCAATACGATTTATACTGTTGCGGCAAGTCATTTCACTCGTATTTATCTGTCAATACTTCAGACACAAATTGACCTCATAGAAAATAAATTATACTATCTAAAGAAGACAATTACTGAAAATGAATCTACATACGGAAAGCATAGGGGTTAATTACTTTCTCTGTGCTTGGGTGATATTTGGGGAATTTAAGTTATTGTATGTCAATATAACGATTAATTGAAAGAGGACCATTTTTCGTATATAATAATTATCTTAGTGATATTCAATATTTTGAAAGGAAGTAACTGTTGATACTAAAATGTCTCTAGTCTTTACGTTCCTTCATACTAGTAACATTAAATTCTGTATGTACTCATTTTGGCTTAACGCATTAGTATTCAGGTGACAATTTAAAACATGTGGCGGCTTGGCAGTGCCTTCTACATCACAACTATAAGCTAAAACATCCAAGACTTACAAGGATTTGGACCTCACAACAATTTTTCGCCGATGATGTCTCTTTCCCTAACGAAGTTCAATATTAAAGAGTATATCTTACTAATTAAATGATTATTTCAAAATTAATAAAGAATGTCGGAATGTTACTACACTTTTTTAAAGGACTATTCCTTGTCATCTTCTATATTTCTGTAAATAATACCTAATTAATTAAATAATACCATATAATTATTACCTAAAGAATATATTACCTAATATATTGCCTAAAGAAAAAAGGGAGATATGAAACAGACTTAACACGCACACATGCAATAGAATCAAATACCATACCTGTAGCTAAAATATTGGATCAACATCAAAGAAAGCTATTGGCGACTCGCCAGGAGAAGGAGGTGAAGAGACACTCCTCTAATATATAAACATGTAAATGTAACAAAATATATTGAAGTAAGTTACGAAAAAGTATTTCATTTAAAACAATCATATCTATCCTTTTCTTTCAATTCGTTTATGCCTCCGTCTTGGCGTCCTGAGGATAAACAAACCGTCTGGTCTTCAAGAGATTAAGAGTTTGAAGGCCTTTGTCGAATGAACTCACCTGCAGTGCTAACACTCGGTCTTCTCAGCGAGGTCACATGATATTTTCTAATGCCATCATGACGTTTTCTTACGAGAGATGATGTGTGTCGGACGGTCACATCACTTGTGTTATTGAGGACTCAGGATACCTCAGAGCTATGGATTACGCGCTCCAGATGGCGACACGTGCAAAAGACTGTGGCGACAATTACTATTCCTGTCACAAGACATGACTCACATTTGTATGATTTCTAGTACGATCTACATCCTAAGTGTATAATTATAAAAGATGAAAACTAGAGTGTACTTTAATATCACATGCTCTCTCGCATTATAACTTAAGAGGTTTTTTAAAACTAGGTGAGTTCAACGAAAATTAAAAATGGGCCATTTCTATGAACGTAGTTCACAATGTTCGAGAAAAAAGCACAATGAAAAAATTTGGAGTGTGAGAAAATTTTGAATATGTTATTGAAGCTCCAAGTAAAATGCTTTCAAAAATAAAAATAAACGTTTCAGATTCACAGGGCATGGAGTTTGCACATCGATCGTGGAATAACAATTTTGGAGAAAATAATTCTGAATGGTTTAGGCACTACACTACAGACGGACGGACAGGCAGACTGTCGTTTTGTCATAAGCCAACTTTTCAGTGTCAAGGACCCACGAAACGCGGATTCTGATTACACAAAGTGTTAGAGAAAGTAATTTACTACATAGTATAGGAATACGACTAATCGACGTTTTTGATATATGGTTCGCACAAGAAAAGTTTTTCTGACGAAAACTCTTTATTTTCTGCTGCCGCATTACGGTACTTTCTCTTTAGTGCATAACTACGTAGAAGGTGAGAAAGTAAAAAAATGAAAACGCATTTTAGTTTTGTAGTAACTTTAAACAAACAACACTTTTTAGAATATATTCGATGTAATATACTAAGAGAAAGAAAATAATATGGTAGAGGTGTAAGAGTCTTAGTCATTGAATGCACTTCATTTGAATCCTAGCTCATGAGCCACCTCTGATTACGGCGACTCATTTCTGAATAAGGAATTCTCAGCCAGAAGCCGAGTACATGAAGGAGAAAGATCAGTTGTGAGATGGAGAAGCTGCGCCAGCGCCGCCTCCGAGCGGCCGCATAGCAGGACGTCGCGCGGCCAGACGCTCGCGGGGGGGGGGGGGGGCAACGACGAGAATAGCGCGGCCTGCGCCGCTCCCGCGAGCGCCGTCCCTCCCACGGCCCCGCCCAGCCCCCGCCCAGCCCCCGCCCCCTCGCCTCCCTCCGGCGCCGGGAGCTTGGCACCGCCCACACTTGTCCCTCCCAGCCCTCGCACGGGGACCCGACTCACTACGAGCAGAATTTGTGGCGAACCTCTGTGTTTGTGTTTTGTTTGGCGTTCCTCCGTTTCCCCTTCCTGTCATTCCTGCTCTGTCCAACATCATTGACTTATGTGTGTGTAGTCTTCACCTCAAGTATCTCTAATGCACGAGCAGATGGAAGAACTGACGCTTATTTGGAAACTTAGAGGTAGTGAGGCAATTTACAATTGCTATATTTACCCAGTCGCTACTGTCTCAAAACTCTCCCCACCAATATGTGATACCTTCCGTTGCGGCTCGTGCTTAGGTTCCGCAACCCCCAGATAATCGGAAAATATCTCATAATATCATGGGAATCTACATTTTCCTTTAAATTACATTCAATAATGCATCAGTACTGATGTGTAAGAAATCTTTTTGAAACCAATGAGCGTCCGTCTGGCGCTCTTTCCGATGTCTGGCGTTTTGCTGATTATTGAACCACTCTCTCGGCTCTTAGCTGTATTACTGGCTTTACTGCATTTACTCTTTGGCCCTTCGATTTAACACGGACGACATGGGCCGTTTTGGTTGCCCAACCAATAGGTGGCGCTGTCTAGCGCTGCGCAGCGAACGAGGGCGTCTCAGGGGTCCCAATATTCTGTCTTCGTCAGACTCGTTGCAACGTAATTTTGTGAAGTTCCCTTCTTATTGAAAGTACACAAGTTCAGTCAATTATTGACGATATTCAATGCATTGATTATAGTTGGACAATTTGTTTTCATTTCATATTAGGTTTGTTGATTCAAAATGTACATGTGATTAAACATTCGGTAAATGTGGCCATTCTGGTCTCGTGGAAGCCAGAATGCCTGCAGCTGGTCGGCTAGAAGTTTGCGACTGAATCTTGTAAAAACAAGTGACTGTAAAAACATGTGTGACGAAGCTCCTTCATTATTGCCATATATGCCAGGGTACTTATTATTATTTTCTTATGGCATTCACTTGTGAGATCGCATTTACATCGACAAAAATTACAACATGAAATACACATTTAAATATGAACAAAACAATATAAACAAAGAACAATGAAACAACAAATACTGCACTTTTGTAACAAAAGTTCAAGTCTAGAATCTAAAATTTGTCTGCACTTTTGGAACGTCACTACACAGGTTTACAGCCGGACATCGACCTGCTCCAACCAGAGCACCGCTTCGGGAGTTGCTCTTAGAAAGTCTTCCCTGGTACCACCAAAGGCACGGCTGGGACAATCGAAAGTAATGTGTTCAGTAGTTTGTAGAGAGGCACCGCAGTCACAGGCAGGATTGGTACTGAAACCCCACTTGGTAAGGTTAGCTCCGCATCGTCCATGCCCCGTGCGGACTCTGTTGAGAGTAACCCAGAGCTTCCTCGCCAGGGTACTGAAGTTTACGAAATAAAATAATTGTATTTGTGTGAAACGTATCTAAGGAATAGTGGAAATCAAAGCCATAACCGTGTGCGTAGGAGATGTACCTACCACGAACACGACGCATAAAAGTAAGAAATGTTTGAATATAGACTGTAGTTAACTTAGTTTTAATTCATATACTTGAATTGCTTACATTTTCATCATGTGAAAGAATGGAGACCAGAAAGGTATAAATGACATTTTATAAATTCTGAGACAACGTGTTTATTTTACGCTATGTTTTAGTGGAAATGTATTTTCGTGGTTTTAATGAACAATTGAAATTCCGTGGTTTTAATGACAAAGCAAGCACCACGACTTTACAGTAATATTCACTTAAATAAACAGACTTATCAGAATTTATAAAATGTCACTTATAGCGTTCTGGTTTGCACCCATTCTTATATTCATATTCTTAATTTTTGAAGTTACATTTCTGTCATTCGATGGAGGTGCAACCTCCAGTCTGTTGGGGCCGCCACTGGTTACCTATAACAACCATTCCTTTTTGCTACAGTCACACGGAGTGCGACATATTTGTTTAAGGCATAAAAATGCTCTTGCTTTTACGGAGAGTCAAATCCTGTGTCTTGCGTTCGGAAACGAATACGCTAGCCATGACATATACTGTATATCTCTTCATATAATTAATATCATGCCTGCAAGCCTCTCTTCATTGAGCTTGGAATCTTACCACTGCCTTGCCTATATATTTACGAATCTGTAATATTTTTCAAAATTGACTTACTTAACGGTAGGAACATATTTTCATGCAATACTGATATTTATAATTACAACACACGTCGTAAAAATCATGTTCATCAAGTGTCAGTATCAACAGCTCACTATCAGAAATGCACATACAATGCAAGTACGTTATTGTATAACGCACTGCCAGATGACATTACACAATTGAAGCCGGTTCACAAATTTAAGTTAAAAGTAAAATCTTTTCTTCTCCATAACTGTTTCTATGCAATTAGAGACTATACTGATTATCAAAAATAAATAATAACAATGATATATAATTAATTAGTTTACATTTGTATTGTGTATTTTTTAAAAAGACTTAATATGTTTGTAACAAATAATGTACTTCAGCTTCCGGTTCAATGACCCCCATCTCGATTAGGTTTTTGACCAGTTTCCCTGCTCCATTGAGCAAATGCTGAGATGGCCCCTTGTTTTGCTTCTGGACGTAAATGTAGCTTCACTATGCGCACGTTTTGTTGAACTCTTCTTTTGCCTGTAATGGTATGAGTAGAGGTAAGGGCGAATTGCTATTTTGTTAGCAATGCAGAAAAATCATACTTGCAGTTCGTGTACCGATGCAAATAAGTTTTCAATAACTCAGAAACAAAAATGACTATTTTTCAAATATTGCTAATCTTGCGATTTTTAAAATTTATTTTTATTTACTTATGTTAAACTCTTTCAACTATTTATAGTTAAAATGACGGGAAGGGATTCTGGAACTCAAGAAAACGTGCGCAGATAATCTTTTCCCCCTACGTCACATACAGTTTTTACTGTTTTTTACTGAATAAATCTAAATCTAAATCATCATTTCTTATTTACTTGTGTAAAAGTCATATACAATATTATATTTATTCTTAATTACCATTCCAGTACTGAAGCCGTTGGTTATACCAAGAAAGGGTAAGCCGCATGGCCTATGTTTATTCGTTAATGGACGACTTTCAGACCATCTCTGGACTGAGAGGGGAGGGAAAATCGAAAGCCCGGGGAAAACCTGCTGAGAAGCTCTTTCCCGGACTCCAACAACGCGTGCCCCTGGTGCCCCTTCGCCAGTCCCCCCCCCTTCCATGCCATTCAATCATTGTAGAATCAGTCGTTTCATGCGAACATTTTCCCGTCACTATTCCTGCTATCGTCATGTCAGTACTTTTGTCATTCTCCAACATTTTTATTTAGCACTTGTTTGTATCACGCTGAATCTATCATTCACGGAAACTACGAGTATACTACCCTTATTAATAACTGCAAAGAGAATTCACTTCTAACGCATCACATTCACTTCCTCCACGCGGATCGCGACATTCATCACTGATGATTTCCCCCTGCTACATTTTTCACCTACACATTTTCAAAATTGTATAAAAAATGACTCAAAATATTTGGATTAATTGATTTTTCAGATACTTTCTATCCATTGTTAGGCTGGTATACGCGATCCGATAGAGCAAACGTCGAATAGAGCAGTTTTCATTTTCATTGAACTCTTTGAGATTTCGAAAATATGAGTAGTTTTTGCGTAATTTTCGAGAAGAATAGGCTACTTGTAAAACAAGGTTTTCTCAAAAACGGCTGCAACTTCCCTATTTAAATATTTTTCTCAAATATAGCAAAGTAAGCTTATAAAAATGGCTCATTTTAGGTATCTTCGGAAACCAAAAAATAACATTGTAAAATTACAATACTGATTAGCCTATAGAGATTTTTTCGTTAACGAAATCTGTTCTACTAAATTAGCTTTCTAATAATGCAATGAACAATTTTTTTGAAAACATGATTTGTTTACGATTATTTTTGAAGTGAAAGCAATTTAAAAGTATATTAAAAAATGTTGCCTCATGTATTGTTATTTTGTTGAGACAGACAAAATCCAAGTTTCTACTCTTTACATAACTGACACCATTTTCGTTCGTGTAAACCCATTCTTCCCATACGCTTCATCACTACTTTGTGAAACCCGGTTACACATATTGCTAAGGTTTGTCGATTGCCCACATGATGGTCTTGGCATCTTCGCCACTGTAGCAGTGTCGAGCCGCTGGCAATCTTTTCTATATGTCGCTGTATTGTCAACCTGTCAAACAGTAGTTGACAGACCACCCATTCCACAAATTCATAGCACTCTTTCCAGATATTAATGTATTCACATCTGAATTTTACCACATTTAATCATACCTTTCTCAATTTTCGCTTCATTATCAATGCCAAGATATCTTGAAAATTATGTAAGTAAACGGGTTACAAAAATGTTCATTGAGTCATCTTACAAAACCTATTCATTCAAAAATATAATAGAGTATGAGGAATGCAATGAATAGATTGCATTGCTATGCACTATTACGTGGGTGGTTTATTAATTGATCATGTTTTTCAGTTATCCACACGTTATGTACAAGGTCCTACTACCAAATTATTGCGCCATATTTCGAATGAAAACAAAGTAAATTCGCATAAAATCCCACAAATCACTGTTAAGATTCAGTCAATTTGCTAGAACTATCAATTCATAGCATTCCTTATTTTGAATTAAGCTCAGTTAGGTTTCCTTTACAGGATTTACTCTGTCAAGAGCTGTAAAAAAGGATGAGAAGTAAAATCTGCACACGTCTTCTTGAGCTCTGGAACATTAACTCTTTCTCTTTTACCAATATTGCGATCCTTTGGAGTGACGAGTGTCAAAAATCGAAGAAAATGGCTTGTTAGAATGATAAGATACTATCAGGCTTGCACTGCTACAAGTAGATTATACTCATATTGCAATCTGTGTGCAAATAGCTACTGTATAAAACACTCCTGGGTGATGTCTGGCGGAGATGATAAGTGGAGTAATGAAACCTTTACTTCAGTTTACTCGAAACTAACAATTATTGAAATGTTAAAACCTTGTCATTACATTTCATTGATTTGAAAACAAGAAATATTTGTTCGTGAATAATATGAACTATTTTCACCGGAAAAAGAATTCCAGAGTTTATTTGATACTACTTCTGTCAAAAGAACCCTCCCCCCCAAAAAAACTGAACTGTGTGGAGTGTGTAAAGGAGTGGGGGAGATTCACTCCTTCCACGTCTAGCATAATCAGATCTCTAGAAAACGTGCACACATGTTGAAACTATAAAACTATCCAGAAGCAAACCAAATGCAATAAGCATTTTCTTTGTGAATCAAGGAAATTTGGAACAAAAGGGTGATTGAGATGGGATCATTTATACACAGGAGCTGAAGTACAATATTTGTTATAGACAATTTTTTGTTTTATTAAAATTATATAGTGCAAATGGTAACTAATGTTTCACTATCATTATTATAATAAATAATACTTTGATGGTCAGTGTAGTCTCTAATTTCATGGGAATATTTACACGGCAATGAATATTTTCCTTGGCATATCCTCTTGTGAATTGATTGCGAAAGCATTTTAAAGGTTTGGTGTCATTTGATAATGTGTTCTAAAATAACGTACATATATTTGATGTGAAATTCTGTAGTTATTTGTGATACAAGAAAAAATAATTCCCATATCGTGTGTTGAAATTATAAATTTCTATTCTGAATGAAAATATATTGCCATCTTTGTGTAAGTTGATTTCACAAAACGTGTTGATACTCAAATGAAGAAGAAAAGCAATTTTTGTATTCCATGCCCCAATAAAAGGAAGCGTTAAATAAAAATTTTATGGAGAAGAATCTGAAAATACAAGTTGAATATAAACAAAAAATATAAAGCGGACGGAGATCTCAGATAATAATATGAATCTTGCTCTAAATCCAGACTCTAAAAAATAGTTACCTTAATGTAAAAATAATTTCTTCTCAGTGCATTAAACAGTTTTCTTGAACGAGCACAACTGAATATTCACATTTTTACTCTTTCTTAAAAAAAAAACTTGTGAAAGCAGTCACTAGTCTTTAGCTGACGGTATGCACTCTAGGACTGCCGGTTTTAATAAAACTGCACTATGTTTTTTTTTATTGAATCTGTACCTTTTGCAGCGTTGACAAATTTGTTCTTTATTGGGATATCCCTTAAAAACCTTAAACGCTTTGTTACATGGACAACGGTCTAACATTTTCCGTTTGCTGACTACGATTTAAAGTAAAATGAATGCTGGGAAACACATGTTTTTTATTGCACCGCGGAGCCACGCAACGTTGCTTCGTGAGAAGCAGCTACTTTTCCACATTTGAAATATTAAAAATGCTGGAAAATATATTATAACAAGAATTTACCATCAAATGTGTTTCGTGTTCTTCTAAACAAACATTTACAGTACTTACAATAAAACAACAATTTTTAGAATAAGAAATAATTTCATATATGATTAATAATAATTTGAAATAATAAGTGAATATGAAGTTTGTGTTTGATTTTGGCTGACTTAGCTATCAATCGAAACTAATATTGATATTTTTAAATAGAAACAATAGAAAACGCAAATGGGCCCCTTAAATGCCAATTAGTTTGAGGGGCCCTTTACAAAGAGGCACGCTTGTGCACGCCTCGTATTCGAGCGTCTAAACAAGCACGTTAGAGGCAATAAAGCCATAAAATTATATTTTTCTCGGCGCTTTTGAACAGTCCTATGCGCACTTAAGATTTTCTTCTAAATGAAAGGCCCTTGATTCACAAACGTGCTTTCTTAAAAGTACTTTTTTTAAGTTCATCAGTCTATGTTAGAATAAAAAATATAAATATATTTATTTATTTATTTAGTAAACCAACAGGCTAAAAGCCCAATACAATATAATTTCGAAGAAATTCAGTAAAATACATATAATAGAAAATATATATCGAATTATACAATGATTATATAACAGTAATTATATTATTAATATACTTTTCGTGTATTTATTTATAATTGAGAGCAAATTTGAGTAAAGTTTGAACATTTGCTTGTAAATCTTACTACGATTAAAATCCTGTAAAAATTGAAGAAAATAAATCCACAAATTTGTGGGCCCCGAAAAGTTCCGGGCCCTAGGCTGCAGCCTAGTCAGCCTAGTGGATACAATGGCTCTGCTAAGAAGGGAACGGAGACCAAAAGAGCTTTGTGTGAACTCTTGGCGCAAACTTGCAAAAGAGAAATAAAATACTCTTTCTGTCTACAATATTTTTTTTCTGGTTGATTTACAGAAAAGAATTTTATTAAATTCAGTCCAATAACGAGAATTCCTCACGAAATTATTTGTACATTTGAAAGCTAGCGTTTGTGATTTACGAGATGAAATGTGAAGATATCTAAAAGAATATCTAATCAATGATTCGACTAATGTGTATCTTTCCTCTTAAATAGAATTTATTTGAACCATGCCATGTAATCAGAAGTGTATTAGGAAAAGTCGGTCAAGTCCCTTTCATAACAATTATTTTAATTGGACGTATTTCAATGTCACAACGTAATGCGTTCTGTGCTGCAGTGACACCGGCCCCGCCTGGCAAACCACACTTAGTTCCTGGAACCCCACACTCACAACCCGATGTCGTCACTATTCGATGGGAAGCACCAGTCAACGATGGAGGTGCCCCAGTTACAGGTGAGTGCAGTATCAAGGTGTCCAAGATACGGCGCGCCAGAAAAATCTCTCCGCAGTCGCACCGTGCTGGTGAGTGCTACCAGCAAGATTTGTATTGATAGCACGAGCTGCAACTTGTAACAAAAGAAAACGTAAGTTGCATGCTCATCAACAATCATAACAGATGCTGGAAGTGTTGTCCCCTTCTCTTGTTTCTCAGAAATCTGGCTGCTACCAACATAAATGCAATTTGTAATAGGAGGCATTGACTCGGCGGTTCGGCGTGGAAAGACTTTCCTGACACACTATGCAATAATGTGTATTTTGATTTCGAAAAGTTCGTATTATCAAAGCTTCCATTAATCACGGGTAATCGAAGACACGAATGCATTTTATAGGTCGGAAATTCTTGCCATCAGTGCTAGTTTTAATTTTTTACACAACTTTGATTTTGTTATAACATGTTTGAGTTTCTGTATTGAACTACATTTATTATTACTCGTGCAAGTTTTCTTGATACGTGAGATCCTTAGTCCTCCCTAACACGGTCCGTTGAAATAGATTCGACTCAGAACGGCACGTGCCAATTTACAATGCTACCAACAAGCACCTCGTACCTTCAAATAAATCCTATTTCTCGTGGAAGGCTTTTGCGCGTGAATTTCATGCCCACAGTTTGTACGCCTTTTTAAGCCGTGACGTAGCCAGAGCCCTCCTCTCCCCGCACCACCCTTTGTGGAATATCAAGAAAACTTGTGCGTATAGTAGTCTACCGTAAGGTACTTTTATTCGAACATTTTGTCGTTATAACCATCAGACCAAGATGTACCAACGAACCTCACTTGTTGCATCCACAGGTCTTGGGATAGGTTGGCAGTAACGGGATCGATAGACACAATACTTTCGTGAAACATCATTTTCAGTGTTCTAAATACACAAATAAATGGGAAGGATATATCCCGTTTTGAACTAGAACAGCCTTATATTGGTAACTACAGCAGTCGAGATAGCTCCAAAATTTACTATTTAATATCACTATCTCTTTTTAACAAAAAATTCTTGTGTTTTTATCATATTGAGTACTAACTCCATTTAATTGTTTTAACTTGCATGCTAAAGAAAACTTAAAGTTGACATTGATGAACTACACAAAATTGCAGGTTTAAGCTAAAAAACTGAAAAAAACAAAAGTGAATAATAACTCTTTTGAAAACCAAGTCATGGGTATTGTCAAGAAAGAAAAGTAGTAATATACAAGTTTTTGCGATCAGATTTCTAAGAGCAGTAAGAGGCTGTAGCCTCCTAGACCAGTTCAGAAACGAAAACATCTGAAAATACCTCAACTTTTCTCCATATTAAACAAAACAATGCGTGATCACAACACCTACAACGAATGGAAGATGGGAGGCTCCGAAAGCGGCCTACCATTATCGACCAACTGGAAAAAGAGATCCTGGTCGACTAAGGCAACGGTAGAGGGCAGCCGGAACAGGTGTTCGACCCTAAACCATGAAAGGGAGGAGAAAACCAACCATCACCGATTGATGGCAAAAGAGAGAGTTAGAGCTTTTTCATATCTCCTAAGTACAAACCGTCTTTATCATAAGAGAAGAGGGCTAGAGAGGAACAATATGTAATCTCACGAGCGGCGGAAGAGCTTACACTCAGTGCATTGTGTCGTCAAAGAGTTGGCTGAATGACAAGTCCAGTACTGAAATGAAATGTTTGGTACGTTTGAAACAGATATGTTTCTCCTTTTATAAATATATATGAAAATGACACGAAAGTTTATATTTTGAGAATGATACGTAGTAGATGTGAAAAAAGCGACAACAGAAAAATAGTTTCATTTTGTGGATTTGGTTGACAGAGAATGGGGCTGGTTGGCATTGTGCCCACCAACCAAACGCGCGTAAGTAACAAAGGAACTCAAAACTCAAACACGAATCTCAAGAGCTTGATTGAAGGTTTCAGCTGAAACAAATCCCTTATTGTTGTTGTTGTTGTCGGTATTATTATTATTATTATTATTATTATTATTATTATTATTATTATCATTATTATTATTATAATTCCTCGCACGTACACCGTCAAAAGAAAAAGTCCTCTCTTTGTGCGCAGGGAAGCTGTGATTGCGGCTTGTGTGGCCGCGCCCTGGCAACGAAAAAATGGAGAAAGAGTGTTTCCATATACAGCAAATTAGTTACTCTGATACGCTGTGTAGTCATAATATAATACTTATTATACAAACGTTAAATATAATAATTTTCATTGACCCTTTCATTTCACTTTAACACGTGCATTCCTCTTCAAAAAATAAAATTAAACTTTACATAGAAAAGCAATTTATGAGTAACACGATGCTTGTGTATGGATTAGAATAGATATCCTATAATTTAAGAAACACGCACAAAATACACTTCTCACATACTGTTTTTAATTGCTTTAGACAAATGAATGAAATAATTTAACGTTTAATGTCGTTTAATAATTGAAATAAAATCAAATAAATGATTTAAAATAAAATTATCTGATCTCAGATGTGATAGACAATCGAAAGTTCCATTATATTTTGCAAAAAAAGTTCTTCCCCGGAGGAGAGTAGATTCAAACTGTTGAAATGGTTCAGCAAATCAAACTTGGAATGTTCTGTCGTGGTGAGCAATACTGAAATTATTGTTTCAAAGAATTGCAAAGGAAAACATGACAAGTGTTTTCCATATAATTTTATTTATAACAAATTTCCATTACGAGTTCATCTATTTTCTCTTTAATATGCGTCTTTGTATCTTTTGGCACGTTTTCTTTGATAAAAGCTTTATAAGCATTCTTTAATAATTGGCCGTTTTCTTCTCGAGTTGCGCAAAGTGAACGCCCTCAAATTACCTCGACTGCCCACCCGCGCTTGGCCTTGCGTAGCGGTACCGCCGCAACTGGAGGAATATGAAGTCTGAGAGGGCGATACCGCTCCCGCCCCTTGACTAGGGCATGGAAGCACGTCAAAAATGATATTTTTTCCAATGAACACGAGATAGTTCCATATAACAAACTTTCACATGCATCATTTGCCCTTGATTCGCACACAACTCGTTTTATGTTAGTGTTTGGCTGGTACGCTAAATCTGTTTGACTGCGTCATAACGTGTATCTAGCAAACCCCAGTGCAAAATTAGTTGTCTACCAGTCAGGGGCATAATCACGTGTAGCTTCTTTATATGATATTTACCACCATGTTTTTTCACAGAAAGTGGTTTATCTTCGATCACCCCTGAATAATATAGAAATTTGTATAATCTATTCTGACACTTTTGTACACATGATTATACAGAGAGAGATTGTATTGAGCATTAAAAACGAAAATAATCTTTATTTCAAATATGATATTAACGCGTTAGTACCAAGCTCATTTGTACAGAACAATTATCATCATGATGATAATCACAATCTATTCAGGTGCGTCGTTCCAATCCTAACAATGAGTAATACCCAATATTACTTCATCTGTTGAAGTGTTCCGGTTAATACCACCTTGTCGGTCTGTCCCGGACCCTCTTTCCTTCTGTTCTATAATTTAATGCCATGTAAAATTCTCGAAGACTATATATTCCTGTAGCAGTATTGCACTTCAATTTTTTGATGTGATTTCTGGATTTCTTGATCATGTTTTTCATCCTGTTTCCCTTGAGCCATTGAGCGAATGCTGAGACGGTTTTTTTCTTCTATGTAGTAAATTTAGATTCAGTTTATGCGCACGTTTTATCGAGCCTTTTGGGGTGTTAGTGGTTAGTTTATGTAGTGTCTCAGCAGCACCATCAAATTATAAGTTTCTTCCGGTCGTGAGTCGATGTCTTCACGGGAGGCCAGAGAGAGGATAAGGGCGAAAATGTGCATATAGGTAATAAATAAATTATGAATTAATGAATTAGTTAATGAATAAATAATTAATCTAAAGTATATTTCCTCAAGTCTTTTTCCTAAATAATCGAAAAGGAATTCAACACATTTGCGTGTTCCTATCTTATGTGTCGGGGTAAACATTTTTGAAATCATTAAAAAAATAGGGAAAATAACAAATTATTGACGTTTGTACACATTAATTAAACTACGATAAAATTTATAGTAATAAACAAAACTGAAGTATTGCAGAAGCACGAAATCGGATGACTTGACTCGTTCGTTGATTTGATATTCGTCATTCAGGACAAACGAGTGAAAGATGCCCTTCTTGATGCAGCCCGCCAGACGAAGCCGTTGAGTGGGTTGCATTGGTTTCGCCTTACAGTAAAGGATAGAAGAAATAACATAAGATAATTTGTCATTTCCAAAGAAGTTATACGTTTAAAAATATGTTAAAATGAATTTTTGGAAATCAGAAAATCTTTAATGGTAACGTGTATTTTCTCAAACAAAATTGTTTAAAATATTTACTGATTTTGCGCCAATAAATTGTATTAATAATTATAACAACAACAACAATAATAACAGTAATAATAGCAATTAAAAAACTCGTGCAAACATTCCGTATTTTGCAAATCATTATTTTAGAAGTGAAAATAGTTTCATTCTGGACACCAGCTTCAGGCCAGAACTTGAACTGATCGTAGGCCCCTTGTGAAAGGCCGTTATGGCGCCAATTTATTGTCACATAGAGTTTTAGTCTGTGCTCATTTTTGACCATCTTCTACGGAGTAGTGGTAGCAGAGACTCGCCCTCCTCCTGCTATCCACATGTTTTCGTACGCGCTTCCCGACACATATCCTTCAAATGTTCGCAGCATGTGCCCTCGTATTTGTTCCACATGCTCCCTCGCATGTCCATCACGATCCCTTGCATGTTCACCAGTTTTCCGTTGGTACCTCCGCATATATGTTCGCACAAAAGAGTTTACTACATTCGCTTTCATACGTTACAGAAATTCGCGGCCTCGCTCAGTAGAGACTCTGTCCCGGAGGTGCTAAGGTTCGAGTCCCACCCGTGGTGAATTTTCGATACTAGGTAGAAGGCGAGTGCGAGTTGAGCTGCTGTCAGGAAGAAAATACGAGCGGCCGGATCCTCTGATGGGTAGTTTTTCCGTATCCTAGAAACAGGCCACTGACTGCGCGCGAACTTGCCTTCCTCTCCCTTATTTTTACGCCCTGAGGAAGGTCGCAGAATGGCGACCGAAACGTCGGCACCTCCGCCATGGACGCGGCGTCACCCGGACAGCCTAGTAAATACTGCCTCCGGCCGCGGAAGCCTACACTCTTCCTCTCCCTTGCTCTTCATGCACAGCACTTCATTACCACACATGTCGAGAGACCAGTGTGGCGCTTATAGCTTGTCCCAGCCGGGGTGGTGTCTCGCTGGGTGTCTGTCGCCGACGGCTCTCTCTAGTGAGCGGGCCTGGAACCCGGGATAAACTATTCCCTCCCCTATCGAAAGCGAGGAGCATGGGAGTCGACAGCCAGGAAACGTGAGTGAGTGAGCGTCTTCCGCAGGCTACCTGGTGGAGCACCGGCGCACGGGCTCGCCGCACTGGGTGCGCGCCACGCCGGCGCTCGTGCCGCTGCCGGAGCTGACGCTGTCGGGGCTGGAGCCCGGCTGGCGGTACCAGTTCCGCGTGAGCGCGCAGAACGCCGTGGGGCTGTCGGAGCCCGGCGACGTCTCCGAGCCGCTCACCGTCACGCTCAACCGCTCCACCAGCGCCGCCCCGCACTTCATCCAGGAGCTGCGCGACGTCGTCGCGCTCGAGAACGAGACGGTAGGTGGACATTCTCTCTCTCTCTCTCTCTTATATAATTATGGAGACACTCATGGGACACACACAAGTACACTACACATAGACAACTCACACAATCACGAAACGCACGCCGCCATGCCCGAGGCGGGTTTCGAACCCACGACCCAAAGGCAGAGATCGCCACGGCACTACTGCTTTAGCGATCTTGACCACCAGGATCAGCATTTAATTAATTAGTTAATTGATTACTGTAATTTATTTTGAGGCCCACTATCTTAATGTTTAAACTCGCATGCAGCTTTATATCAGTTGTAAAGTTTGATTGGTCTTTGAACAGAAACATAAACAGTATATGCGGAGAACATAACAACTTTGCGTATGCTTCAGTACGGAGTGCGTTGAGTCGTTGTCAGTCAATCAAATGACTTCTTCTTTCGTTCATTGTAGCGAGCTCGTGTGATATTTATCTACTTAAGTGCGGCGGCGTCATTAACATTACCCTCTGCGTGTTTATTTACTTGTCGTGGTAGCCCATGTACGAGTGACTCATGTGAAGCCATGCAGACCGGGAGGTTGTTGGTTCGGGTTCCGTCAGTGGGTGAGGTTTCCATACCAGCTAAATAGTTGAAGACGACCAATGTAATTAAAACCAATCAATGATTGTGTATATGAAATGTATATAAGATGTAATGTAACGTATGTGTGTAAGATTGTTTATGTGGTATCGTCAGGACATTTTTAAAGACAATGAAGACATTTTGAAGACTCGTTTATTTAAAATAGAAGTATTTTATATAGTGCATTTGATTATAATAAAATATTTGCTTTCAATAAATGAGTGTTTTGATCGTCTTTAAACATCCCGAGAATGCCACTCTCCTCCAACGCCACTTGCACCATGGCTGAGAAGAGGAGAGGACGGCTGCACTTGTCCGTATTTTCTGAGGTACCCTCCTATATCTTCCGGTCGAATGCCGGAACAAAGAACTGATCATGAGCCGTGCGTGATTCCTCCTTTACCATCCAGTTCCCTCTCAGGTCCGGGTGACCTTATCTCAAATTCTCATATGGTCTATCCTCTATTGCTTTAGAAAAGATCCGACAGGCGTCCAAGATTTGATATACAGCCGTTATATCTCCGAGACATTACAATATGTGCCTTGTAATGGGTGAGCCAAAGTGGATTGTTTACTTCTTAATTTGCATATAGTTCAGCAAAATTTTATGTGCCATTAGGTAGGTAATTTCGAGTCATTTACGATGTTCCATCTGATAAATTACTTGCGGACGTCGGATATAATCGTTTTCGAAAAAAAATGACATTGCAACTTGCAACTACCAGTATATATAAAAGCTGGTGCGAATTCGAAGTACCTCACCCGTAGAAAAGATAGAATATGAAGACAATGGGGTTGATATCTGAAAAAAAAGAATTATTTTTTATTTACCATCGAGCAGAATTGTCTCAATAATATGACTATACTAGCGATACTCGAATATTTTAAATAATCTAATGTTTAGTGAGACGCTCTAACACTTGTTCACTGATCTTACTCAAGCACAATTTCACGTAAGAGGAGAAACATTTGAGTTCATGCAATGCATGTACAACTTGGAAACGGTTTCATTTTATGGTTATAAATACTGCTCATTCGCTGTCTGACTCGCGGGATGCCCGTCTGGATAACATAATATAAAGAAAGTGCTGCATTTAACTCCCTTTTAATTAATGTTTTTAGTTTTCACTAGTTTTATGACAGCAAATGAAGGTTGCAGGTCTCTGATTCATTGATTCATAACATTTTCAGCGACAGGTTGCTTGCGATGAGAGATGTCAGTAATGATGCAAAAACTTGATTCCCTTAGTATTTACTAGGCTGTCCGGGTGACGCCGCGTCCATGGCGAAGTTGCCGACGTTTCGGTCGCCATTCTGCGACCTTCCTCCCTGAGAAAGCATTACGCCCTGAGGAAGGTCGCAGAATGGCGACCGAAACGTCGGCAACTTCGCCATGAACGCGGCGTCACCCGGACAGCCTAGTAAATACTGACTCCGGGCGCGGAAGCCTACGCTCTCACTCGATTCCCTATATATATGATATAGTTTTATTACTTTCATGTAGTGCAGGTTATCATTTTCTTCTACCGCAATAAATTTCTTTATTGTGACTTAATCTCTTAATATTTTTTCTTCCACTTGTTATGGTACCAATGTTGAT
Organism: Gryllus longicercus; assembly: GCA_038098605.1. Classification (NCBI taxonomy): domain Eukaryota; kingdom Metazoa; phylum Arthropoda; class Insecta; order Orthoptera; family Gryllidae; genus Gryllus; species Gryllus longicercus. The sequence goes on from JAZDUA010000341.1 coordinate 377,649, forward strand.
ATATGGCATCTATGATTATGATTATTAAGTAACCAATGATATCGGTTACTCAATAATCCTATATAAAATCCTGTTTTTCTCTTATTTAAGGTCGCATCAACTAGTAGGTCATTAGCGAACACTATTGCGTGTAACGGTATGGTAACCATGAGGATGACACGATATGATGATGATATGGGTGTGAAAGGACGAACACAATACAACCGTGCCCGAGGCGGGACTCGAACCCACGCCCCTTCGGTTCGAGATCGCTACGGCACTACTGCCCTAGCGATCTCGGCCATCCGGACCAAAATCCTATTTTCTATTTAATAAATTTATTAAAAAATACTGTGATAAAATGGAATCCCTCGGCATACATTTTGAAGTATGAAACCATTAAATATGTCTCAGAGTGTTGCCTGCAAATTCTGACCCCCCTATTCACCGCCAGGGAGCACCACAACATAGGGCTGGGTAATATTTATCCGTTACTTAAGCCATTTCGCGGCTAAACAAGTACTGGATCAGGTTAGGACAGTAAGTGTCAGAGGATTTCATTTCACTGCACATTTAGTGTGAGAGGCGTGCTGCTGATTGCAGGCGGAGTTCCGCGTGGTGTTCCGGGGCACGCCAGCGCCGAAGGTCGCCTGGTACAAAGACGGCTTCGAGATCTTCAGCAGCCGCCGCATGCGCGTGCTCACCGAAGGCGACCACAGCTCGCTCATCATCTACCAGAGCGGCTTCAGCGACGAGGGCGACATCAAGTGCACGGCCACCAACCGCGTCGGCCACGTCGTCACCAAGGCCAAACTGCGCCTGGAAGGTATCTGCTCAAACATATACAAGAGGAACGTTTCTGTTGTAATTGATACTGTTGATACTGTTGTAATTGTCGTCGTTGTCTATTGTTCGATTGATATGGCTTCTCAAGATCTCGCGCTGGAAGAAGAGGGAGACACTCTTTCCCAAACAGGTGCTTCCGTTTCAAATAATTAAGTCGTAACATAACTGCTGATATTGCGGCAATGTCTCCCTCTCCTTCCTGCACGTGACCTTGATGACACACTACATTTAAATAGGAGTATGATGTCCAGGCTCTGACAACTCATGGTTTACTCACCCGCGCCATGGGCTGAAATGTGCAATTTCGCATTCGACACCACATGACCGCCAAATGCTACTAACTAGTTTTAACTAGCATTGTTCACCACCAGGGACATTCACAATAGACTCAGTCATATTCATCCGTTCCTTGGGCCATTCTCTGGTTCATAGAAAATTGGATATGATTAGGACGAGAGTTGGCGGAGGATTTAATTTTACTGGGCGTCATGCCAAACGTGTGTCATGGCACACGGAGAAGTTTATGACCTTGAAACATCCACCTTGAACTTGCAGACTTGGATTGACGAAGCCATAGCACTACTTGAGCGCTTGCAGAGCTAGCAGAGGCGTCAGTTGGTCTGTAAAAGGCCGTCGGTGGGCAGGCGCATTCTGCATTCCACTCCTCGTGTGGGGACGCAATAGTTTGGGCGTTCAAGAGAGCATGGCCGTAACTGTAACTAGAGGTATTACAGAATGGCACAGACTTTCCCGTATTAGCTTTCTATTTCCTTTGGTTTGGGTTAGCTATTCGAACTTGCCAATACTCTTGCCAACTGCCATCTATCGCCTCTCAAAGTACATTTTTTGACTTTTCTTCATTTTTCGGTTTCCTAATTGTTATATTATATTAATATTATTTTAAGATTATTAAAGAACAGTAAAACCTCATCCTAAACGACAATTTTCTTTGAAAAATTTGGAGCCGTTTTTAAAAAACTGGCGTTTAAGCGCTTGAGTAAATTTGAAATTTTAAGCTTTTTTTTCACGGAAAATTTTTGAGTTTTCAAAAAACCTAAGTTGAAGTCATTTTTGTCCATTATCTCACAAATACAATAGTGTTTACAAATTGCTGGAACTGTGCATATCAACATCGTGATCTTTTAAATAAATTACATTTGTGTCACTTTTGAAAACAAAAAAATACACCAAAATTTACTTTTCGTCATATTAGAGAGTACAATTACCACTATCTGTTCGAAATGTTTGAAGAAAAAAATTTGGAGTGGTTTTTGAGAAAATGGCGTTTGAGCGTTTCTGAAAATGCGGAGTTTTGAGCTAGTTTTCCCAGAAAACAGTTATCGAGATACTTTACCTGTCATTATTTAAAGCACATGTACTCATAACTACAATAATATGTACAAATTGCCACTAGTATAAACATTGACGACATGAGAAGCAAGTCAAAAAATTACATTTTGGTATTTTTTCAAAAAAAATTAAGCAATATGATGTTTATTTCATCTTGTAGAGTACATTTAACACAATCCGTACCAAAATTTGAAAGAAAATATTTGGATCCTTTATTTGAGAAAATCTTGTTTTTGTATTTTTTTAAATTGCACACATTTCACGCAATATTGCGTGAACACTACTAAAATTATCAAAAAATGTAGTTGAATTTGATGAAAAACTCACTATGGAGAACAAATTGTATTTGAAGGAAAAATCTTTATCTTTAATTTTGTAGTTGAAGGCAGACGCCAGAAAATTTTTGAAATTTTGAAATTTTCGAAAATTTAGTGTCAATTACATCTATTCCATCTTTATAAGTGTATTTTACTTTATTCTTACAAAAATGTAAAGAAAATATTCTGAGCCATTTGTGAGAAAATTTTGAAATTGTCCGGGTGGGTTCATATAAAGTACCCACAAATTTTAAATATTTTTTTCAAAATCTCAATCATTCGACTCGAGTCAGATCGACACGGGTTTCAACAATTGGTAAAAGACTGGACACCAGATGGCCGGACGGAGAGACGGACGTTTTGAAAAAAAGTTTTGCGGTATCAGGGAACCGCAAACCGTGTGTTTCCGCCTATATCTCGAAATTGATTTTCCGCAGCATCACAGAACTTTCCCTATACTACATATATTACTTCGTATACACATACTCTACGGATAAGAAATACACTACGTATATTACTCTGTATATACAATCGTACATGGGAAAGTACACACTGACGTACCTATTAGGAAAAAACGCGTGTTTCATGAATTCATTAATAACTAGAATAAATGCTTGACAATACATATATTTATACATATAAATAAGTCACCATGCATTATAATAAGGTAAAATGATGATTGTTCCGGATCATGAGATTTGGTCACTGTTAATTTCAATACATTCACTTATTTTATTTTGCCAATGTTTCGGAATATTTTACTTTCATCTTCATTTTCCACAATGACTTGGTCTGCAGTGGACCTGTGCAAAATAGACTTTTGTCACATAATCATTACAAATATATTGGAGATGTAATGACTTAAAAGTAAGCACTGAAGATCGAGTTAACATATTCCGGACAATGTGGGCGAACTAAAATGTATTACTATATTGTGTGGCTATGATTTATATGCGGTAGTCGTACGGCAAATACTGCTTTGCCGTACGCGTATCGCAAAGTAGCACTTTCAAAAAATAGTAAAAATGTCTGTCTGTCTATCTATCTATCTATCTATAGATATGGATATGGATATCGATATGGATATAGATATAGATATAGATATAGATATAGATATAGATATAGATATAGATATAGATATAGATATAGATATAGATATAGATATAGATATAGATATAGATATAGATATAGATATAGATATAGATATAGATATAGATATAGATATAGATATAGATATAGATATAGATATAGATATAGATATAGATATAGATATAGATATAGATATAGATATAGATATAGATATAGATATAGATATAGATATAGATATAGATATAGATATAGATATAGATATAGATATAGATATAGATATAGATATAGATATAGATATAGATATAGATATAGATATAGATATAGATATAGATATAGATATAGATATAGATATAGATATAGATATAGATATAGATATAGATATAGATATAGATATAGACGCAGACGCAGATTTATAGATATGGTTAAATTATTCTTAAACTAGAGTTAACTAAATATTTTTTCCCTTCAAGACCATTGAAGAAATGAAATTTTGTACATATTTTTATAATTATATTTTACTCAGTTTACACAACTGATGAAAGTTCGATTCCGGCAAAGACAGTCAATTCTTTGATAAGTGAAACGTAATAATGTATTTTATTGGAAATTGAAAAGTAATAATAATAATTATTAATTATTATTATTATTATTATTATTATTGTTATTATTATGTGATTCTGTCTCTGGACAAAACTTTAGGATTGAAGTAACCGTACGGCCTTTTGCCATGTAACGGCTCTTTTCAGTGTCGAGTTCGGATTATATGTATTAGGCATGAGTAATACTATTTTTGAGGAACTTTCTCACTATTGTACATGTGTTGACAACATTCTGTAATTCCATGTACAATGTCTTCGCCATTTTTAATTATTGAAAACTGTTACCCAAAGTTATTGGGATGCCACCAGTTGCGGACACAATGATGGGTATCGTATTAACGTTCTCCATTTTCTACTGTTCTTTTATTTCTATTGCTAAATCAGTGTACTTGGAAACGTTTTCTATGTGGGAGGCCGGAAAGTTGTGTGTGTTTGGGATTCCGATATCTATTAAATAAGTGATTTTGTTGATTTTATGAATGTAGCGTAATGTGTGGCCTGTTGTGTGTTATCGTCTTGTCTGTAATTATGGTTCTATCCCAATATAGCTTGTATAGTAGGATTTTCCATCACAGTTTTTGGTGTGTACTGTAGCTATGGTTGTTGGTCAGTATCTTTTGTTTTCATGTAAGTAATTCCGTGTGTGAGATAAGATGGCATTGTCTCTGGCTGCTGAACAAAATTTGTGCCATGTTTTGCTAGCAGCGTGTGTGTTGATGTGAATGTTTTGTACCAATGGTTGTGAATGTAATCAACACCTGTTGCTTTCCAATTATGGGTCTTTTTTATGGTGCAGGTGATATTTTTCGCCGTGAGACCTGTGAATTCCATTTGTTTCATTTGTTGGCCACGCGTTTCTTCTTCAGCTCTCCATGGAGCACTATTGCCATGATGAAGATCTGTAGACCAGAATGACGACCAGTAAGTGTCTATTTCATCCTTAGTCGCTATTCCATTATGTGTGTCTGGATGCCTTCTTTCTCTAAGGCTTTTGTAGAACATCTGCTCATTGGTGTCGAAAAGAAAGTTATGTTTTCTGCGTGCTGCGCCCTCTTTGTAACTTCGGAGACGGCAATATGCACGGAGTTTTTATTGCAAAGTGTTAATGTATTTATCTACATGTTGATTATAGCTTTCATGTTTTGTATGCGTTTTGATTTTCTTTAAGATACTCGCAGCGTATTAAACTATGCTCTTACTCCTATTGCCTTGTTTGTATTGTGTTAGTATCCCCAAGTCTTTAGTGATGTTAATTATACTATTATCTATACGTTGTTTCTATTTTGGTTTTCTTTGCACCTTTCTCCCTTGTGTGCATTCTTTGCCGTGGGAGCCGTTAGATCTGACTGCTATTATTGCACCACAATAAACTGCCGTATGTACATGTGTAAGGATGGAACGATGTATAAGATTATTTGGTATGGCAAACTTGTTCAGCGATCCTTTGTTTTGTAACTTTTAATTCTGGGTATGTGTTCTGAACTGTTGATATAGCTTATGCCTGTACATTGTCAAGTCCGTTTCAAGTTTTATGATATTATGGTAAGTGCACATAATGAATGTATTTATGTCAATAGCCCACGTGAAGCGCTGTCTTTCTTTTCCTGCCTTGGTGACTGAGGGTTGACTCTCCCTCAAGACACTGTCGTTAGGCGGAGCTTGGAGGTCGTAGGTGCTTCCTTGAGAGTCGGCTGTAGTGTTTTCGGGTGACCCGGTGGCGTCGCTTCTTCAGCGGTGGTTCGCATACTTCCACTGCCAGCACCGGCTCCAGACGGGCACTAGCGATTCCCAGGCCGTGAATTTTTAATTTTACTTCTTTCAATCATCTCTTGCAATCTTTAGGTGGTGTGTCAACGGTACGGCAATATCAACAAGCATAGCTTCTTTCTTGTCCCTGTTAATCAAGTCTATTGAAGGCCACAGTTTTATCTGTTAGCTCCATATCCCTATTTAACATTCCATTTTTGAGAGAGAATTGTTAATAGACAATCTTGGCTACTTGGTTGTCTTCCCAAATATTCGCTGTCGGCGCTGTTCGCAGTACATCCAGCCTTTATATGTTCGATTGTTTCGCCACTGGTGCCGCATTTCGTGCATTTGTCAACCATGGGCATACCCATGCAATGTTTCTCGTAGTTCGGCATACTCTATCTTGAATTGCTAAATCCCTCTATTTTTGGGTATAAACAGCCGTCTGATAGTCTTTGCAGCTTTTTGTGTTTCAACATGAGGTTCATGGATAGCTTTAGGAAATTTGCCACTTCTAGATCTCTTTGAATTGTCTCTTTTGGTGTTGTTCCTGTGTGAAAGACACACACGTTGAGTGAAGTATAACCATCATCTGCTTGTACAGCCATTTTCATGAAGGCATTTTCAAATGAGAGTAACGTTTGCTTCATTTTTCTTTCTTCGTTCCTGCAGACAGTTTCAATGTTTAGCAGTCCTCTCCCTCCTCTTCGGGGTAGATATAGACGAGTTTGTATGAAGACACCTAAATTTATCAGTCTTCTAGTCAATCTATTTACTTCGGCAAGATATACACACGACCACTAGCGAATTTCGAAAGAATAGGAAAGTGTAGGAATTAGCCAGGCGTAAATTGCTATGATCTGGTTTTCCCGTTTAATTTCGCCTTCTCCTTTGCCCCGCAGCGCCGCCGCGCGTGCGCCTGCCGCGCCAGTACGAGGACGGGCTGCTGTTCGAGATGGGCGAGCTGATCCGCCTGAAGGTGGCGGTGGCCGGGCGGCCGCTGCCGCGCGTCACGTGGCTGCACAACGGGGAGACCCTTCCGTTCGGCGGCCGCTACGAGGTGACCAACACGGAGCGCGCGTCGGCGCTGAGGGTGGCGGACGCGCGGCGCGCAGACCGCGGCGAGTACCAGGTGCGCGCCACCAGCCGCCTGGGCGAGGACGCCGCCGCCTTCCTCGTCACCGTCACAGGTGAGCTGCGACACATCCGCTCACGGCGCACGGCGCCTACGGTTCGAGTCCCGAGGGGGGGGGAGGATTTGGATCCGATCTACACAGCTAAGTCGCTATCTGGAGCAGAATTCTAGCGGCCGGCTGCTCAGATCGGAATTGTTTTGTGGTTTCTTCGATAAATACGGGGCGAATGCAGAAGCAATACCCAAACAGAAAAACCACGGACTGTTCGCAATCTTTCCTTCCTCTTCCTTGTCCTTTCGTCACTCCTGACTTTACACAATTACACTCCCATGCACTCCACTACCACACGTGTGGAGGCCAGTCGGCTGCTTAGAGTTTGTACCGGAAGGGGACGCTCCGCTGGTGGAAAATACACCGCGAGCCGACGTGAGTCAGACCACCTAGCGAAGGAAGAACACCGCAAACTTCCTTCCTTGATACAAACATACACTACACTTACAGACTAATGAACATAGCCGTTCACACGCCCGAAAATATCGATTATTATATGGTTAACTATTAAGGTGATATTTTTTAATTTAAAAAAAGAAACTTAACCTTGCACCCATATGCCTACCGTTTGAAAACGGCGATGATGTCACGGTTAGCGTATCCGACTGTTATACCCAAGTTGGCGGGTTCAAACCCGATCGAAGCCGTGGATTTTTAAGGGCGAAAAAATCCTTCGTACGCCTTCCTTCGGAGGGAAAGTAAAGCCGGCTGTCCCATGTTAGTATATTTACTTGCATGTAAAAGATCCTCAAGCCTAAATGACGTCTCTGAGCTAAATTGAAATCGCCTGTTTCTCGCCCAAGAAATAGCTCCTTCCTCTGCTAGTTGGTGAAAGGAGCCTAGCGAAATTTGCGTGGTCAGACGGAGGAGCGGGCTTGATGGCCCGAGTCTTGCCACGTAAATTAAGACAATAATTCAATTCAATAATTCAATTCCCACTGCAGACCCCAGAATTGAGGTTTCGAAACATATTGAATGTTAGTTTAATGACACACTCCATGTGAGTGGCATGAAAAACGAGTAAGTTGCTTGATGTAATGGTTCAGATTCTACAGCTTTGTAAGGAGGTTAGCCATTAGTGCAAGGGTAGTCGTTAAATATGGAGCACTTTAACGGTCACTGGTTAGTTGGAGGTTCAAATTTTGACGAGGGTGTTTGCCTGTGTATTGTGACATTATGTGCTATCAAACCCCCATATCATCTTCCAACGTTCTTCCTTCCATTACTTGCCGACATGATGGGGCTGAGGTTTGGGGAAGCAACACATAAGTACGCGTCACATCAGGGCTCTGAGTTTGAATATCAGGGATGTTTCGTGCTGCGGCATGGTGGGGCTCACCTAAACATCACTCATCACCTCTCAACGTTTTTCTTTCCATTCCTCGCCTGTCTGGCGGTGCAGGAGTGAACAGCAGCGCCTAAGGACGCGTTTTACTTAGGCAATGGGTTTATATCATGCGTAAGACACGAATGTTGTGCGTTGTGTCATGGTGGAACGGACTCTAGCATCAAGTGTCGTTCTTCAGACCAACTTCCTTTCCGTTCCAGACTGTGACACCCTCCTCAAACTGGCCTTCCTTTGCCAAGATGGCCTTACAGGGACACTTGGCAGTTCTCTCAACGTGGGACTGACGGAAAACGACCATTCAGAGCAGTCAAAATCGTTGGAAATATATTAAATGGGACAATGGGTTAAGAGGTTATTGTATTTAATGTGAAATGTTAAATTATCTGCTACTAAAAATAATTATATTCTATATAATATCTTAATCTATCTGTAGCACGTATTGTAGTATAATCCCTAGGCCAGTAATGTAACTTCGATCTCTCTACTCAAGACATCATATTGACTCGTCATACACGATTGTAATTATACACGCGACTCAATAATATTTATATGCGACTCAATTATTATTATTATTATTATTATTATTATTATTATTATTATTATTATTATTATTATTATTATTTCTTCAAAATATAAAGAATATGTGGATTGGGACACAATGGCGTTCACATGGAAGGAATGGAATATCAAGACATGGAGTATCTATAATCTTGCTTTTGAACCTTGATATATCTTTGTCTATTTAATGTCTATGTCATCTAACGTGCTAATCTATCATTAACCCTGCTATGTAAGTTAATTCGTGAGCTTGCTTTAGACACGTAAGGAAGATTAAAATAAATTGTAAGTTCTGATCTTGTAATGCAAGTTTTTAAGGGTTCCATGGAAAGGCTGTATTACTGAATTACAGTATAGTACACTGTTGGTGTATTACTGTATTACAGTGTTTCTTGTAACACAATTTTTGTGTAATGTGTAATTTAATCACACTTCTGTTTCAATAATTTTCTCTTTATTTCGCTATTGCTACGGTTTTATTCAGTGACATTTACATTTGAAATTCAAGGTAAAACTTTTCTGATTTACAATAAGTCGTTACATCTCATAGGCTATTTTGTGGAAGTGAAAGTGAATGGATGACGTCCTTGAAAGAACCTGCCTTCTGTTTCCTCGTTCCAGCTAATTTTCGTTAATTTATGTAATAGAGGAAAGTTAGTAGATTAATATATTTCCCATTTGCCTACAATATGATAATATGAATTGTAATGTCGGCGTCGATCGCCGAATTGCTTAACCACGCGCCACTCGCCACTCCAGGGGACCGCGAGTGGGGAGCGACCGTCAGGGACCCCGGGGATCTGAAGGCGCCGAGCCCTTGGCCGAAGGGGCAAAAGGCAACAACTGACAATCGTAAGGGAGGATTACATTCTACGCCAGTAAACAGTTAAGAGAGCGTACGAAAAAAGTAACAGAATTTATAAAAAGAACATTATGTTACGTTGATTCCAGCTGATAATATATTTTGTTGCAAGAATATTAATGCATAAAAATGTATATATGTATATGTGATTGTTGTGCAATAACGTTTGAACCACTGAAGCGATTGCTCCCAAATTTCACATGGAGTTTTCTGAGAAGTCGGGGAAAAGAACATTGATCGCGACCTCAAAATCCATAAAATTTAGTTATACCCCAAATTAGCATGTATACATACCCAAGCAACGCAGGGTTACTTCAGCTAGTTCATAATATAACTATACCAACACTTTAACATTTAAAAAATATATTTGTGTATAAATAAATTTAATGCCAATTTTCAGATCGACCCATGCCACCTGGACGTGCAAAGGTGGTCGCTACACAAGGTCGTGCTGTTAGCCTTGAATGGACAGAACCCAATGACGATGGTGGCTGCAAGATTGGAAATTACATTGTGGAGTACTACAGGGTAAGCTTTTGAAATAAAGCTCGTGCAATTATCAAGATAATAAATAATAGTTGTGAATGTAAATAATTTCATAGAGGAATCATACAGGTGATATATATTTCAAAGAATACAATATCAATGTAGACGTTGTAGCAGAGTGACATCACTTACAAGCAGTTTGCCGTGGATTTTGTGATCTAGGCCAGGGCAGTTGGAGACAAGTGACATTTTTCTGAGGCCACTTTCTCTCTGTTAACTGCTGTAATTACCAATAAGAAGTATTGGAAGTTATTGTCTGCACTATACAATTCAATATCAATAAGGAAATAAATATTAATGTGCTCTTGAACTTGTGTCAATAAGTACTTGGTAGTTTAAGCAAAAATAGAATTGGTACGCCTACTTTTAAATCTTTGTTAATATAGAAAATAACATGTATGAATGTTGGCAAATTGAAATTTAATGTTAAAATTCTATTTTAAAACGTTTTCCAGAATAGTAATATCCGATCATGTGTGTATTAAATGTTTTCGAAGCAAAAATCAGAAGTTGAGACGAAGTGCCAGTAGTGCTCATAGTTCAGAATATTTTGGTAGTTTTCTTAATATTCTTGAGCATCAGTAATAAATTCATTGCATGAAATTCAATAAGCAATTAGCATTCCTCTTTTTGAATAGACCCCTTATGTTAAAATGGCCAAATTACAATTAGTGTTTTTTATTAATTCCTTTCTAAACTCCTATTTTGATCTAATGATGACCACTTATAAATTGCAACATTTTGATGATGCTCCAAAAATTGAATCAGGAAGGCCATGGAATATTTTATTCTCTAATGATTTCAATCCAATTCATGTAACAATATTACAATATGAATATTAAATGGATTTTTTCAACTTTTTTAATATAAAGAAGATGAAGAAATAATCTTCTATCTAGTTATCACCACAATACTCTATAAACTCCAAGTTCTGGAAGTTTGAAGAGATTGAGAAGCTTCCAACTATTTCATTTTTGTGCTTGTAGTGGCCACTTGCATCTGTTCCCAAATTAAAACCTTTTTTAAAAAGAGAACGAAAATATACAAATAAGATATGTGTTAAATACAGCAGATTTTTCTTATGCCACTCCTTCCTATTGCTTTCCCTTATGTAGATCTTTGGCCCTTTGAGATTAGCTTTCCCGCCTTTTCCTTGAGTAGAATTTGCCTCTATATTATCTCTGTTATTGTGTTCATTATTTGTCATTTTCCTCCATCATCAATTAAATAATAAAATAGGCCAAATATATTTTTAGCAATATTCTCGAAGTACTTTTTTACAATCATTTTATAACAAACATTAATTTACTTGCATCAAAATAATGAAATACAAAATTTACTGATCTGGAATACATTTGTGCACAGTTTTTTTCAGTTCAATTTTTTTCAAGTTTTACATTTCTATCCTATATAGTATCATACGAGTATTAGAAATTTTGATAACTTAATTATTCTTCATTTGTAATTTTTTGAAAAACATTGTCAAATTAGTTTCTTAGAGTCATCTACAAACCACACTCATCTACATTTCGAAAACATTGCGTCACATGATTTTGTGTTGATGATTGTACATATAATGTGTAGAATTTATTGAAACGAATACATCATCAACCTTTCGTATTATTCCGTAATAGCATTGTCATTCCACAACTATTTAAAATTATTCTCAACGTGTCCTCTTTATAAACACATATGTCGATATCCATCACTCCGTATCAATTTACAAATGTCAAACTGTATTTCATCCGTGAATGAACTTCTCCCTATAGTATGCCACTCAGATTTTAGCTATTTAAAATATATATATATATATATATATATATATATATATATATATATATATATATATATACATATATATATATATATATAAAATATGCGATACTGTATTGTGACCCACATTTAGCAATTAACACACGATCTAATCAAAGGTCCTACTTTGATTAATAACATTTTAATATGTTTATTGTATGTTAAGTATTGATGTTATTCTCACCTCAATTACTACAATTCTTAATGAATAGCAACTCATAGTTTGGTGGATTTAATGGTTAAGTGAGCGGTTTTAGTATAATAAATGCAAAATGTTTTGTGGCTCGTGATATTTTGTGTTGCTATTGAAATTGGTTTGTTAGAAACCCTCGCAAAAATTAAGTTTAATTATAAGCAAGAGCTAACGTATTATTGGCAAAGTTATGAAATTTATCTTATTAATAATTTGCTGACATTCATACGGATCACAGAAGAGCAGAGATGGGTTATAATAATACTTTCAATGTTCTGGGGGACAACTTCATTTGCAGATTGGTTGGAACGTGTGGTTGAAAGCAGCCACTTGTCGCCAACTCTCTACAACTCTTGAAGATCTGATTGAGGGTTCTGAATATAAATTTCGGGTGAAGGCAGAAAACCCTTATGGGGTTAGCGACCCCAGTGATGAGTCTGAAATTGTGTTCATCCCCGATCCAAGGCGTGGGTAAGACATTTTTACTTCATTTTGTCACTGATTTTATTGAACTTCATTGTATAGTGCATTAAGGGAATGTCTGATATAAAGTATGATTAATTTATCAACATATTATTTTTACTTTTTAAAATACTTTTCGTACTATTTGATATAACAAACACAAAAGAAAGTAATAACAATTTAAATGATATAAGTGGAAATAATTTCTGTACACTGTACATAAATGTTTTTTGTATTGTTGAGCTTTTTAACTAGGTAGGCTTATTTGAGCAACAAATAGTTGTTCTTATTTACAGACAACGAAATGATATACTCCAGTGGCCAAGTAGTATACTATTTTACTCAGGCAGCTAGTACTATTAATTAGCATTAGTTCACCGAAATAGTCATTTATACTATACCTTTTCAACTTCAAATTGAGAAGAAACACAATTAAATTTATAGCAAGCAACACCTTATTGAGAATGCGCATATTCATTTTGAGACCAGACACTTTCAATTTGGGACTAAACAATTTCAAACTGAGAAAAAACAATGACAAATCGGTTATTGTTTTAGAATTGATTGAATAACCGATTGTGTTTTCCGAGTGATCAATACGTGAGATTAGCATGCCGTACATAAAGAAATTGGAAGCTGAAAGTGTAAAACAGCAAATTTTGTTGTGTATAATAATAACGGTATGGCAAAGGTCTGGCTTATACACTTGGTGTAAAAAAATCGACCGCATATCGTTGGTTGAAAAATCAAGATACACGTCCAAAACCACGAGGTAGTAAGAGGAATATGAAAATTACGGAGGAACAACGGGCCTTCATGATTAAATATATTAAAGAAAATTCAAGAATTACACTGAAAGATCTAAAACTAAAAATGGAACAAAACAAACAAATTATAGTTTCAACAGAATGTTTGCGGAAACATTTGGATGGTTTGATATACACACTACAAGACATTCGTGGAGCCCCTGAAAAAATGAAGTGTTGGGACCAAAACAAAGCTTCGTGAGTATGTACTGCAACTTCTAAATTATCGAGCGGATAACATCCAAATTTTGTACATGGACGAAACAAATTTTAATTTATTTATTTCAAGCAAGAAAGGACGAGCGAAAAAAGGTTCTCGCAGCTGCATAACAGAGGAGGAGCCGCGGAACCAATGTGCATGTGATAGGTTGCATAACTGCTATGGGACTGATGCACCATCAAGAAGAGGCGCTTTTAGAAAGGAGGAAGCTCACGAATTTGTGCGCCAATGTATGCGTGCTGTATGAACCGTGTACCACTCTATGCTGTGTTAGTAATTGACAAAGTTCCCTGTCACGGTGGTGTGGAAGAAATATTCGTACAAGAAGAATTCAGCAACTATCACTTACCAAGACTCAGTCCTTACAGCCCAATGTTCAATCCGATCAAAAATGTTTGGTGTAGTCTCAATGCTGCTGTTAAACGAGATCTGTGTACAAAAATTCAAATTTTTGCTGATGAAGACGGGGTAAATACATCGCACACTGAGTTGCGTCTTCGTCAGTTAGAAAATATTAAAAAACAAAATATTCAAGTAATGAATGCTAATAATTGTGCAAGATACGTCGCTCATGTCCAACGATTCGTTCCTGATGCCTTAAATTTGGAAGATATGGTTATGTAAATTATAATTGTGTTAAAAAATTGATTTTGAGTCATGTGTTCGTGTCATAAATTAAGCTGATTTTATAATTTAAGTTATTAATAAAATGTTAATAAAGTTGGTTCTGAGAAATGGGTCCACAATTTCTTCATTTTATTGTATTTATTTACATTGTTCGGACTCAAATTTGCAGTTTACAACGTAACTGAAGATAGAATTCAATTTGAAATTGCTTAGTCTCAATTTGAAGATGATAGATTTCATTATGAATGTGTTTAGTCTCAATTCGATTGTGTTCTGTCACAATTTGAAATTGTTTGTTTTCTTAATTTGATGTTGTAAAGGTATAGTTTGAATAATTTTATTTTACATTTCCAACAAAACAATCGTCTTATCAAACCAGGATGGGTGTTTTCTTTTCTCTTTGCTGGTATTATTTCTGCCTTAGGAATACAAATTATTTTATAAGCAGCACAATAACATGTGTAAATTGCGTTTTGCGCAGCCTGATGGAACCTCCAGCTCGCAAGAAAGGTTCAGACGGCCCCCTCTCCAACAAGGCCGCCACTCTGCCTCTAGCGGACGGCAGCAAGCGCAAGGAAGCGGCCAAGCCAGGCGCCCCGGCGCCGCGGTGGGAGGCGGTGGACAGGCCTCTGCCCGTCATCTCCTTCGACCGCGTGGAGGTGGCCGCGGACGACGACCGGCCGCCGCCCGTGCCTCCGAAGACGCTCCGCCGCGCCGCGCAGCCCCTCAGCGACCGCCAGCCGCAGCCGCAGCCGCAGCCGCAGCCGCCAGCGCGCCAGAGGGCCGCGCCGCCGAAGCACCAGCAGCAGCAGCAGAGGGGCAGGGAGGACGCGCGCCTCCTCCACCCCAGCTCGCCCCTGCTGCCCCGCGAGGAGGACGACACCCTCATGCACGGCAGCTCCGAGCTCATGCTCGTCCTCCTGCCGCAGTCCTCGCTGGACGGCGATGGGGGGCGCGATGAAGAGGAGGAGGAAGGGGAAAAAGGTGCGTGCCCTGCGAAATTGCACTTTGTAATGAGGTTAGAAGGAAAGAAAATTAAAAATAGCGTTAATCCCGCGGGTGAGGTACGCGCTTAATGTCGACATGCACGCCATAACTATCAAATCGCATCGAATCTCCTGGTTAAGGGTGAACCGTGGTGCAATGGTCAGACCCTTCACCTTCCACCACCAGAGTACTGGGATTGAGATTCAGATGCAGAGGGTTGATATTACAGTAGATCCATGTGGAGTATGTGGCTAACAAAGTGTATTTGCGACAGGTTTTCTCAGGATTCTTTTGTTTCCCCTAACTCACATTCTACCATTTACATTAACATAATATAACATAATAACATAACATAATATGTTATTATGATATATTATGTTAATGTAATGATGTGTAAACCTCGAAAAGATGTTATGACAATGCCCTGATTGTTCTGTATGATGATGATATGTAAGATAAGTAATATGTGATACTGTATTATGTTAGTACCAATACATTCTGATACTTTTGTTTATGTAATGACAGATGAAGTCATAATTGTCTGTAAACACCTGTAATTAAAAATGTTGTCGCTAATAACCTTAGTCGTTGATGCGACAAAAAATAAAGAGAGGAAAAAAAACATTATTAAATGGAATGAAATGTTAACCCTACGTTACGAAATCACGTAGTCTCACTGGAAAATGACAAAATTGCTCGGAACGAAGAAAGAAATTCAACTATTTTATACCATGCTATTTAATCACAAATATATATAAATTTTGACTTGCAGATACTTTCTTAGTACTGTATAATTCTCAAAATGTAACTGCAAACGTTGTTATGGTCCATACTTTAACTGCCGTAATCGTTTTTCGTTTTTATTACCGATATTCGATTTTTATTCCTGTTACCAAGGAATACGATTCAATAAATAAATGCTAATTGGAAAGATAATAACAATGAATCATCAGAAATTGTTTCAAAATTTATGAAGATAATTATACTGAGGGCACGTTATTACAGGGGAGACACTTTTACATAGGTACAGTTTTTATTGGATGTTTTCCTACCTTGTTGTAGGAAATTGTCATGTTTTTTTGACCTAAGAGAAACTCTATCAGTGATGATTTTTGGATATTTTTCCATTTCACATTTTAACAGTAAACTAACATTTATAATACATTGTTAATTTTATTATTATAGATATTAATATTTATAAAATAGTTCATTGTTATTTTAATTGTAAGTACAAATCTTTTAGGGTATCATTGATTGTTAAAAATTAGTGTTCTCAGTAGTGTTCTCATCTAATAAATCGAAATTCAAATTTTTATTACATTACACGATGTATAATTTATAAAAAACGATTAATTGCCAGTTAACAACGTTTAAAAAACTATGCTTTCAAATTTCACAGAATTGGCATACCTAAATTTTTTCTTAAATATTATATCTCCGTTCATGGGTGATACCTCTCTGATGTAAAAATTATTTTCTTACTCACTACATTTGAGGTAGGTTGTGATTTAATTATCAGGCACAAAATCTAAGATCTAATTTTAAAACCCATTAAATTCGTAGGGAATTTTGAGACGACCAAACGAGTTTCTTGTTATTTTCACCTTGTTACTTACGTTCTCTCCATTTTTCTAGAGTTCATTTCATTTGCTCATTATAATCATGACATCATTCTTAAAATGGACCAAGATGGAGTGTCAGTGAAAACGTTGGTACCCTTTTCATTCCTAAGCTGTACTTCATTTTACATCACTATATCAAAACAATTTTATATTTTACATCCCTGTTTTTTATTTTTCGTCATTATTATTATTATTATTGTTATTATTATTATCACAATTATTATTAATTGTTTTTCTCGATATTCTATGAATTTTGTGACTGTGTGTCGGGTTAATAACTAAGACATAGGTAAATTCATGTTTCGTCGTAATTTGGGAGCTTTCACACATTCGTGCCTGTATTTAAGATGATAGATTTTTGTATCATTTGTAACGTACTATATTTTGGCATTTAAATAAGTCCCAGATTTTTATGAATGTTATTTGGTTTAACCTCTGTGCACGAAATGAGCAGGGAACTATATGAACTCTTTGGAGTTGTCTTTGTGCCTGGACTTCTGTTGCTAGTTCTGTGTACTTTGTTATTTTTTGCAAGTGCTGTTTGAAGATTTGCTGTTTGTGGAACAGTGATGTCAATCAGGCAACCAATCTTTTGTCGTTTGTCTTTAAAAGTTGTCAGGTCTTGTCTGCCATGATGGATGTTTTTATCTGTGATAATTCCTCGGTTATTATTATTATTATTATTATTATTATTATTATTATTATTATTATTATTATTATTGAATCAGTGAATGAAATTTCTGCTTAGAAGACAGTGCCAATAAAATATGAATGATGATGAACAAAGTAGGAAAATTTAGTCAAACACAACTTTCACATGAACCAATGATAACTAGCAATCCGGACAGCAGAAATGGAAAGCTAGATCGAAGGTCGGTGTATGCTAGGGGTCACTCTGTCCATTGGATTGTGTCAAAGCAACGTAGAATATGCGCAAAAGAGAGAACATTTATAAGTAGGTACTGGCTGGAAACATGAAAAAATTTGAACATGATTGAATATCGCAGAATCAAGTTCAAAAACCGTGTTTCGAGGAAAAGTTATATCAAATTGAGGTTGATTTAGTTAAAATTGTCTACTCAATATGTTATGCTGGAAAGGAAGTAAAACAGGTTTCCAAAACAAACGTAAAGGAAACAAACAAAGTAACAATGGAGGTAAAACCAGTTTAAACAAACTCATATACGAATTATTGCTTTAAAAACATAAAAATCAAGTCTATTGATTTTTTACTCTCTCGCTATACTATGTAGAACGTACGTAGTAAAGAAGAAAAATCTGCTATTTTTCGATAGAAAAAGTACCAATGTGATGTCCTGTTATCGAGAAAGCGGATAAATTTCGTTTATATATACAGGAAAATACTACCTGTAACACGTGGTATCCTCAGAATTCACGGTTTGCGGGACTTAAAATGTGGATTCTGACCACACGTGTTAGAGGAAATGCATAAACCAAACTACATATGGGAAAAAGAATTATCCACTTTTTCGATGTGAGGACCTCACAACACGAGTTCTCCTGTCGATAAACCGCTGGGTTCCGCCACATCTTTAAAATGCTTTTTTACTACGTTACTATAAGTACGGTGAGAAAATAAAATGCGCCAGCAACAGAAATCCCTCCAAACCGTCCCAAAAGGGCTTGAATTTGCTGTATCCCGACGCTTGTGCGCAGGCCCCTCGCGGCCCATGCCGGACTTCGGGCAAGAGTCGCTGCAAGAGGCGGTGGCGCCGCCGCTGTCGCTGTCGGCGCCGGAGCTGGGCTCGGGCGACGCGCTGCTGGGCAGCCCGCTGCGCAACGCCGTCAGCTCCACGGAGCTGCTGCACGAGCGCGCCATGGCCCGCTTCTACCAGGCGGTGGCGGCGGAGGAGGCGCAGAAGGCGCTGGAGCGGCGCCGTTCCATTGAGGCGCCCGCCCGCGCCGCCCACGCCGCCCCCCGCCCGCGCGGCGCCTCGCTCACCGACGAGGAGGAGATCCGCCGCGTGCTGCGCCCCCGGCTCACCGTGCCCCCGCAGCAGCCGCACACCGAGCAGCAGGTACGGCAGCCAGGGGCGTACACGGTATGCACAGATATCGATATTGCTGTAACGCCTCGACATGCAAAAACTCTGTAATGCCATTCCAGTCACAATCATTCCTCTCTGATTGTTATGAGAATCTTACAGTCGTTCATTCCGGTCGCGATAGATCAACTCGAACATTGTCTGCGACACTGTTGACCGAAAGATCCTAGGGTTAGAGTGCCAATGGTGGAGCGTTTTGGACATTGGCTACATAGGTCGAATTCCACTTCTGCCTGGAGGAGAATGCTAGCAGCCGGCTTTTCTGATTGGTAGCTTTCCTCTTCTTTCCAGGCGAATGTCAGAGCAGTTCCCACACAAACCAGCCACAAAGTGCGCGGCATCTTTGCTTTCCCCTTCCACTTCACTTCCATTTATCCGTTCTTCACTCCAACCCACGTCGGGAGACCAGTCCGCAGCTCACAGCTTCTGAAGGCTCGGGCGAAGCCCCGCCGGTGGAAGTGCCGGGAAGGGAAAACTTTAAAGCGGACACGAAGGCAGCGCCAGATCTCCCGTTCCTGTGGGAAAGGAATACCTCAATTGGGATCGACTGGGAGAAGCAAACTCAGTTTACGGACCTAATGGGTTCAGAAATTGACGCGTCTCAAAGCAATATTTTCTCACTCACTCACTGTATGTTATTATGGTGGATTTGGCAAGTGGATGTGGCGTGATTGGCATCCTACACGTTTATGGCCTCTCAACACCATTCCACTCATAATCATTCATCTCTTATAATTAGTCTATTGTGCAATCCTTCATATAGTGCGAATATGTTATGGACTACGTGATGTGTATCAATCAATTCAGTCAAGTACTACACTGCATAAAAATATTAAAGAAGGAATATGGTAAGAGGATAATATTTATGAAACACTTTTGTACGTGAAGTTGGATACATGAAAAGTCTTAAAATTGAATATGCTTATAAAAACTCATTCCTATCAACAATACTTGTAGATATCAAAGTCGTGTTCTTGGGGGGAGGGGGTAACACATTCATCGTCACTACCGTAGTTTCATCATAGAACTAATTTACTCCATGATTTAAAGACATACTTCTATATTTTGTGAAGAAAATCATGTAATTAATGATCGTTAGGAAATCAATCCGTAAAATTATTAACTATCGTCCAATGTAATGAAATCTTGTATTGTATTATTACTCAATCGTTCTGTGATTCAATGACTCAATTTTCTCTCTTGACTGTACGTATACTTAATTTAGAGAATGAGCAAATAATCTTCATTTACGTGATTTCTACGTTGCGCACTAGCTCTATACTTGGAGGTACTGATCGAATTGAGAATGACCTTGTAAAGTAGAAGTGAAATCCTCAATATAGATCTGCCTATTTATCTCATACTGGAGGAACAGTAAATACTCTAACTTTGTATGTAATGAATATTTGAATTTATGTCTGTGGCAAATGCTGATATGAAAGGACACGATGACAAGCAGGTGTCATCATATTACGTATGCAACATGTTCATGGAGTACCTCCACCCATACATACTACGTTTCTGGCGACGCAGACTTATTGGTTCAAGTGGACCTATCTTTCGAAATTGCGTGCCGTCTAAATCGCCCATAAACGTGCAGAGAAATACCATTAAAAAGAGATCATTTCTATACAACTCTAGTAAGTACTGTACCTATACTAGAGAGCTTGATTTATAACGACAAATGCAAATTGTTTGCTTCTGTGAATGTTTGCTTTGATGCCGATACAGTCGGACCGGGTGGGCTGGCTCTGAGCAACAACTGTAGCAACAGCAGCGCTTTGGTCCGGAAGGTCCTTGATTTCGAGTCCTGACGGTTGAAGAAATTGTTTATTTGAGAGCAATAGTGTCAACGGTTTTGTCAATACCACTGGGTTTAATATCATATTTGGGTCGTATATTTCTTTGTGATAAGATAAAGATAAGATAAATAAGACAACGATTAATTAAGATAATTAAGATAAAGTGGTAGTTCTCTGAGTTGATTTCCCATGGTAAGGCATAAACTGCAATTTATAGCATACAATCCATTCAATTCTATTAATGGTAGAGTTCGTAGTCTTGAATTTAGGAAAATGAATCAAGACAATATGAGTTAGAGCGTAGGCTTCCGCGGCCGGAGTCAGTACTTACTAGGCTGTTCGGGTGACGCCGCGTCCATGGCGAAGGTGCCGACGTTTCGGTCGCCATTCTGCGACCTTCATCAGGGCGTATTGCCGCAATACGCCCTGATGAAGGTCGCAGAATGGCGACCGAAACGTCGGCACCTTCGCCATGGACGCGGCGTCACCCGGACAGCCTAGTAAGTACAATATGAGTTGTTGATATTAGCATATATATCATTAAGTGGCTCGTTTATGCACAAACAAATCAGTTAATGGTAATTATACACATACTGCTGTGGCTACATGCGCAAGCGTAAGTTCTACTGAAATTAATGCAGACGCAGCCAACCCCTTTCCCCCCTCGGCAGAGACTACACGAGGCGCCCATCAGGTTAGCTCCCAGGCTGTCTCCCCAGACATCACGACGATATGGCCCATGAGCCCTAAAGGGCTTTGTGCATGAGCGCACGCTGCGGCCCGCACATTGAGCACCCGGCCACAAATCCCGTGCGACTTTAAAGGGCTTTGTACATAACACACTGGGCAAGTATTACTCGCCAGCCCATCGCACTCCGACCTGCATTTCAGGCAGGGAGCCAGGCCACACCCAGATGGGGCTTACGATGCGGCCCGCACATTGATTGGTTTCTTCCTCAAAACAAGCAGGTGAGAAACATTACGTTCAAGGGTGAAACACGATCTATTAGAAATGCACACCATGCCACTACACGCAAGTCCATGCCTTGGGAGGATTCGAACCCCCAGCCCGGATGAAATACGTGCTTGATAGCAAAGTCCCTAAACTCCTTCACTGAGCAGAAATGCGAGAAGTGAAAGTTGATGAGATTTTCAGTCGCAAAATTGTTAACAGAGGTTCAGAAAAATAAGATATATAACTAGATCAAATTTCATTGTTAGTATGTTACAGCAAGATGACATCATCAACATAATGGTTAAATATTGTGGAAGATAAAGGGCGCCCTTTTGTGACAAATTGGTTAATGTTTGCCTCTTTCAATACGCATTTACTTCTATTTGAATTTTAATTTCAGCATTTAGGCTTCATATAGCATTTAATAGAAATTTTGTGATTTCTTTTCTTTTATAATTTCCTAGAGTGTATTCCTTATATGCCTATGAATGCTATAAATGCAGGTTTGTTAAATTCCCAAATATTGAAAAAGTAACTTATAGAAAAATAATTAAAAACAATTTAAAAAATAAAACTGGGCTTCAAAAGAAACCCTGTTTATGATTTCTGTAACAGTCGTAACTCACAATTTCTGTACTTTACTGGAGGAAAGAAAAACTTATCTGTTCCCTTGGTTATAAAATAAGAATTACGGCTTCTTTTTACAAGTTTAAATAAGCGCTAATAAAGTTGGAGGTAACTACAGTAAAACTTCAAATAGATTTTTCCTTGCAATTTTGTTGCTATCAAAACCATAAAACCACCGAAAATAGGAGTATTACTGTTGACCTTCACGGTATATATTTTTTATCATATGCTCTGATATAGCCTCAACTCTTAATATTTTAGCATATATTTTATATACTGATTTTATTAAATTGATTCCATGTTAATTTTCAAAATCGTATCTATAACCACTTTTAAATATTGATATTTTAGTTTAAATCCTTTCTGATATTGGTAGTATGCTGTATTTGATTGCCCGTATTACCTACTAAATTTAGAATGGATGATGGGAGCATAGGCGACTCTTCTGATCGTGTCTCAGTTTTGTAGTCTGAGGGAGCTAACGCACTATAACCTGAGTTATGGTACATGGTTTCAAGATCTCAGCCACATATACAGCAATTATCAAGTGCTTCTGTCTCTCAATACATTTTTACTGTTGTGGGAATCGTCAGGTCTTGGATTGCGATTTCAAAGCCTTCGCACTCAGGGTACATATATCTTATATTTTGTTATTTGTAGATTTATGCTTTGACATGTGTAAACCTATTGGTAACTGCAGTAGAATACGCGCCATGGAGTGCTTTCTGTTTCCAGGAATCTCTTGGTGCAAAAGAGACGGTTCAATTGCCACATCGTGTTTGAGATAGAGAGGATATATTTTTGTCATCATTCTCCGCAATCACATTGCAGCTTCTCACTTTAATTGATCACAATCGCCTTAACCCCTCTCGTGCGTCGCAATTGGATAGCGCGTTTTGGATGTTGGTAACCGAAACGTCATTTGAACTCTTACGAGTTTCCGTTGCCGGTTTTGGACTATTTAAGAATTCCAGTAGAGAAAATGATAATTGATACTGCACATTAATTGATGCAACCTTTGAGGTGTCAACGGTTGAAGGAAGTTTTTAATACTGTCTTGAGTTGTTTGGAAGTCGTTTTCAGCATTGGGTGGTGTTGAAGATGCGCAATCCTAACTCCCTGGGATACACGAAGGTGTGTAATTCCTTGTCTTTCAGAGCGAGGGTTTTAGTTCCGGCAATCAGTTTTATTACGTAATTTGTAAATGTTGTGAGATTTCTATATCTTTTATAATTTCCCAAATTTTGTTCCTGACAACTCAATCAAATGCTCTTATTACTCACTAAAAGACAGCTAGTATTATCTTTCTTTCCACAAAACAGTCTCGTGTGTGAGTTCACTAGCGAATTTTCCCTTTTGCAATTGTTATATTTTTCTTTTATCTATTACCAATTGCGTGTTTATCTCTGGAGACCTTTGGTGAGTAACACATAACTTTCGGTGAGTTTTATCTGTATATTCTGTCCAAGAATCGTGCCCGAGTACAGGTCGGCGTAATCTTTACAGGCTGAGTTGGTTATCTGAAACGTTTTACTGTGTCTTAGTTCAAATCCGAATTTTAAATCATCAAAGAGCAAAGAGTATAGAAGTGTACAGGAGTGTTGAGAGGGGGTTCATTGACAGGCAGAACCAGTAAGAGCTCAGACGCCACATTTTATATTTAATTTATTGATGATTATTGGTTCATTTTTTGCAGCGACACGAATAGTAGTCTTCCATTTGCCCATGATAGATGTGATTCGTTATCGTTGGGCTAATACGACAAAATGGCATATGTAGGATAGCCAATCATGAGAAACAATAAACATTTTTATAATCAATGGAGTAGGTGAACAACCGTTTTCTTCTTATATGCTTCTTATATGATGACGCTAATAATGATAAGTTGTTCTTTACATCCAAGGGAACATAGGCAGTATACTTTCGGAGTTTCTTCTTAGAATATGTTGCGCAGTATTCCTTAAAGCTATTTATAAACAACTTGTGATGAATTTATCTAAGCAAGGGTATATAAGCGACTGGAAGTATTGAAAGTGTTTCGTAGGGTCAGTACTAGGACTGCTTTTAGGTTTCATATACATAAATGTCAAATTTACACAAAAAGTATAGCGTTTCTACGGGATTATTCAGCTAATGGTTTAGACGTTAATCTTCACATGATAATTACTGATTTTTGTACCAGCAGTTGTGCAGTCCATCTAATCCATGGCGTTTCGAATATTATGGTTTATGTACAAATTGTTATAGAATATATTGGTCAACGTAAACTTAGAAGGCATTTTAAAATCACTTTCAGGCATACAATTATATACTATATACAATGGCAGCATTCAGAAACACCGGGCAGGATTCAGCGAAAAAAGCAGCTCGGATGAAAAGTGCATGAGCCTCACTAAATTGCAATTGTTTTCAGTAATTTATTATCTCAATATGCACAGATTAGACAAAATTGTTCTGCTTTGACATAAAAATCAGTCCATTCCAGCCACCCCTGAGAGTGTCGCAGATATTAATTTAGTAAATCATAGCTAAAGGCTGATTCAAGGAGTTACACATAACCTACTCGACACCTCCTGGCTTAAACGCGGTACATAGTGTAAAAATTGAATTATGAATACATATGGCAAACATTTTATTGGCATGAATTGATAAAAATACTCACTCTGGTATAATAAAAACTATTTGCAAAGCCCAATAATGTACAAATTTTGGCTATCATCTCTAGTCGTTCCCTTCTGGAAGGTATCGAGAATATTGCGAACTCAAAAATGCAAGAAAAAGTGAAGCTATATTCATTCCTAGATGAAAACGGTTATGTAAAAATAATAATCCTACTCATTTTATTATTTTAATTGGGCTTACATAAACAGTATTACTCAGAACTATACTTATATAGGGTATGCTTAGTCTAATGTATATTACTTCTTCAAATATTTTCAATCTAAAAAGGTGGAGGAATTCTATTGCGAAACCTCTATAAACAACTTTGATCAGCAAATGAGATGACAAAAATGTGAAATGGAAAGTCGTTTCTTATTCTAGTTCTGCGAGGGAGATTTTTACAGTGTAGCTCAGTTTTCTAGTTTTTAGTACGAAGTGTATGATTTACGTGTCTGAGAATTCAGAGGGGGAATGGTAATTTTCTCCCATTCACTTCCTAAGAATAGAAGGTATTGTAATCGTGCATCAGAAAATTCTCGGCACAAAAACTCGAATTGCAGGGTGGAAACGAAAAAAGGGGATAAATCTTGTTTATTCAATATTATTTTTCGTGAATTACCAGATGAAATGTTTTGAATGCTAAGAGGATATAATATGTTATTCTAGTGTCTTAGCAAAGTCTAAAATTGATTTTCACATTCTCGTCCATACTTCGTAAGATGAGTTCCTTGTTTTAGAGAATGGCCCCCTGTTTGGCATGTGAACATAAATGTAACTTCGCTATCAGTGCACATCTAGAGTTCTCTGTAATATAGTTTTTCAAATTATCTTCATTTTCTCACGGCAAGAAGTGAATTCATTCACGAAGGGGGCGATGAGGGATAATAGCCAAAATCTAAAGCTGATTTCCTTTGCAAAAAGCTTTTTTTTTTGCACTTTTGCACTACAAGTTGAAGGTAAATATTTTTGCCTTAAACAAGACTTTAAAACTGGCCATGTACATTTGTTGTTGTTTTTTTGAAAAACGAGTAGATTTCGCGTAATTTGCTTTTGAAATTAATGCAATTTATAAAAAGCACATTTTTTCAAAAAACGTTCCAAATTTTTCTTGCAATGTCTTGCACAGATAACACAACGGGATCTTAAAGAATGGTGCAGGTCTCATTTTCGTTGAACTTTTTGAACTTTCGAAAATTGCATGTTGGAAATAATTGAGAGACAATTATAATTTTTAATCGTCGACCCATGTGAGTATGAGACCGGTTGGAAACCCTTTTGCAGATTCATGTACAAAATACAATATTGCGGAGCCGTTATTATTAATGCGAGGAAGTATGTGCTGTTGTTGTGCCACTAATTTTAATATGTTGATGTTTAATTCAGATTTGATGGTAGATATTTTACATAGAGCCCACAGTCTCCTTGTTTTGTTTATAATGTAAATAATGTTTAGGATATCGTCAGGGAGCTTCGTATAAATTTTCATTTTTTCTCAAGGTAGTTTTATTTCTGAATTAAGTATTGCTTTATGAATGTAGCCGTTTAAGTACGAGATGGCTTGATTTTTTCCCAGTGAATATTTCAAATTTTTATTTTAAGTGACAAAAATCTTACGTTTTTTTTTTTGAAATTTTGACCAGGTTATTCTTAGTGAGTGAGTCCTGGGTGGGGTGAGTGATGGGAAGGGAATTGGTGGGAGAACAGCACAGTGCTTTGGCCGGAATCGAGATCAAAGGTGGTGTTGTGTGGAATTCTATGTTTGAATTTATGTTTCATTCAAGGAGTTCCACGTTCCACCATGAAGTAATTTGAATGTTCCGGGGTTGGTGACAATTTTAAGGGTTCAATTATTGATGAGAGATGATTGATGAGGAGTGCGAGTATTTTGCCATCACCCGTGTTGGGTTTACAAATTGTCTTTAGAAATAAAATCCCCGAGTAGCATTATGTTGTTTGATGAAAGGAAAATGTTGCTGATATTGTTAGAAATTAGTTTGGAGGTAGGCCATTTACTACTATGCCCATGTTTGTTTTTGAAATTTTACGTTGTCTTCAACACGTTCCAGTTGAAGGTAGTTTGATGTAGTGGTTTTGCTTGAATTTAACTGCTGCTATTAGCACCCTCCACCAAGGTCTAGGGTTCTATCTTGTGGGTAAATCGTATATTGTTAAAGGAGATTTTACTTGTGTAGTTCAAGAAAATTTCACTTATGCATGCCACATCAGCAACGTATGTGTGCAAAAATTGTATTCGTTTTTCTTGATTTTAATTGTCATCTGCAATTAATTAACGTTACGTTATTTTGATTACTCGGTGACATTATTGTTAGTTAGGATTCAGGATACGGAATTTCGAATGGAGTAAATGATGGTAGGGATTAACGGATTTATGAAATTGAGTATTCTGGATGTGATGAATGGCCTCAATAATAGTGCTCAGGAAGGGGATATTTTGTTGGCTTGTATTTGCGGTGCTTTGGGGGTGGCGTCTATTGGTTTAAGCAAAGGAGGTTTGTGCGGGAGGAAGAATTAATATGTGTGAAGTTACAGAGTTTCTGTAATTACAGTAGGGAAAGAGACTGGGAGGTGAAGTGGATGCAAGTTGAGGGGCGTGAGGTGTGGGGTTTAGATGGCGATCTTTATTGATGATGGAGTTTGTTGTACGAACTCTAAGGGGTGTGGTAGTTGGGACTGGAAGAGGTGTGATCGACTTCCTAATTGGGTCTGCTTTACAGTTTTGCTTTTAGTGTTTTGGCTTTTATTTGGAGTAATGATTTGAGGAACAATAGGTACAACTTACTTGGTGGTTGCGATTGAAATTAGTGTGGCCATAGGTTTTGCTTCGATCAGTACTGATCAGTAACATAAGTCACAGATTTGATCGATAGCTAAAATATTTTCGATTGAGACTTCAACTGGGTGGGGGCCATTGAATACAGCTGCTACAACGGGGACTGGAGCGCTGTTCTTGATAAGCCTGTTGAATTAATTTCGAGGTGGGAATTTTCTCTTAATTTCTTGGATAACTTCAAATTCTGTGATCGATAGATTCACATTCTGAAATACTACTGAAATTGCCGGTTCTTTGTAGGCGTAGTTCTCTGTGTGGATCATTTTAGGCGTAGCATCTCTGAGTTTTGATAAAGTATTTCACGATATTGTGGATGCCTGTGCTCTTAGCTTAATTTTCAGATTCTTTAGTTCTGTTAGGTGCTGACTGAGGAGGCATTGGATTGTTCAAATGGCTCGAATGAGCTAGCAGCCAGCTCCTTCATATAGAGCTCTTTTGACTCTTTTGACTCTTTTGACTCTTTTGACTCTTTTGACTCTTTTGACTCTTTTGACTCTTTTGACTCTTTTGACTCTTTTGACTCTTTTGACTCTTTTGACTCTTTTGACTCTTTTGACTCTTTTGACTCTTTTGACTCTTTTGACTCTTTTGACTCTTTTGACTCTTTTGACTCTTTTGACTCTTTTGACTCTTTTGACTCTTTTGACTCTTTTGACTCTTTTGACTCTTTTGACTCTTTTGACTCTTTTGACTCTTTTGACTCTTTTGACTCTTTTGACTCTTTTGACTCTTTTGACTCTTTTGACTCTTTTGACTCTTTTGACTCTTTTGACTCTTTTGACTCTTTTGACTCTTTTGACTCTTTTGACTCTTTTGACTCTTTTGACTCTTTTGACTCTTTTGACTCTTTTGACTCTTTTGACTCTTTTGACTCTTTTGACTCTTTTGACTCTTTTGACTCTTTTGACTCTGTTGACTCTGTTGACTCTTTTGACTCTTTTGACTCTTTTGACTCTTTTGACTCTTTTGACTCTTTTGACTCTTTTGACTCTTTTGACTCTTTTGACTCTTTTGACTCTTTTGACTCTTTTGACTCTTTTGACTCTTTTGACTCTTTTGACTCTTTTGACTCTTTTGGCTATTTTGACTATTTTGACTGCGCTCGTTGCGCTCGCTGTGGATATGGAGTTCATTGCTGGATATCCATTTTTCCTGGGTGACACGAGTGAGAGAGAAGGAGGTTACACTATCGGTTTTCGATGTTATGAGGTCAGACTTTTGCGGGGCTTGTAGGTGGTTCATATTACTTGGCCTGTGTTTAGACTGAGTACGGATACTATTGATTCATTGTGAGGAATCTGTACTTCACATCATGAAAAATTAGAATGTTTATGGCGGAACATTTCACTATATAAATTTTGAGGATTTTGAGGAACATACGTTTTAGTAACACTGTAACGTCTATGATTCAGTAAGTGGCGGTGTGATCGACGTCACTAGCTGAGCAGTATCTTGCACTATCACTTAGCCGGACTTCGTTGCGGACGGCAAAAAAAAAAAAAAAAAAAAAAAAAAAAAAAAAAAAAAAAAAAAAAAAAAAAACAACAACGTGGAGAGTCAATACTGCTCTGGGGCAAGACGGGCTGTCGCGGAACTGCTGAGCCCGTCCGAACTCGACCGCGGTCCGATAAAGAAGGAATAATACACCTTAATTGTTAAGCGGGGAGTAGACAAAAGAATTAATCAAAAACCAAAACAACGTCTATAGAAGGCTAAAAGGAAGGCACACAAAAGAATCGCTTGCCGGATAAATCAAGCATGGAAGTGATCAAGAGTGAAATATGGTCGACTAAAAGCTACTTCAATGCCACTGTATCGCGGCTGGAACACTGCTACCCATATCTCTTTAATTCACGTTGTTGGTGATACGAATATTTTATTCAATACAGAAGCTCTAAATAGTACAATAAACGTGTAAACTTCTGAATGTTTTAAATTGGTTTCGTAATGACAAATTAATAGTCAACGAAGGAAAACGTTTTCAATGCAGTTCTCGACGATGTGTAATTGACCCATGTGAAGATAATATTTATGTCTTTAAATTCAGCCAAGCCCCAAATGGAACGTCCATTCAAATGATTTGAACTTAAAGTTAAAGTCATTATGCTAGACTTTCAGAAATCATTCATATTCAGTTAGCCCTCGTATAGATAATGAGATACCTTCGTACAGATAATGTGTATTTAGCGAATCTTCATTCTCGCCAGAGATAAGGAATAATATTAGGGAGAAACACCTCCTAGAGTTTATAATAACAGAAAATAATTTTACTAATAGAAACAAATCACACCCACGTGATTCGTGTAAACATCTCTTTATTATGCTTGGAATTATTCCATTGCCTTGCCGATGAATTAAGTTTTTGTCAAAAATGACATACCTAAGTGTGGGAACGTATTTTTTCTCTCCGACCATTTAATAACATACGTATTCCTGGTGTGTACTTTAGTAGTTTGTCATCGATTACACGCCCCGTGGAATCCAGTTTGGAAGAACGACCTATCGATCAATCACATTCTTAGAATTTTCGGAATCCATGGGAAGAATTTCTTACTTTTCGCACTTTGTAGAGGTGGCTCAGGGCATCAACTGATGTCTTTGTAGTGCCTCTAACCAGTAAGTTCTATGGTTCGAGTCTGGGTGTTGACAGAATTTTCGACCAGAGCTAGATAGCGAGGTCGCTAACTCGAGAAGAATTTCGCGGTCCCCTGTTCTGATCGGTCATTTCCTATGGTTCCTCCGATCAATATCTGGCGAATATCGGAGCAGTACTCTAGCAAACGGAGCACGGCCCGCGCGCGGGCTCTGCTCTTTATCTTACTTTACCTATCCTCATCCCTTACTCTCCACGGCCACGCGTGTCTGGAGACCAGTCGGGAACTTTGCCCCGGCAGAGGAGGTGCCCCGCGCTTGGGAGACGCTCGGGGAGGGAGAACGCCAGCGCCGATCTCCCCGCCGCTTGCTGTGAAAAAATCATTCACCGCGCTAACGGGACTAACGTCCGTAGTAGTTGACGCGGCCGGAAGCAGGAAATAATCAATTCTATTTCTTGCTATAAATCGCACTGGTAATTGAACAGGAAGTGAACCATGAAACCGGCGTCAGTGAGAATGAAATAAGAACGCCACCTAAAATTCTGGAAATTGCGAATTCGGCTACTCTACAATTATTGCCAGAAAAATCAAGTATTATGAGCAACCGTAGACGACATTTATGGAGTGGTGGCGAAGGATTAATAGCGAAAATTCTTTTAGCGACGATTTCGTGGCTTACATTACACAGCACTTTCGACCTAGAAAGCGAGATCTTAATCAGCCTTTCTCTACATTCCGATATTTACATAGCGGTACTTGAAGGCCACAAGCTGAAAGGAGGGGGCACGCCATCCAAGCGGGTGCTCAAACACTAAAAAATTAAGTCCTAACGAAGCTGCGGACTGGATGTCCCTCTCCGTTCAGCTCGTGACCTTCAAGTGTCACTATGTAAAACTCGGAGTATACAAGTAGTTTGAGGGAGATTTACTCTATGTGAGGAAGCATATTGTTCATATAGAATGTACTAAAATTAGAAGCTTACTCTAAATTGTGCACTTTCCTTAAAAGAAACTGAGTTCTATGGAGTTACAAATCTAAAACGTTCACTTCCGAATAAAAAAATAAAGGAAGGAAGAAAAAAAGAAATTCATCTTAGAAGCTCCAGACGATGTACACCTTGCAAGAGGTAATAATTGAAATACTATATAGACATGATTATATTTTGCACTACATAAAATAATTAAAGCATTGCATTTCTAAAATGACACTAATAATTTGTGGTGCTTGTAGAAACGAGATTCACTCCATGAAAATGGAAGTATTTGGAGGTCTTCGCGTAGCTTATTTTCGGTTATATTCTCGATTTTTCGAAATTCGCAAAAAAATATTTATAACTACAAAACTGATGATAGATTTTGGCTCAGACAGTCTGAGTTCATGCACATTTTTTGTAAAAGTTAGTTTTTGCGAAATTTGCGTTTGATGTTTGCGAAAGTTTGAACATATCTACTTAATTTTTGATTTATATAATTAATGTATTAATGAATTTCAAATAAAACAAATATCTGTTCAAATTTCTTTCTGAATATTTAAAGATCTTAAAGAAAATGTAGTCTTCTCGTCCTCAATAATGGCTATTATTTACTCGTAGAAATTACTATACTCTCTTCTACGTCCCCTGTGTCGTAAACATTAACTCATTACTAATAGCCATTATTACACGGTCGTTGAAGAATATACTATCAGCCAATATAGATGTCTATAATTATAGCAGTAACGTAGGAATCATAATCATTAGGAGTGAGTATCAACATCTCACAACAAAATACTCACATATAATACGTGTGTATTAATTTATGGATTACTAGTTCATTACTGATGTTTACCACTACTACTTGTTACTACTACTGCTACTACTACTGCTACTGCTACTGCTACTACTACCACTACTACTACTACTACTACTACTACTACTACTACTACTACTTCTACTACTACTACTTCTACTACTACTACTTCTACTACTACTACTACTATTACTACTACTACTAGTAGTAGTAGTAGTAGTAGTAGTAGTAGTAGTAGTAGTAGTAGTAGTAGTAGTAGTAACAGATACTGGAGGACATCGGCATACAAAGAATATTGTGATTCCTAGGCCACATGGAAGGAAGAAATTGAACATGGCTTGAGAAACGGATCGTTCTAGGTAAAGTAGAAGGAAAAAGAGGGCGAGGAAGAGCAGCCATGAGATGGATAGACGAATGCAAGACCATCACTGGTATGGGCCTTTCAGAAGCAATGAGGAAGGCAGAGAATCGAAAACAGTGGAAAAATACTATGGAAGCCATCTCGATGGGTCACCTGAATTCTGTCTATGGAAGAACATGAGCAAAGACGTCTACTGCTATCAATAGATGTTGAACTCTCACCACTACCATGCACAAAATGGTATTTTTGAAGTAATGGAATCTTCTCATTAGCTTTTGGCTATGGGTGCAAATAACCTAAAAGTAATGCTTCATCTATTGAATTCACACTGTAATTTCGTTCAACTTTCAATACACCATACTAACTTTTAAAATTTCTCAAGATGTTACTGGAAACCAATTGTCTCTAGCTTTGTTAGCTTTTTCGTAAATGTTCATCCATTTTGTACGAAAACTGTTAGTGACTGTTTAGAATTATCTATGGTTTCTACACAGGATATGAGAGGCGACTAGAAGCGCGGAGATTTCAATTGGCATGCTAGCCGCACAGCTAGGCCTAGAGGAACAGACTCTAGAACACCAATTACAGCTGTATTTCGCGAGGAAAGGATATTGTTGGGCGCCAAATCCAAAATCGTCGGCTTGCAGCCAAGAAGGACAAATATATCAAATCAAGCAACAACTGGCTGGGTTCAGTTCAGAGCCAGCGTTGTTGCAGCGACACTAACGCTGCTAGAGTGTGTCCCGAAGGAAGCGAATTTTCCGCACTAGCTAAATAACTAGGGGGCATTCAGCCACTGCCCAGAGGACAATTCTAACGGCCGACTGCTCTGATCAGTATCCGAACACACGGGCCTCAGACTGCGTGTGTCTTCCATGCCCTATCCTTATCCATTACTTACATACACTTGCACTTACACTAACACTTACACGCACTTACCAAACACGTCGAGAAACCAGTCGGGAGCGTCGAGAACCAGTCCAGAGAGGGTCCAACTGAGGCGGTGCCCCGGTGAAGATGGGTGTTCGGGAGGGTATCCCCTGCAAGCCGACGTGTAAGTCAGCGTCGGATCTCTGGTTCCAGCAAGGGAGACATACTACCACCGCCCACGAGAAAACATTCACTACTCTTCCGAGACTACTGACTACAGCAGTTGACGTGTCCCGAAATATCAAAAAGCAAGCGATGATGCCGGGGTAATGGCGAAATGACGCACTCAGCCTTGGGACCACGCGACACGCGATGTTTCAAAATTCCGTTCTCTTTACCGTCCGCTGACGGCCTAGAGTGTCTGACATTGTACTTTATGCTTACCCTATCGCGCGATAACGAAATTTCAGCCAGCAAATACGTAAAATGCATTAAATTTTACGGGAGAATGTAAGCATCGGGGTTTTCCACTTGCCAGTGTAATATTTCTTTGATAATTTCGTTTTGAAATATTTGCGCATTCATTTTTGTTGAATTTACATCATCACTGATAATAGAAATTTCACCTCGCGAGTCGAAATGTAATTTTTAATCGCCTTTAAGGTACGTGATGCAGGATAAATAGTTCTTGATATTTGGTCGAAGATACTGTGCATGTTTTAGGGGTTCTTTATACCAAAATAGTATTTTTTTTAATCGTCTGTTCCTCTCTGCATTTGTGAACATCACATTTGCCTAAACCGTAGAGTATCGATTATTTAAAAACTTATGTTTTTTGTACATATAGTTTAACTTAAAGTGTGTGATTTGAAAACACTTTTTTCTTCTTTTTTGGAGATACCTTATACGCAGATCATATCGTAGCATTTATATTTTCTGAAAACTGCTACAAATAACTTCGAAAACAATTGTGACATCTTAGAAAACTCATGTGAAATATTATACATGTTTGTGTTTCTATCCTCGACATTCTATAATCATTTAACTTCATCTTCAATTATATTATTTTCACTGCACTTGATAAGCAATTACCTGTTGGTGGGATATTGGATAGCTGTTTTATGAAACAGATATAACTTTTTAAATACATATTTAGTTATTTTGAAAAATAAATCAATATTAGAACTTGAATTGTTCTAAATTTGAACTAGAATACACGAAAACGCTGTATAATCTGGCATTAAAATATTAA
Source organism: Gryllus longicercus (assembly GCA_038098605.1). Classification (NCBI taxonomy): domain Eukaryota; kingdom Metazoa; phylum Arthropoda; class Insecta; order Orthoptera; family Gryllidae; genus Gryllus; species Gryllus longicercus. Next base: position 412,634 of record JAZDUA010000341.1, read on the forward strand.
TATTTTCTATTTAAGCAGCAAATGTATAAAATATTACTTAAAAATAGAATTAGAAAGAAAAATGAAATATATTTCAATATAAAACGTTATGCTAACAAAAGATATCAATCTAAAAGCAAAAAAATAACAAGGGGAATTCATTGCCGTGTATCATAATCAGTAGTTTATAGAGCATAAAGGTACAGTGCTGTGACTATCATTGATTTCAGACGTTTCGCTTATTTTCACGATTTATCATCAATGTTTATTATTTATAGGACACCAGAGAAGTTTTTCCACTAGGCGCACTTTGTAAAAGAAAATAGCTAAGAGAACACATGCTTCGTTTACGTATGAATATTGGCTGAAATCACTATCCTCGCGGATACCACTTGCATTTATTGATTAGGCATTACTTGCGGGAAAAATATAGGTAATAGAAAACAATAAATCTTTGGATGCTGGGAATATACGTTTATTGAAGGCAATGCAAGCCCCAGGATCTAATATAAAATTGTGTTATTTTCCATTTTATCATTAATCTTTAACTTCGAGTGAATGGTATTCAACCTTTGGATTTAAAATACTTACCCTCTTTCTCAGCTAGTGGAAATTCATATTTACAGGTCTGAACATTTAATTTTCGCAGAAATTCAACAATTTGTATTATGTTAACCTGAATACTCATTGTAGGTATCCGTAACATTCTCAGAGAAACATTAATCAAACAGTTTATTACTGATTGGAATTAGTGCGAGTTCGAGGTTTTGTTACATGGTAATGGTTGTTCCCCGCCATGGAGGCAATTTTGATTTGTCCGTATCCCATTGTGCTCCCACGTCTTTCATTTGTTCCTGGTCGTCGACCTTGCCCTTGGCCTCTCAAGCCTTTTGGCGCTCCTTCGCGCGGGAGCCTGCGCCAGCTGATTGCGTTGTGGCTGTCGCAGGCGCAGGCCCAGGCCCCGGCGCCGCCGCCGCCGCCGCCGCCGCCGCCGCCGCCGCCGCCGCCCAGCGCGGTGCGCGCCGTGCCCAGCGAGGAGGAGGAGGAGCAGCTGGACTTCGCGCGGCTGCGGGAGCGGCTGCGCGACGTGCCGGGCGGCCGGCTCCCTGGCCGCGCCGCCCGCGCCCCCGCCCCCGCGCCCGCCCCCGCGCCCGCCCCCGCGCCCGCCCCCGCTCCCGCCCCCGGCCCCGCCCCGCAGCGCGCCGCCTCCGAGGAGTCGCGCGACGAGTCGGACGGCGACGCCTACCTCACCGGCCGCTCCGCCGACGAGTCGGCCGACGCGTCGCTCGACTACGAGGACGACGAGGACGACGAGGACGAGGAGCCGCCGCTCGCCCCCCGCCCGTCTCGCTCGCGCTACGCCCAGGACGACGAAGAAGCGGAGGAGGACACCTACCACCCACGCAGCATGGTCCCGCGCGGCGTCCTCCAGCGGCAGACGCCCCCGCCGGTGCCCCCGCACGCCCGCTCCCCGCTGCCCTCCCCGCCCCTCGCCACGCCCAAGCCCATCCTCAAGAAGCGCTCCTCGTCGCCGGCGTCCCCCGTGCGCTCGCTGTCGCCGGCGCCGGCGCCGGCGGCGGAAGACCCCGAAGTGGTGCTGCGGCGCCGCCGCTCGCCGGCCCCGGGCCCCGAGGAGCACGGCCCCGCCGGCGCGCCGCCCCCGCCGCAGGCCACGCCGCGGGCCGGCGACGTCGGGCTCTCGGCCGCCGAGATGGCCCGCCAGCGCCGCCTGCAGGCGCGCCAGTCGTCCCTCGAGGAGGAGGAGGCGCTGGCGCGTGTCATCTCCGACCACTACGGAGCCATCATCCGCGAGTACGGCAGGAACAGGAGGCCGCAGCCCAAGACGTACACCAACATGGCGGAGCTGAAGGCCGCCGCCGAACACCAACCGCGCCCCTTGCCCATCCCGGTCAAGGCTGCCCCGTCGGAACCCAAGTTGGCCGCTCCGAAGCCCAAACCCAAAGAGGACCCCGAGGAACCTGCCGAGGAACCTGCCCCTGTGGGTCGATTCGCCTGGATGTGGGGCTGGGCCAGCTGGGGCAGGTCGACGGAAGCCGACCCCAGCGCGGACAAAGATGAAAAAAGGGATGAAAAAAAACCTCAACCAAAGCCAGAAATTAAATCAGCGGCCAAACCGGATAGTAAACCAGAGGCAAAGCCAGTTGCACAAAAAGAAGAGGAAGAGGAGGAATCGGAGGAAGAGGAGTCTGAGGAGGAATCGGAAGAAGAGTCTGAGGAAGAGTCGGAGGAGGAGGAGGAAGAAGAGGAGGAGGAAGAACCGCCGAAGAAGGCAGGCCCGCCCGCAGCCCAGGCCCCGCCGCCGGCTCCGACGCCCGCCCCCGCCCCCGCCCCCGCCCCGCAGGCCCCCGCGCCCGCGCCCGCGCGCCCGCCGCCGGTGCGCCCTCTCACGCCCGAAGAGGAGGAGGCTCTGACGAAGGTGACGCACGCACTACCACTCGCTTTGCTCACCACGTCATTCATGCAGCAACGTAATAATCAACATTGGTTAAGGAGCCAGGAGGTATCAACCACCAAGTTTATTGAAAATATACTTAATATTAAAAATAATTAGCCACTCGAATCTTCTGCCGTCGTCCGTGGCTCTATAGACACGGCAGTAGTTAATGAAATTCAAAATGAAACCTATGAAATGAATTGAACTTAAATAAACAAATAGGAATGGACGTGATACAAAAATCAACAATGTAAAATCTTTAGAAATGGGAAATATTCAAGTGTCATGGAATGATACCGTGGACCTTAACTATTCTTTTATCTGTGCGTTACTGTGACTGACTCAAAGGGGGAAGCCAAGGGAGGAAGTGAGTCAGTGATGAGTTTTAGTAGGGGACTGCATTTTACTAGAGATTGTTCATTAAGGGCTATTAAATGCGGGTTTTGAATAATTTGAAAATGGCTAAATTCTCTAAAATATTCATTTTATTGTCTTTTTTCTAAATGGAGAATTTTGAAATTGATATTAGAGGCGAAAGAGTGATTTTCTTACATTAGGTGATTACCAGGTTATTTTCTCCTTTGTACAGTCAATGAAAATGGGATAAGTTTCCCGCAACATGTGTATGGCTTATTATTTTTAATATTAAATATATTTGTAAATGAACTTTCTCGTTGATACCTCCTGGATCCTTAATCATTATAGTTTACCACAATATCTCTGCTGCCACCGCGCAAATTATCTAACAGAATTGGATTTACAGACCTAATGCCAGTGAATGCTGTATGGTTGTTTTCCTTGATAAATACCTCACATATCACAATTGCCAATTACATATAATATTAACCTACAAAAGTGATAGTAATATAGAAGGATAAAACGGATAAATGAGAATAGTCGGCCTAGATAACGCAATGGTAGGGAGTGGGAGCTGGTTTACATGGGTCCGTGGGTCTGTGGTTCGAGTCCGGCATAATTCGTTTTACATCATGCAAATGTGATGGAGATACCAAGATCTTCGTTAACTTGTGACTCCTGTTTAACCTTATCGTGAACGTTACTCTCCAGCGTTACTGTACTCATCTCTTTTTAGTGCTGAATGCTAACAAACTACCAGGTTAAAATTGGCCGTTAACATTCATATACTTCTCTCTTTGGCGGACGATGAAAGGTTTATTATAATGAGATTAGTTCGTTTACGCGACTTAGAGAGATCAGTTTTCATTAAGGCAAAAGCTAGCTCTCTTTTATATTGAGAACTCCCTACTGTATTTGTCGTCGAGACTCAAGGATTCAAAGAGTTCAACAAAAATTAATATGCGCCATTTTTAAACGTTGTTTGGAATCCGTGGGAAAAAAATGAATTGTAATGATTTCAAACAAAAATTGCTTGAAAATCACTTGATTTATAAAAAATTGTTCATTACCATATTTTAAGATTTAATATTTTAGGCCAATTTCATTAAATAAAAACATCTCTATCGTCAATTTTGTACTATTGCAATGTTCATTTTTTTTGCAGTCTTTAATGATATAGAGGGTTCACTGAAAATTGGACAATTTTCTTAACATCATTTGGATTATGCGAGAAAAAAAGAAAAAATCTGAGGCCCTTTTTGCGAAAATAAGGGTTTAAAAATTTCTTACATTTCAACAACACTAAATTGTCTATGACCATATTTCAAGATCTTTGTAAAACAGTTTTCATTAAAGAAAAATATAATACCTTCAATATTGTAGTTGTAAGGTTTGCAGCTTTGCAATTTTCGAAAAATCAGAAATTTCAACGAACATCAAACAATTTATCTCTTATGCGTTTTTCACCCTACAAAGCTTAATAGAAACGTTTGGTGCCATTTTTGAGAAAATTTTGAAAATGTTGAGGCTTCGTGTACAATACTTTGAAAAAACAAAATATCTGTTTAAAACTCTTATAGCCTCAAGTTCGTTCAGATGGCTAGGAGAATATCAATTTTGGAGAAGATCGGCTGAACGATTTTGGCGCTAGTGTTGACCATATATATACAGACGTTTTGCCGTCAACTGAGTTTTCGGTATCAAGCACCGATAAAACATGGATTCTGGTTATGCCCCGAGTTAGAAGAAGTAAATTCCTTTATATAGGAACAGGATCAAACCTTAAGAATTTTTCTGTGCAAAATTCCCCTTTTTCTAGCGCACGTTTTCAATACTTTCTTTCACATTCGTAAGAGCAAGAAAGAGAAAATAAAGTGATTACAGCAAAAATTATTCAGAGTATGTGAATAGTAGAGAAAAACATGTTTTTGTGTTATCGAAGAATCAACAAAAGAAGTGTGATTCCCTTTCATCAGTAAAAAAATGCAGTATGATTGAAATATACAATGGAAAATAAAATATGTGTGTAAAATCCGAGGTGAACTATCATGTGATGAAATGTTCTTGTGAATAATATATGTGTTGCACGTTAACATTAATACTTTACTGGCAATACTTTAACGATATGACATTTATTGCATGAAATGTATTACATACTATAAATTTACATTATTTGTCCGTGATATTCTTAACATTGGTATTAATTTATTTCTTAACCCTCTAATTTATATCCATGCATCGCATTAATTTTCATCATGGTAACCGTGCTATCCATTTAGGCTAAAAGTAATTTTTTTTACAATCTTGGCTGTCGAGAATCCGCTTCTAGGTATTTATGCCCCGACCTCTGCAACAATGTCTAGGATACAGCCTCTCTGGGGGCATCAATTTTCTCTTGACTGTATTCGCAGAAACATACGTCTTCATTGAACTTTTTTTAATCCTAGAGCAGGAATACATCGAAAAAGTTCAATTTATGTTTGAGCTCGAAACGTTTCTGAAGAGCCTTACAGAATCGATGTGAAGTTCTCGCGCATGCGGAACAAGCTTCTGAAGTTGTCTTTAATCATTGTTGTTACGTAAGGCCGTAACCACCGATAAGGCACGGTCAAGGCTGTTTAAACAATGCAGATGCGAAAGAGTGTTCTGCTCTTGTCATGGTCGCATCCACTCGCGATTGGTTTCGTGGTATAGATGAATTGATTGCCACATCAGTCAAATTGTACATTTACAGCAGCGGAACGTGAAACGAATTATAAAAGTCAGATTAACTTTCATTGTAACAGAACGATATGGTAATTAGTAGCCCTTTGTACCGCCATTGCGGTCCGTTTAACTTTTCCCGTAATAACTTATTTGAGACCTTTCAAATTGTAAATCTAGCATATGTTTAGCAAACTTCTTTCTTTACAATGTCTCCAAATTACAAATTTGACTAAAACGTTTTTATTCATTAAAACGAACTAAGGGTTATAACAGCACATACGTTCTTGTACTATTTGTAATAATTACGTTTTATAATAGTAGCTGAAGTCGTACAAAAAATCCCCTACATTGCAGCTCCATAGCGCATGTGTTCGCAACCAGCGACATGCTTCGCTACTGTGATTCGAGATCACAGCAGTTCGGACGCATCCTTATATTTGTGAAAATTCAACGTTTTAATAAACATAGAATTTAGTGTATTGATTTAAATACTCATGTAAAGTATGATCCGTTCCTTGGTACAAATCATAAGTATTGTTTACGTATTTGACGAAAATAGTCACAATTTGATTCAAAATTGCCCGAAATTTACTAATATTTCAAAAAATGTTTATAAAATAATATAAAGATATAATGTGGAATAAATTCCATGAAGTAGGACAGAGAAACAGAGCTGACAGAGGTTTTCGAAACAATACGATACGATAAAAATGTTTTCTCAATGTGTCTCTATCGATCTAAGGCAACTTAATTTGAACTCCATAATTCTCTTCTGCACAAGCGTTAACATTCTGAAAAAAGGATGCAAATGTTCATAATTTTTCATGAAAACTAATAACATCTTTTATTGCAAATTGAGTCTTACAGCACATCTTTTCCAAATTAAAATTTGTTTGGATTGGATTTTGTTTGCTCGATGGCTTGCTTCCTCAATGCTTCCTCCATTGTCTATTGTAGAAAGCAGTCTCTGTAGACTCTACGACTAGGTTTAGGCTTTACACTTTTACAACATATTAAATAAATATATATTTTGCATCTGTTGCCCAATCTTCTTTGAAAATTAAGTCTACTATACGTAATAATCGAAGGCCAGCTCATGTTACTAGTGAAACCAACAGCATTAACGAAAATGAAGTGTAAGTCGAATAAGGAATTGATATCGGTACTCTACATCGTAGTGCACTGTATTTTTCCGATACGCGCAATAATTCGCTAGATATTAGTAGCGTAGATATTGCAATTTAATGAGGATTCTCGTGTGTTGCTAAAACACATTTCTAAAAGCCGTAAGTGTATAATAAATATAGATAAGAGATGGACCTGAAAAGAAAATGCCTCAACGATGATGGCGAAGAATGTACTACGAGAAAAGGCTCTACTAAACATGTGAAACAACCTTCTCCCGAATAATTGCATTGTGCTGTTATACGTGCTTTGCACGCTCTGCTGTAAATATGTATGTATATTTGTTTTACTGTATTTTTCGTTTGAATTGGTGAGTCTCAATATTTTATGATTATATCGAGTGCTATTTCATTAGAATAATTTAGTTTGATTGGTATCATCCGTGCAACTTCCATTCACATTCTGTTTAACATTTTGGGGGTCTTCTGAAAATCACCCCGCGTATTTCTATTTTTCCACCAATCCTCAGCGTCGCTACAAATGAGCTCGCCCATCTTTCTTTTCATTGGTGGAGGGGAATAGGTCGAATTCTTCGTGGAAAGTCGCGCGTGCACGAAAGCGATTGAGTCGTTGAGCGATTTCTTAAGGAGGGCCGATTCACAACGTGTCGCGCACGCAGCGCAGAAGCTACGCCTCTCCGGCCGATTAGCTTCATCGTGGATGAGCGAGAGAGAGAGAGAGAGAGAGAGAGAGAGAGAGAGCAAGCCCTGTCCTGCCTCCGCGCTCCATCTCACGCCTATCACTGCAATTTTCGGTAGTCGTTTCGTGGTTCGGTAGGCCATGCGTCGTGCGAAAGGGCTACGTAGACTCCCACCGCAATACGTTGGCGTTTCGTCGTCATAAACCCGTCCCCACTCTTCCTCCCCCGCAGCTGGGAAAGGAGTCGTCCTCCGCTCTTTGTGCTCGAGCTCTATTGCCCTGGCCCCTTGCGCCTCCAAAAGGCCCTTCTTGGTGTTTTCTATTTATTTGATATTACTTATGAGTAATGCAATATTTCAATACAGAAAGGTACATGTGCATTTAGCAAACCTATAGGTTTTCAAAATAACAGATGTTAAAGATACACGGGACCGATAAATGATATAAATTCAATTTGTTGCAATTAAAATGCTTATTTTTTTATTATGTAATGTAACTGTTTACTGTAATATATATTTCCTCACTTTTATCGTATCCGTCATTGTTATGCACACTGCAAGCTTTTTTTCAAAATTATCACAGTGATTACTCGTCTGTCAAACTTTATTTCCTAATTTAATATATAAAAACACTTTGTTTCCAAAAATGAATAGGCTCTGTAGTTTCAAATCACGAATTGATAAACAAAGAATATTTACGTGAGAAATGTATTAAGGAAATTTTTGTATTTCAGCTTTGTAAACGATCTTTTCTGCTGCAAGAAATAGTTCATAATCGGTCATTTTACGGCACAAATGATGAAATATTAGATTTTACGGCACGAATGATTGCGTCATTACACGTTGACCCAATCGCAGTTCCAAAATGGGGGGAAGCAGAGGTAAACGGAACAGCCGACCACACTTTTCTTGCACCGGTGTCAACCGAGACGTCAGAAGAAAGTTGTTTCGCAAAATTAAGTTTGATTCTCTTTCATTTACAATGCTTTTATTTAAAAAATTAGCGCATGCAACTCCTTTATAATGTTTTTCTTATCATACAAATTTGAAAACTCGCTCCTAACGTCACTCGCTTCCCATTATAAACTAATTGCATAAACTAGTACTTAGACACGTTTTCTGTGATAGAAATGTCGAAGAGAAAAATATTAAAATATTCTTTATAAATATTACCACACTATTTCCAATTTAAATTCCAAAATTATATGCTTTAAGGTTACTTTATCAAAATTTTGAAAATTGATGAAACTTTATTTTCTGTATTATTTACATCGTAACATTCCTCAAATTTGAATGTTCCATAATTTTCCATCTAATTTATGCATTAATTTGTTAGCCTTTTATGTGGCAGCATTATTCAGACAGAAAAACTTCATTTTCTAATTCAAAGAATCCACTTATCATATGATATTCACTGGAGAAAATCGTTTCCGCTTGAGTGTGGTAATGGCAGTTTATTACAGGTGATGCAATGAATGTTGTAGTCAAATCTGATTGATTTGTCTAGAAATGTCCACAGTACAAGTGATATGGTGAAGAACACGCTAATGCTCAGGGCTAGGATATAAAGCGAAATTGATAAAACTACTGATAAAACCGAGTGAAGTACTCGTTTCTGGTTGACGTGGGAAATTCTTAAGCCATGCTCGTTCATATCCCTTAGAGAAAGGATCTGTGCAATAGAATGTACACAAACGGTGGGAGTGTTAATTTTCCGAATTTCATATTTGTTTCTTACTAATTTAATCCCTTTTTTGTTGAAGGTGGCTGAGAAGAAGGTTCGAACAACCATTGAATACCTCACAGATGTGGCCATGTTCTCCGTGGCCTGCTGGCTGTACGTGTTCGAGGACGAGTTGTACGCAGTGCCAGTGCTGCTGCTGATGGTGTATCGTCAACTGCGTGATGCAGTGCGCAATCGAATTCCGAAGTTCCTGCGTCGCTCCACATGAGACTTCTTGGTGTCGATCCTTTTCCAATAATCCTCCAATCACTACTCGGCTCAGACGTGTAGGCAAGGAAAGTTAAGCCTCAATGATCCATGCGACACTTTTCGCACCAAAATCAAAAGTTAAGATGCTTATCACTACTTTAAATTATTGGTAATAAAAACTGGTTTCGAGTTTAATAACAATTTTTCCTTGTCTACACAAAGAGATTTTGATATGAAGAGTGAATGTTACTTTGTAAATATACTGCTTGCCGACATGTTACAATTTTTTTTTAATTCACTGCTAGTGTATCTCACCGCAAGTAAACGAAGTAATGAATATGGCAATACTGTGTCTTGATTTATGTGTTGGCGATTTATAATCGAGAATTTTCTGTGAACTAAAATGAAATAATGGCGTTATGTGTTATAAATGGGTACAGCAATGGAAAGTACCCTCAGAAAAGAAATGTTTTGCAAACATTCCAATCCATTTACTATACTTTATTGACTATTCATTTTTGCAACAAAAGACAGCTATCCCGTGTGTCTAAATTAATTTAAAATCTCTGTACATGAAACGGAGTTATAGTTCAACAATTTTCAAAACAATTTTTTAAATTTTTAAGTGTATTGCGTCTGGTCTGAAACACAACAATGTGCCTATGAGAAACTAAATTTCTGCTGCATCAGAAGTATAGTATAAACGTGTTTACTTTAGTCAAAACATTGGTGAGAATTTATGGTTGATCTATCTAGCACGCATGCGTAGGCAGTAATATTTTTAATAAATAGCAATTAGAAGCCTAGGTTGAGATAGAAAAATGTTTAATGCAGTAGGAAACAAAAATTTAGATGGCAAAGAAGACACAGTGCCAGCACTCAAACTTATAATTAGAATAAGAGTACCATTTAGCCTAATCCTTACAAGACTGCCAATTGTCTCTGTTGCTACTTCGCTATTATGAGTGAGTGAATATTTGTAAAGAACTGACCACATCTAGGTCTCCTCTATCGTTCCTTGGTTGTGTAGTTTTCCTTGACCTGTCCAATAGGCATGCCTTTCCTATATTAAGGTTCATTCCTTTTTTATGCATTTTGTTTTCCTGAAGATACATGAGAAGTGATGTGCCACGTTCCCTCAGAATTTTACAATAAAAATACTGGTGGGATCTAGTTTCGAAATATCGAACCGCCCTCCACTTTACCGAATCAAGATCCTCGCGTTTCTCCAAGTTTGGCCTTCATTCTCCACATTTTGAAGTGACTTGAATTCGGTTTACATTTTGTGAAGTGTTTATTTCAAGTGTACCATTGATATTGAATAGAAACGAATATTCAGTAGATTGATCAGACTTGGAGGAACTCCGGGTTCTCATGAAGCGTAATGTTGCAAGAGGCTGCACGAACCCGTCGACTACGAAGCAATCGCTGGCTGCCTGCGCGCCGCCCGGCTTCCCATCTCTGATGAAAGACAAGCATGGTTGTTTGTGTGCTGTACTCACAAGTTGATCTATTAAACTGTGCTACTTTGTTGTTATTTTTCTTTATTGCCTGTGTGTAACCTTTATACACCTACCTTACGTAAAGAAAAAATAAAGCAATATATTTTGTTTAAAAAGGAAATACAAAGGTTTATATAACATACATGTTTAAATATTCCTTGATATAATGTGAGGGAAATGTGTATTAGAGGGATAAATAGAAAAAAGGAGAATTTCTAAGAAAGAAGAAAAGACGAGCGAGCAAGATAGGAAATTACAAACAAAGAGAGTGAAAAGATGACAGAGGTCCCTGAGTCAGGTGAGCCGAGCTACTGGCTGGAGGAGGGAGACGGCTGAGACCCCAACCCCAACCCCAACCCCAACGCCCCGTCGGGGTACGAAGGCGCACTGCCCGCCGCCTCTTGCCCAATATACGAAGCCCCGGTTTAGGCCCTGTTGGCGCGGGCGCGCGGCCTCGGAATGTCCCCTTACGTCAGCGGCGCCCCCAATGGCGGCCGCCCCGCGCGCCTGCGCGCTGCGCCCCACGACCAGGGCCAGGGCAGGGGAGGGGGCGCGACTCTTTTAGCCCGCAGCCCGGCGCGTTCTCACCTCCCCGCGCCCGGGGCCCCCGCCGCCGCCGCCGCCGCCGCCGCCGCCGCAGACGCGCCGCGCGCCGCAAAAAGAGCACCAGCGCCGCCGGTCGCGTCGCGAGAGCCAGCGCCGCCGTGGCCAACGCCGCCGCCGCCGCCGACGCCACGCAGCCGCTCCGCGCGCCGGCCACTGCCGCGACGCCGCGCGAGCGCCGCGCTACTCGCCGAGGCCGCGCCGCGCCTCGGATGCGACACTCGGGCCCACGCGCTGACACCGCCTCCGGCGACGCCGCGCCATGACGATCGCCACAGGTAAACAGCGAGCCGCGCCGCCGTGCAGTAGCCCCGCCGCCGCCACGCCGCCGCCGCCACGCCGCCGCCGCCACGCCGCCGCCGCCGCCGCGAGCCACGCCGCAGCCAGCTAATAGTGGAATCCTAGCGGGCACAGAAATAGCCGCACTCGTTACTTCATTTCATGTGCCGCGAGATTGGTCTCAAGGACAGCGCGCAGACACGTGCGAGGCGAGCGGGCCGGCGGCAGCGACGGCGCGACAGGTGCGCCCACGGCCACGCCGCCCGCGCCCTTCCGCCCAGCAGCCCTTCCGGACGCCCGCCTGTCGAAGACCGCGCGGCGGCGTCCTGCGGCTTCTGGTCGACGGCGGGGCCGCCGCCACCCGGCCGCCCACGCGGGCCCTGTTTTCGCGCGAAAAGAATCCCCCTCGTATTTTTAGCAGCGGCGCGCGGGGGGCGCGGGGTGGCGCGGAGGGCGGCGGGCACCAATCGGCCTCCCGGCAGCCGCCACCGCGCGCCCTACGCGCCACCCAGCGCACGGCCAAACGACTTCCGGCTGTCCAGTGGCACTCACCCGATCGCTTCTGTGAATGAAGAGCTCAATCGGTTTGGCCTCCTGGAAGTGTGTTGTTAAACACCCCTGACGGAAATGACGGGTGGAGAAGGAACGACAGCCGAGGAATCCTTTAGTTCTTTTCACTTCCTCGGTCTTTTTAGTGACCAGTGTACTTCTAATTCTTTTTAAAATGTTTATTCTTACGTAATATTTCTAGTAAACTGATGAAATCTACCTTTATTAAATACAAAGTTTTTTTCTTTGGATATTACTTATATAAAGTACTCTTACAGATCTGGCAGTGCAGTTTCATTGTGGAAATTTTTAGTTATTGACTGGTTAACTGTGAGTTGACAAAGTTATAGTTCTTCTGATTACACTGATATAAACGTTATATAAACGTAAATATTTAGAAAGGGGAAACTGAAAGCCGATTTACAGTTTTGGTTAAAATGTAACCAAAAAGTGTGTGAGAAAATTTAAAATACCTTGATTTTCGAAGTGTACTTGACAATGGCTCTTGCAAATAAATGCGAGAATCTGACTGATTTTCTTCACTAAGAGTCTTGGTAGTATCGAGAAGGGAATCATCACATTCAACTCTTCTCGTGTGAAATTAGTGAACGAATGTCCTGAGGGCCGAATAAATAATCGCAATATCTATACTGAAACTGACTTAAATGATTCCTTTAAATTTAGTTATCTAATAACGCTATCGCAAAATATGATGCGGTTTCTAATTTTTCCGTTTTGAAGAGCAAACGTTTTCACAAGTACTAGTATAAACATATTTTCACATGTTAATGTACTTGCATAACAATAGTATGTATAACTCAATTTCTTTCCTTAAGTGATTTTGAAGTTTCTCGATGAACATAGTTACGTGTATGTTCCTTTTCGTTTGCAAAATAGTGGATAAAATGTGTAATAAAATAACAACATTCGATGATACACTTCAGTAAATGGTTTGAGAAAACTGAAATTTAATTAAAATATAATTGACCAACTAGTGAAAAAACTCTTACGAAAAAATGCACATTATATGGAAAATAATCGGAGACTCGTCGGATATCATAAGAAGAAATATAATATATCGGTATAAGTGTACAGAATATTTCTAAATTACTCATATTACAGGTTCTACAATCATATGAGTGGAGGCATGTGTACGCAAAATACTAGTCAATGTTTCTTGAAAATGTTTCAGTAGGGCTTCCGCCGCGGATCACAGCGCTGTCCACGAGGCCCAGGTTGGCCACCGCCGAGTACATCTGATTCTGGGAATTCGTTGAAACGAAGCCAAGTTTCCGGTTTGAGCTTGGGGGACGTTGTCCCTCAGGCGCAGAATCTTTGAAAGCCAACCTGATAGAGGCATGTTGCGTGATTCGCGTGAAAATATCCCAGACATAAACATTTCCTGACACTGACACTATTCCTTGAGAAACATTCCGTAAACGTTACTACTCGAAAGAGTTTTTGTGGCGCAATGTAATTATTTTCTCCACTTTGACTTGTGATGTGCAAAAATAAAGAACACTATTAAATAATTCCGTTTCAAAAGTTATCTTGTGAGTTACTGACAATATCGAGATAAAGGCTTACCTGTTTTTTAATTATTATTATTATTATTATTATTATTATTATTATTATTATTATTATTATTATTATTATTATTATTATTATTGTCATTTTATTATATTATTGATGATTATTATTTGATAAAACGTTTACGTTTGATGGCAGGTGGTTTATTTATTTTAATCACTTTCATACATAAATATATCTGAGATTGTGAATAGTTTAGTAATGCATGTAATGATTTATGTGATGATACTTTCCTGTTTTTGATTATAAACATGTGAACATATTAAGACATGTGATTACTTTTTTCACGATTAATTGAATTCTTTCTGCCTTGTGTGATAACATTTCATGACTACTGGAAATATTATTTTGCTTTCAACTTGCTCTTGGAAATAAATAATAAATTCAAATTACTATACATACTGACTTACATTTAAGTATTTTTTCCAAAAATAATTAAATGCATTCATAGATACGAAAAATCACGTTTGTTTCAAAACGTTGAAGAGACCAGTGCTTTAAAAATTATATACTATATCTACTATTAAAAAGTTTAACAGAGCAAAAATATTTTCATGAAATTAATACAGGGTTTGCACATAGAAATACTAGTGTAGTCAGGTGAACGGGTTTGTCCAAATAATATACTATAGCGACTTATTGACACATATATACATTATTAACTTCATTGTTTTATTCGCAGGTATTGATTATCTTTCATAAGTAAAGACAATCATTCCTAATGTAGATCAGAGCTCTCATGTCTCCGCACCCTGCAGCTAAATTCTGTACTGATGACATACATCTACTCTTCTAAATCAACGTAACGCGACATAACTTCAAACAGTCCTGAGCAGTCGTCGATTAGATCGGTTTTTTAGAAGTGATGGAAAGTTAAAAATGAGGGCTCGCAAAAACAGCAAAATTGATCTGTAGTTGCTAATGAAATTAATCCTCTGACCATTTTCTAAACATCATTAATTTTGAACAACTGTGATCAAGTACACAATATATCAGTCAAATTGCATCATTTATATGATGATCTGAACTTCTTGCGGTCTTGATAATGTTATGTACGGAAGTAAGAGTTTGCCATTGCAGGTCCTGCACGAAAAAAATATTATGATCTGTAGCAACTTATACGTCTAAATATGAATGCTAAAGTATTCATAAAAATGTTTATGCGTGTGTACATAGTACGTGCTGAACACTACCGAGAGGAAGTGTTTTCAAGCCTCAAACACGAGAGACTTATCTGAGAGCCTCCCTACTTTCCTTCACTGTAGACGCTTTTCTGTCTGCAACGCCAGAGATCCGCATTACACTTTTGAGTAGGT
Source organism: Gryllus longicercus (assembly GCA_038098605.1). Taxonomy (NCBI): domain Eukaryota; kingdom Metazoa; phylum Arthropoda; class Insecta; order Orthoptera; family Gryllidae; genus Gryllus; species Gryllus longicercus. The sequence continues at coordinate 427,726 of JAZDUA010000341.1, forward strand.
GAAGCTCCTTTCCCTGGGCATCTGACTTCTCCCATTTTGAGTTCAGTGTAAATGTGTGTGAGAGCAACGTATTTAAAAGAAGGAAGATCTGAAAAAGTGAATAGTACCAGACAGCCTGAATGTCTGCAGAGGCCGAAAAAATCTCAGTGATAAACGTCAAGCACACTGCTTTACTGGCGCATGTGTTCCTTCATCTGGAGGCGAACCTGTTATCTCGCTTACTCCCGTTAGGAAGTACAGTATATAGCATAGAGTTTCTTGCTTTTGTTTAACCGTGTTTCTTGTTTTGTTGTACTTCTTTGTCCTTTGTGATGTGTTAATAAAATGTAAGATACACAATTATTACTTAAATTTACTTTATGATGAAACTACATACACTTATTCGTTTGTCTTAATATGGCAATAAAAATGAAGTGAAATAACTTGTACACGTCTGAGAAACAAATTAAATTCATATCAAATATGCGCCTTACGTGAAAATTCTCAATCCCCGTAATAAATTAGTGTTATAATTCGCTTGTTTTTTATTTCAAAAGTATTTTTATAAAAATTCCAAATATGGTTCACTTAAATATAATTATATTAATATAAAAAGTAGACAATATCATAATAATAATAATAATAATAATAAATGAAAATTAAGTTCATGTTATTGTGAGGTTGTGAATCGGATCATTTAAAGAAGTGTTGGGTCCACAATCTAACATGCCACCACCAATGTTAACAGTGTGTTCTGCGGTAGCAAAAACGAAACATTCTCCCGGCACTAACATTTTTTGCCGCATTTTAAACAGCTACATAATATATTGTACATTTCAAACAACTAAAACTCTCCAGAATACTTTTATGCTCTCCTTCTTTAGATAAGTCGCTCCGTGACATTAAAAATTATATCCACTGACGAGCTAGTGCCGATGAGATGTTATCAAATATTACGCTCTAATTCTTCGGAAATGTTTGTAGTGCAGTACCTTAACCAACTCCAAAAAATAAGCTAATAGCACCACATGTAGGTGTGTATAATTCTGAAGACAGTAATGAAATCAGAAAGTTCATGAAAAACAATTTTTTTTCAAACGAATTCAACTCGTTATTTATAAGCATCACGTTTCAGAAGTTAAAATAAATTAACTAATTTATCACTTTGTGTAACCATGAATTTGTGCAGTCCGTATCTACAATAAGAACACGTTAGTGACATCGTAGCTATAGTAGAATAACACTAACGGCACCGCCACGCACCGCCACTTACGCATTACAGAATTCCCCGCTAAGGTACTTGTCTGCACTTCCCTCGCGGCTCGCCAGCCTCTCTGTTGCTCTCTGCTCATGTGGGTGTCAAAAATAAACGAATTTTCATTCATTCTGTGCGTTAATTGTTCTCGTCACATTCCGTCTCCCACAAGTTGAATGTCGTTTAATATATTTTTTAAACGAAACTCTTTACCAACGTGAACAGAATCCACTCGAGGAGATTGCGGAAATTTCCAATTTGCCTTTCGTTTCGTCTTTGTCTCTGGCTAGTTAGACCAAATGCAGTGCAATCCTATCCGAATACGAAACAGTTTCTTAATTCGCTCAACATATATATCTCTGTAAGTTCAAAAATCGCATCGGTTGGGATTTGTTTAGAATCAAAGTTTGTTTTGTCAAAGATGTTGCCAGTGCATCATTGTTTCTCCGATGAAGGAAATAGCACTTATTTCTCTCGCACTGAACATCTGCTAGCTTCTGTGGGTAAATAGAATAGAATATTTATTTTACTTCATAGGTATATATGGCATATCTCCGGTGGTAGAGTTTTTTAAGTAGTTACTACAAATAAACAACACGAACAATCATAGGAACATTACAATATTTACATACTACTGAATACAATTTTAATATATTAGTATATTAAACCTATAATGCTTAAGCTAACCTAATATCAAATGACAATAATAGTTTAAATAAAGTTTTAATTTTAACATATTGTAAAAAAATTTACAATTTATGTAATATAATTTTAAATATGTAATCTATAAACTACTGAAATCATTTCTTTAAGATATATAATTCTTAACCTAATAAAATAGAATTGCCTAGTAGTTCTCTGACAATGTAGGAGGTGAAAAGGGAAATATCGGAGAACGAGGTAATTAATTTGGATTTTTGTGTTGACAGTAAAGCTATTGCCGTCATCTGACATAAGGATTCATTGCTGGTGCTCCTGTTCTACTGGTCTGGTGTGATCTGCTAACATAAGACACAGTAAACCAATTACAAAATTAATATTAATAAACTACTTTTTATTTTAATTTTTCATAACTGGCCATGGCTCCATAGACAGAAATCAGAATCTGAGAGAGTCATGGGGAACTTTTCAATCCCAGATTGTTAAATGCAACCCGGTGGATTTTCAACCTGCATCACAATAATTCGGATAACTCTTTGGCAAGAATTTTCTTTTTAGAACGATAACTTCAAATGAATTATTGACACAGCATTCAAGACTAGACATTTTTACGACGTAACATTTCACGAAACCTTGTCAGAAAAGTTTCACTTTTACATTGAAACGATATGCTAAAGAACTTGATATAATTTTTTCATGGTATTATTTAATGTAAATTTAATTCACTTAATTTTTTTCAAACCGCCAAGGACCATGTCTGATGCGCAGAATCAAGTGAGATGATTATCTGATTCTTCTAGAGCTCATTCGTTCCCACTACGTGTGTGCCTTCCTTATTCGGAGTTCCTCTGGTTTGTTGGTGGCAGAAGGCGCAAGCGATGGCATTAGCCCCATTTTCGCTGCGAACCTCTTCTCACAAGGAGGTTGTGTTGCTCCCAGACCCTGGGTATTTGACAGAATTAGTTGACTCTTCATTACGCTATTTTCAGAAAGTTTCAAACTAGTTCCTCCACCCATAATTGACACATAGATGTGGATTTAAATTCTTGGTATATCGAATTCAAACTGTATAAACATGGAAAAATATTTGAGTGTAAATACCAATATCTCTAATATGGGATTTGTGGCTATTGTGGAAAGAAGGTACTGAAGTCTCCCACCTTAGTATCCTTCTTTCTGTTGAAGGTTGAGTGTTAGTAGAAACGCCGAGAACGAAATAAGAGCCGTTGTCGAAGGAAAATGAAGGGTTTGTAACTAATAAGACACTGCTAAAGCTGCAATGAAGGACAAAAAAACTAGGTTGGCTGTTAACCACGATAAAATTCTTTTTTTTTAAATTTATTTCTTCTCGTTCGACCTGAAGGTCTTTCGAGGGTTTTCGGTTTTAAATTCTGGCATTTTGGGACTTGGGCATTCCTGACAAATTGAGATTAGATTTCTCTGGCTCATTTAATTCCTTGTTTGCTTCTAGGAGCTGCTGGGATTTATTTTTTTGGGGGGAGGGGGAGGGGGTAAGCTGTTATGGATAGCCCTAGCGGGCAATAGGAAGGGAACATGCTAGGTTTTATTTAGATACGGGATGATATTATTTGTTTAGGGAGGTTTAAGCATGTCTTTGGGAAATTTGGATTTGATTCGGCTTGGGATGTTTGCTGTTCGGCCTAGTTGGAATTTCAGAGTGGAATGAGATGAGGGAAGGGAAGAATATAAGTTATTTGCTACTTTTTTAATGTGTTCGAGCACTGTTTCCATTTGGAGTTCTCTATGAATTTGGTGGTTGGGTATAAACCATGAAGCTTTAATTGACTTTCTGAGGACTTTATTTTGGACAATTTGCATTTTTTGTATGGTGGTGGAAGCAGCGTTTCCCCATACCGGGCATGCGTAAGTTAGCGTGGGTAGGATAATAGATTTATATAATAGAATCTGGCATTTGGTATTAAGTGTTGAATGTTGATTTATAAGAGGCTATAGTTTTAATATTTTGGCATTGGATTTGTTGATAGCTGCGTGAATATGAGGTTTCCAGGTGAGTTTCTTGTCTAACAATACTCCTAGGTACTTTATTGGTTCGCTTTTCCAAGGTATTTCGTTGTCATCTATTTTCAGATTGGGAGGGATTTGAGGTCTCCTAAGGGTAAATATCTTAGTCTGGCATTTTTGAGAATTGATTGCAATTCTCCATTTTTTTGTCCAGTGTATTAGGATGTTAAGATTATTCTGAACTCTATTAAATGCTAGGTTAATATCTGAGCTTGCTGAAAACAATGCCGTATCGTCGGGAAAAAGAGCAGTTTCCACGTTGGAATACTTAGGTATGTCACTCATGAAAATATTAAATAAAATAGGTGAGAGTACTGAGCCCTGTGGAACTCCGGCTGTGATATTACGAAGAGTAGAAAAGGAGTGATTAATTTTGACTTTAAATTTTCTATCAGAGATAAAGCCTTTAATAATATTCTGTATATACTCAGGAACTCCAAGTTGTCTTATTTTAAATAACAGACCGGTATGCCAGACTCTATCATACGCTTGTGCTATATCCAAAAATGCAGCCAGAGTATGTTTTTTCTCTTGGAAGTTCTGTGCAATGTATTCAGTAAGCCTTAGCAGCTGGTGAGTGCAAGAGTGGTTTGCTCTGAAACCAAATTGAATATCTGGTATTGCATCCGTGTCTTTCAGGTACTTGTTAAGTCTTTTTAGTAGAAGTCTTTCAAAAATCTTGGAAATTGAGGGAAGGAGGCTTATTGGTCTGTAATGTTCAGGGCGTCGAGGGTCTTTTCCTGGTTTGCGAAAAGGTAGAACAATTGCAGTCTTCCAGGCAGTTGGGAAATAATTAAAGCGTAAGATAGCGTTAAATATTGCAGTTAGTCCTGCTACAGAGTTTTTATTAAGATTTTTGAGCATCTTATTACTGATTCCATCTATACCGGGTGTTTTTCGTTGTTTTAGATGTTTAATGATGTTAGCTGTTTCAGACGGTGAAATAAACTTTATTTTGGTTTCGGCTGTAATTAGTGGTTGTTTCATAATATTCTCAATTTCATTGTTGTGATGTATCATTGTTGGAGGGTGTGGTCTAAATACATTTTGTAAATGATCTGCAATTGCTTTGGCCTTCTCGTCATCTGAAAGCAGTAGCTTATTGTTCACTTTTAATTCGGATATTTCGTTTTTATCTCTGGTGATTCTTTTTGTAGTTGTCCAGAGATGAGCTGAATTTGGATCAATCTGGTTTATAAACTGACGGAATGAAGTGTAGCGGTGATTATCTAATCTATTTTTGACTACTCTTGATAGTTTATTTAGTTTTGCTTTAATATCTGGTCTTCGAGTTATTTGCCAGAGTCTTCTTAAGTTATGTTTCGATTTAATTAAATTAATAATTTTCCATGGAATTTGGGAAGAAAATATTTTATTTTTTGTATTATACATGTGGGGGGATATCTTTGTTGTTATTGAATGATCTAGCGAATTAAGAATAGCTGCATTAAACTTTTCTAGTTCGGAGTCGATATTTACAATCGACCTAATAGGGAGTGGATATTTATAGTTATTTTTCGTTAGGTAAGCGAATTTAGTCCAATTTATTTGTTTTCCTAATGGGTTATTTCCTGGAGTAATTTCTTTAAAGTTTCCTTTGTAAGATATTAGGATCGGATTATGATCTGAATCTAGTTCAGCTACAACTTTTTGAAGCAGAGGGAAGTTAATATTTTTGGTTATGACTATGTCGAGAATGTCTGGGATTATATTACAATTATAGGGAACATGTGTAGGTTCAGTTGGGGCATGAATATTAAGATTATTATTATTTGCAAATTCCAATAATTTTCTGCCTTGTATAGTTATTAAGTTGCAGCCCCAAGCTCTGTGTTTACTGTTTAAATCTCCTAAGAGAATTATACGATTATATGAGCTAAATATTTTACTATAAGCCTTTTCAGGGAATATTTTATTGGGGGGTTTATAGGCTGCAATGATTATTAAATTGTTGTCATTGTTAGGGTTATTATTAATACTATTATTATTAGTATTATCGTCACTAGTTCCACCACTACCAACATCCGTTCTAGCATTAGCAACAAAACCAGTGTTAGCATCAGCTGCAGTAGCACTAGCAGCTGCTGAGGTACCAATAGTGTTAATGATATTATTACTGATAATACTATTCTTCACTTCTACTCCTATTGACTCTAAGTTTGGGGAAAAGGGCGTAGTTACTTGGTTGCACTCGATGTTCTTAGTTACTATTATTGCTACGCCACCTGATGCTTTGTTGGCAACTCTGTCCTCTCTGAAAATTTTGAAACCTGGGATGTGAAACTTTTCACCCGGGATTAAATGGGTTTCGGTTACGCAAGCTATTTCAATTTCATTTTTCTTTAGAAAATACCTGAATTCATTTTCTTGGCGTTTTAGTCCGTTGGCGTTCCAGTTTAAAAGTTTAATATTGGCTATTTTATTTGTCATAATTCAAATTTGTCAGAACAGATTTAACTGTGTTTTCAATTATGGGAGTGAGCGCTCATATGACTTGTGATATGATGTTTGAGATTAAATTTGATTGTTCCTGTTTAAATAATGAAGAATATGACCTCGACTGGTTGTTAAGGTATGGATTAGGAAGATGGGTAGGATGTGATGGTGACTGTCTAGTGGCTACAATGTTAGGATGACTAGTGGTTAGATGGGGCATGTTAGAAGGTGGGTATATGTTTTTCGAGTTTTTCATTGAATCTGCTGCCTTTTTGTATATGCTGCAGCCTTTATAATTAGCTGTGTGTTCGTCACCACAGTTAACGCACTTAGGGGGGGGGGTAGATTTAATTTTGGTACACTCAGAGTAGTGATGTTGGCCAGTACATTTAACACAACGAGGTTGGAGGCCACAATTTGCCTGGGAATGCCCAAATCTCTGACAACGTTTGCATTGGATTACATGGGACTTGATTCTTTTTTGAATTCTAATTACACTGTACAGAAATCGGTTTAGTTTAAATATTTCTTTACTTTGATATGTGTTCTCTAGATCAATTGCACAAACAGGTATGGGGCATTTGTCTTTATTATATAGTCTTGCTACTTTTATTGCTGGGAAATTTAGTCTTACCAATTCCTGCAGTATTTCACTTTCCGTGTAGGATAAAATTCTGAAGTTCTCATTACATCATTTAACATTCAGATCTGCCGTTCATGCAGGGATTGCTTCTACAAAATTAGAAAGGAAGACCGTTATACTTCGTGTATTAGTTAAATAATTAGTGCAGACTTTATAATAGATCATTCATGATTAACCAAATGGTATCTGAAGTACTGACTTTTGATTTGCTGAGAAGAAGACATTGTTAATTTTACCTCGAATGGAATGGTTGATCGCACTTTTTAATTACATAAATAAATTAATACATAAATTAATAGTATATTTTTCTTAATAATTAGGCAGTCGCAATGGGCTCCATGGAGTCTCCACCTGCCTAAATAGCAAGTTTCCAGGAAAACGATGATAATTGAGCACTAGTATACCTTTCTGCGAAAACATTCTAATTCCTTTGACGCAGGATTTTCCTAGAAAAAGATGCCATTGCTATGTCAATAATACTCCAGCCTACCATTGACTTCTTCGTGGCGAAATGTCGGAGAACGTTTGAACGTTTCAACGAATATCCTTTTCCTATGTACTCTGCCTTACGCAAATTAATTTACAGGAAGAGAAGTGCATTGTTTGTCGTGCTCAGGAAAACTCGTATTGCCGGGCCCTGGTAACGAAAAAAAGGACAAATCTCATTTCTACATTCAGTTAATTACTTCATCAAACAAATTGTGTACTTGTAATCCATGTTTAGTAGGTCCTTGATCCTGAAAAATGTGTTGGCAAAACTGTTATATCTGTCCATGTAGAAGGCTAGCGCCAAAACCGTTCAAACGATTTTCTCCAAAATTGATATTCCCCAAACGACCTGAACGAACGTAAAACTCTACGACCTCGAAACAGATATGTGGATTGTTGGGAATACCTTACTGTACGTGACGCCTCATCATTTTCAAAATTGCTTCAAAAGCTTTGATTAAAATTTGTCTTCATATAATGTAAAGGAAGCTTCAAAAATGACAGAGATATTATATTCATTGATATATGTAAAGCGAAAATTGCAAAAGGTCAAATTTGTTGCGACGTCTTCATACAACTTCAATATCGAAGATACAGATATTTCACTTAATGAAAATTATTGTTCAAAGACTCACCTTAAAAACAATCATGAAACATTTTTCGAAAATTAAGTAATTTTTGCTTGACTTTGCATGAAATATCAGCAATTTTTACACTTATTTTAAAGCTGCTCCAAATTGAATTTTTAATTTTTTCTCGTATGGAGCAAAGGATGGCAAAAATGATGCTGGTCCCATTTTTGGTGAAATTTGTTGTTTTTTAAAGTTGATTTATTGTTGTTCTTTCAAAAGTTGAGCTTTTTGGCTTGAATGAAACCATTCCTAAAAATATTATATCTCTAAAAGAAGTCATGCACAGGTTTTGATAAAACCAATAGTTTTCGCGTAATTATGCTTGTATTTAAAGCATGTTTAAAAAAAGATCCTCGAAAAGAGTTTAAATTTTTAAATTATTTTTTCACGGATAGAGAAGAAGGGAAGCTTAAAACTAGAACTGGTGTCGTTTTCGTAGAAATCCTTGAACTGTCGGAAATTGTAATACTTATAAACAGTACGAGAAAGTGGAGATGTTGTTGCATAATTAGTTTATTTATTCAACTGGATCTCTGAATTTTCCACTTCAGGGGCAAGTAGAGGTACAAAACATTTAAAACAATATGAAGATGGAAACAGGGTCCCGAAGAGTTTGAGCCTCTGTAGTTAAGTCCCTGTGAATCCTATTCTTTATGAACAGTCTACCTGGAACATCTATGATGGATGTTGTTAATGTGATGACGACAAAGAAAGGGCATCAGAAAAGTTGAGACTGACAGGCAGTGTTACTATTTCTTATGATTATGAGGGCCGAAGAAGATATTTTGGGGGACGGAATTTGATTCTTGTCGAAGCGGTGCAGGTTTTTCGTACGTTATAATGTCTGATGTAAGGGCATTTTGAAGGTTGGCAAATAATTGGAACGAGAGAGAAGAAATGTGATTGATAATTTGCTTCGCTTACTCTTTTTTGTGTAGTTGTCTGGTAAATATGCACCAAGAGGCAGTGATAATTGTACATAAGACTTCATTTTGGAATGGAATATTTGTAAGGGCTTCTGTATGGAACGTGTAGAACCTACTAATTTTGAGGCTGCGAAAGTTATTAAGGGTGTTAGTATTTATTTATAGAGAAACAAAGAATTTTTTTCACTTTCAGAGAGGATGTAGCTTAAGTAGGACTCCATATGTTTTATTTAATCTAGATATGTACTCGTAGTATGTGCGCGTTCCACTTGAGACAATAATCCAAAAGGATGCCAAGAAAGATTCCAATTTGATCGGTCTATTTAAAGGGACTCATGACGTCGGGCAATTCTTTATTTTCTGGCTTACTAGTTCAGTCCTGCGCGTGACTTGAAACAAAACACGTAATGGTATACTTAATACCCTTGCGAGCATTTGGAATTCTTTATACCTTCTGCATATTCTACGCCCGCTCCACTACCAACACAATATATAACACATTTTTTACCAATTCGATTTATTAAAATTAAAGAAAAACAACAGGAAAATCCAATAAATAACTGGCATAAGCTCGAATAAGAATAATAACTTATAAATATTATTTTGTTGAATTGATATGAAAACTGTAATTTTGGATTCCCGCGAATTCGTAATTCCCATCAGTCACTCTTATTTCACTGTTACGTATCACCCTCTTTTAGAGACACATATCGCACACTTGTTAAACAAGTGACACAACCCAAAATGTCACGTTTTCCGTAAATCACGAAAATGTTTGTGTCAATAATGAAACATTACTAAGACAAACAAATTCATCTGCACTAATGAAAATGGATATAAAACCTGGAGCACATGTTTTTTAGTTATTTTTAGCATTAACCCCAAAGAACTGTTCTTTGGTTTAGTTATATCACTTGTAGTGCCTTGATCCAACTTATAGCCGTTGATAATATTGGCTCAGACACTCTTTTAAAATGAGACATAAAATGGTCAATTTTAATGTTCAATTTATAATTATTGATAATGTTTTAAGTCCAATTAAGTCGCACATTGAGTAAAATAGACTCAGACTGATAGGTTTTTGGTGCCCATTGCTGCTAACACATTACATTTCTAGAAATTAAATGTATTTAACAAAACCTTTCATAAACTCAGAAGTATAAGTAAAATGAAAATATCATTCATCATTACAAAATTGTTACAGTTAATAGACACTAAAATTATTTAATTATATTGAACAGTTCGAATATTCAACAAATGTAAATAAACAGTTCAAATATTCAACAAATGATGAGAATGACTTTATAAGAATAATTGTAATGATTTTTTGGTATGATTTTTTCATCTATGAGATGTTGGATACTGAGTAGAATAAGCTTAAACCAATCTGAAAACAAAAATAATAATTATCGTATTATCAGATAAATGAGCTCTGTAAATCCGCAAGATTCCAAGAGCTATTAAAAATTTCTTGTCCAACTTGGTCATCAATTTTTTCCCAGCGTAGGCTTCCGCGGCCGGAGTTGATGTTATCTAGGCTACTCCGGGGCGAGCCGCGTCACTGACATGGTGGCGAACGCTTCGGCCAGAGTATTGTGGCCTTCTTCAGAGCGTACTGCTAAGACCCCGGATAGCCTAGATAACCCACCACCGAAGTCTACAACTTGCTCCACTTGCTGGACGCACTGCTCCTGCTGGAAATTCTGTTTTCTTCTTGAACCCGTATGCCCTTCCAGTTTCCCATTACTTGACCCTTTCTAACTGCTGAGTTTTCGGGTTCGGTTTCCTTTCTTCCCTTTCTTCTTACCGGTTTCTTCTTCTGTACTTTCAAAACTACATTCGTTGTAGGAACAAGGGATGGGCGATTATTAAATGATAACTTATCGATTAGTATTTTCAATTGATAAATACTTATAAAAATAATTATATAATATTTATAAAAATAGTCAATTAATCGTTCCGAAGTTATAGATTAATCTTATATAATCGCTTAATTTTTCACGTTTTAAATAATCCGTAATATCGTTAATTTTTAATTGGTAAATTAACATATTTAAATTAATTTAACTTAACTTATTTTAACAAAACCTCTCACAATAATGCAAATTATTTTCAATTTTCGGTCATGTTAAATTTTATTTATTAACATTTTGTGTTAAGTCAAATTTGTTTCTTATTTTGATGAAATCACAAAAAAGCATGTTCATCAATTGAAATACGGTTAACGTAGAGAGTAATACGAGTACCTCACGGTTTTTGCCCAAATCAAATGCACCTAAATTGAACACATCTCAATTCTTTCATTTTCTTCTAATAAACGAAAAAATTATTAATTTTTTCAAAAAAAATGATATAATATAAATAATTAACAATATCGAATAGAAACATTAACTACATACATTAGTGCATAGAGACGAGAAATTACGTTGCTAAAGTTGAAAAGTAGGGATGTAATATCATGTTATGTTCGTCTTGAAAATTAATATTTGGATTGAAATAATCGAGCTAAAAATCAGAAAAAATTAATTGATTTGTACATTAATCGGTGTAAAAATAATCGATTTCAATATTTCGAATAATCGTATGAAATAATCGATTTGTTCTAATCGTGATTATATCTCCCATCCCTAGTAGGAACGTGGTGAAATTTGGATCTTCTCTTGAATCGTCTTCTAATTCATCAATATAGTCACTGTGAACTGGAGAAATACAGTTGTTAACTTTCATTTTTCTCAGACGCATGCTGATAGGGATGTCCACCCTGCATGCAACACCATACGAATATCTTCGATCTCCTTCAGAACTGGTAGTAGCAACAATTGGTTGGTTGAATGAAACACGAATTCATTGCAGGATTTTATTATGGATAATGCATTCTTATGACAATTTAGCTCATGAAGTATTTCATTATCTATTCTATTACTACCTCATCACCAGGATTATTTTAATGTCTTCTCTTCCTTCAATACATTCCAGATTAGCAGAATGTCGTGCAATGTGATACTTGACACTCTAATGGCATATTTATTGTGCATGAAATGAGAATGAAAAACGAAATGTATGAGTATTCGTATTCTTAAAAAGTGACACAGCAGCTCTCTACAGGCCATATTGTGAAGTTATAGAAACACACTTGATGACTAGTCAAGTATCGTTTCTGAAACTATGTCATAGTAATAACTCAAAAAGAGTGTGTCACTTTTTTTGCAAGGGTGCGATATGCTTCTTGAGAAATAGTACTACTGACAATACATACTACTGATAGATACAGAATGCACATCGAGTCCTCGAAATATTATTTTTAGATGCAACGAAATATTTTAAATAACTTTTGGCAATAGAGACAAATCACCAAAAAGTAACGTTGAATTAACACAATCCACACTTATTTTCCATACGACTCTCAACTACGCCATAATCAATTTCTCGGTATTTCGCGAGATTTTACTGGATATATGTCTGTAGTTTTGATAGCTTTTAGAGAATTTCCGCAGGAACTTCACATTATACTTTCATTTTGTACGAACAAATCAGTCAAACTACGATTCTGTAACAGTAATTTGTGTTGGTGTTTAATAACTCTATATTTGTTATAGTTGCTTATAACTACTTATAATTAGCTTACAATAATGTTACTAATAATTTGAAAATACATCTTACATTACTTCTAGGGTGGTAGAGATATCTTTACATAATATCTCTACCTTTGCTCGAGATCTGAGAATTTATTTAGGAATGTATGGGAAGGAAATTTATTCTTGTTGCGGATTCTGTGTATCGGATTTTGGCAGAGTCTTGGCTCGCTCTTCGGCGTTCTGAGCAGGTGTGTAAATTTTTCCTGGGAAGCTGTCTTGTGAGGAAAGGTATTCTTTTTCTTAATATTTTGTTTGTGAATTACCAAATGGATTTTGTTAGTGTTTAGGGATTGGATTAGTGTTTGGAATTGCTGATTGTTGTAGTTTTTGATTGATTTAGTACAATGCTCATTAGTATGATAAGTTCTAGTTTTAGCCCTGGAGTTCTTAGTTGTGTCCAGTCTCTGCAGGTTTTTTGTTTGTTTGTTTTTTATTTGTATTAGACTTACTATTTCTCTTCCACGTTTATATAGTTTATCTTTGTTGGTATTCTTTGGTTTTAATTCGGTCTCTTTAATTGTGGTGTGAATTATGGTGGTTAGTTTGATGATTGATTACTCTATTTCTAGAGGGATGGAGTGAATTTTAAATTTAGGTATTGTTGAGCTAGTTAACGTTTGGATTTTTTCCAGTCAACTTTTAACGTATTTGGATTTGGTACTCGGGCGTGCGGTGGGGGTATTTGTTGTGTGGTTATTAAGCCCGGAATGTGATCCGAGTCAGTTCGAATAATGTAGTAGTGTGTAGTTTTATTTTAGTGTTAGTCATTCTGATATCGGAATACTGTAAAGTTTTTTGAGTCATTTTACAGAAATTATATAAATCAAATAACACGTGATTATACCAACTTATATGCTCTTCAGAATGATGACAGCAATCTTAATCTTCAACAAGATTAAATATTAAATTAAAGTATTTTTGGGCGTTTTATTTGTAAGCAGATATTTTCAAATACATAGAATGGAACAGAGGCCAGACTGTTATAACAAAGCTATATCTAATGCAATTTTTCGAAATAGATTCACGAAAATTATGAAATATCAACATGTGTATGATAATCAAAATGTATATAAATCGAATCACTTTGCACAAATTACGTTTTTTTGGGAGACGAACAAGAAATGGGCGCAGTACTTTCCAGGTTACATAAATTTGTGTGAAGATGAGTCCATTATTCCGTACTACGGCCGTCATGGCACAAATGTTCTCGCAGTCCTTCAAAAATCGTCACAGCGTGTGACTCCTGGACAGGTACATCGTTTGGTCGGAAGTGTAGAAAAGAGAGTAACATATCAAACACGATATGATAATAAAGGTCATTTCCTTTTCAAAGGAGAGAAGCAATCTCGTTATGGACAATGCAAGAAAAATTCTAGAATGAAGTGTTTCAAATGTAATATATTTCTGCATGCAGACTGCTTTGAATTGTTCCATCAAAAATAAAATGATATATCTTCTTAATTAAGTTACATTAATTAATTTATGTGAACTTTCTAAACAAATATACATTTATACTTCACCCACCCTTTCAGTCCAGCTGTTCTCATATGGGAACACTCCAAAACGCAAATTCTAAGAACACTTTTATTGGAATTTCAATCGAAATGTCTTAATTTACCTCTAAACAAGCAATTATATTATGATTTATACATTTCTGTGCACAATTCGGAAACGGATCTTCCTAGGCCTTCAAAACCAAATTCCCTAAATTATGACATTTTTGGATCTTTATTTACATCTTGGAATGTTTCGCCTCTCTGGTGCTGTGTGACATGGGTGACGATAGACGTGCGAAGTGCAGACCGAACGTGCCCGAACACTGTTTAAAATGAATTTAGCTATTTGATACTCCACGCAATATAATCACCTGGGTCTAAACATATAGGCATGCTAATAAACTCATTAAAGCATCATTAAAATGGTTACCATTCTTCCAGGAATACATAATATAATGGTCAGTGTCTTTATTTATATAGTTATTTAGTTATTAATTTATGTCAAAAGTGTTTAAAACTCTGTCGTGTTGGGATATACGTTTGTTTTGAGATATGTGTTCATTTACATTAAAAGTTTTAGTTTTTACTTCCAAAACAATATGACTTACAAAATACTCGCGTGTGACCAGCTAACGATGACAATAATAATAATAATAATAATAATAATAATAATAATAATAATAATAATAGAAATAATAAAAATAGCAATAATAAGATTACAAAGAAGAATTTACTGCAAACAAATGAAACAAGATGTTATGTTCGTGTGCCTGTTGTGTAGTAGTGAGTAGAAATAGTAAGGTAAGCGCTGACTCGGCGCCGCGCCGCGCGGGTGTCGCAGAAAGCCCTGAGCGGCTGGCGGGCGCCGCCCAGCCCCTGCCGCCGCGCTTCGAGGAGCAGCCGGCCGAGCCACGCGCCGTCGCCGTGCGCTTGGGCGCCGACGCCACGCTCAGCGCGCAGCTGTCGCCGACCGGCGGCCAGCCCACCTCGCTCACGTGGTGAGTGCCTGGCCCGCGCGGCCAACCCGCCCCCGGCGGCAGAAATGAGGCGTTTGGGTGTGAATAATAGCATCTGACATTTTGGACGAAATCGAGATTATTGGATTTTGTGAAGAAGTAAGAATAGCTCTGACTATATTCAAAGCGATTTAAAGAAGGGGGAACAAATACCAGCGATATTTTGCCCGTACGTCATGGCGTGTGTGATTCCTTAACTCTAAAACAGTGACTTCGCATTTCCCTGCGAAACAAGAAATGTCAGTCACCATTACGTACACCCAAACGCTTGAAATGCAACTGGTGTTAAGCGGAAATGTCTGAGATTGCACAAACAGGAGCGGATCGCTCCATCATTATTCATGAAAAATGCTGTTACATTTGTTCTCGAAAATATTAAATCATTGTAAAGAAAATTAAAGGTACTCAAAACTGAACTTGCTGGAAAAAGTGTGACCCCGATCATTCATTTTTGGTAAAATTGTATATTGATTAGAAAAACAAGAATAACGCCACGAGTTTTTGCTGAAATGAGACTAAATTGTAAATATGCGAAAATATATGAGGTGACTTCCGGAATATTATTTACTTATAACGGGCTCACTTCTTCTAACTCACTAGCATCATGAATAAATTACTTTACTAACTTACACATGTGAGAGATTTTATGGAATTCTATTATTGTAAACGGGTCGTAAAAAACTCGTAATCATACATGTTAGTTCCAAACAACAAGCGTGTTTTAAGAATAACAAGCAAATGAAATGCAAAACATTATCAGGTATGCAAGCTGAACCAATTATTTTGGTTTTATTCGTGACTTTTTCCTTTCTACCACAGGCGTGATTTAAGGATAACGAGCAATAATGACGAAATGCAAAAAATTATCAATTATGCAAGCTGAACTAATTCTTTTGGTTTTATTCGTGATCGTTTTATTTCCTTCTTCATATAAATTAATGATCTCTATAGAATTTGAATTTATTACGCTTGCTATGTGATTTTTTGTGAAATGTTCTTTCCTTATAATTTGACTAACACGTAAACATATAAAAACAAAACACATTAAAAAGGAATAGATAAAAATCGTAGCGTACCCAGTTGGAATCCTATTTAAATTTTCAATAATTGTCTTCTCTGCAATTTATAATAGTAGAGTTGCATTTATTACCCAATTAGTGTGCAATTTTGGAAATTATAATCCCCATAAATAAAAATGAGCCTAGAATGATAGTGCCAACATTCCATTCAAATCGTAATCCTCAACGTTTTTCATTTGTTGCGTAAGCTATGAAGTTTGTGGTTCTCCTGTATTTTTTTATCTTCCCACTTTCACTACCATTTCTATTGATGATTGTTGTTTTCTTGTTGCGTTTTCTCCTTTTTAGTTCCTTTCATCATCTCTCGTATCTACTAACTCTCGTCACGTGCTCTCCAAGTCCAGAGTTGACGCAGCTTAACATTACCTCCACGATCGAGTTCTTTGTTATTGAAACTGTTACCGCAAGGCGTAGCTCGATGGCGCCACGAACGCGCAGCACGGAAGGCCCGAGTGAGGACAATAGAGATGGCAATGGCTGTGCAGGTCTCCCCTGGGACTTTCTGCACAGGGGCTTTGGAGAACGTACCTATGTCTCTGCTAAACAGGAAAAACTATTTTGAATCGTGTCTTAATTTTATTCAATGAGTAACAACCACGAGAACTTCAATAAATGGCAAAATATAGTAAGAACAGCATAAACCATAAAACACAGCACATCATAGAAAAGTAGATAAAAATGGAAACAAAGTACAAGCCTTTTCTGCTAATAGTAATATAGTAAAACAGCAAATATTGCAGAATTATGAAAACTAGGCTTTGTTCTTGCGTTCTGTAAAGGTGCCCGTATTGTCTAAGAAGCAGATTCACGAAATATCCCGCCTATTCACTCAGTTCACGAAACGTCTGGTACCGTAAGAGGGCATGGGTTTTTCTAAAAAATGTTTTATTACAAGATCGCCGACTTCTTTGCGTCGTTTGCTGCTTTTCATTTCAACTACAAGAAAGAATGACGGCCAACACCTAAGCGTAGTGAGAGTGGAATATCGGCCGAAGGACCAGACTCAAGGAAATCCTTGCCTGTCAAGAGATTTCGAGCATTCTGATCCTCTTTGAGGTCGTGGGTTTGAATCCCAACCCTGAAAAGAACATTTTATTAATAGTTTGCAGTCTCAAGGGAATCCTTGTCTGTCTAATCAGGATACGAGAATTCTTGCCGCTTTGAGGGCGTCTGTTCCATTCCCACTTCTGACAAAAACGTTTTTGTCGATAGTTAGCAGAAAGATTTGCACGGTTTACTTTTCTTCGTTATAATTTCAAACACAATTGCAACCTCCGGTCTAAAGCGGAAAGACAAACTGATACCTTGCTTCTTCAATCGGTAAACAGAAATGTATGTATGTATGTATGTATGTATATATATATATATATATATATGTGTGTGTATATATGTATATATATGTATATATATATATATATATATATATATATATATATATATATGTATATATATGTATATGTATATATGTATATATATATATATATATATATATATATATATAATTTTAGTGTTTAATTCAAGTGTAAATAACGATTTCTACTATTTGTTCATTCCATTACCTTTAAATTAAGAGGTGTAATCTCATATTCGTCATTACATAATGTTTGCAAGACATTAATATGTGATTGATGGTCCATATCCCCGAAGCTAGAAGAAGTCAATTGTTTCATTATTTACTTTTTTTCTAAAAACCATCCATGCTAATAGATTACTTAAGTTTTCATCGATATTCATTCTTCGTGTTAAGCTCGCGTGGGAAGGCTATCCAAACTGTCAGTGTGTGAGCCCCCAAACCAAAACACTAACCTTCGCCAACTATGACGTAAAGTACAGATATCCCCATTCCAAATGTTGATTTTAAGCTCTTTCGCGAGAGAAATATCGCTACGTAGTAGCGTTCTGAGGCACGCGGCCAACTTGTAGTCACAATGGACCAAACAAAAAAGATAACGAGAAGAAGTGTAATATTCTGAGATGAACTGACTTACGCAATACACATAGGCAATGGCTTAGTCATATTGGACAAATTATTATTTGCACATTAGTTACATTAACTTATCATTTCGCTAAATCAGAGTGATTAAAACTAATGTAAACCTTTACCTAAAATAAAAAAAAATATTTACGACTTAAAAGTTTCATTGCCATTTGACGAAATCAATGTGTTCTCTGAAAACTGATGAAGACTCAACAATTAATAATTTATTTATTTTTTCAACTTTAGTTCGTGCTTATATGTTCCGATAAATTATGTAAATAAAAAATAAGAACCAACAGAAACTTTATTTGGAACAACTGAAGGGAATTTACTAGTATTCAAAATATCCTGTGTACGTGTGTGTGTTTGCTGTTGAAACGTGACTTCATAATGGAAGAAAATATGTTTAAAACATTGTGTCACATTATAACCTGATGAAGTTGGAAGGCGTAGAGCAGGATTGAGATAGATGAATTGAAATAATTATAGGATTACTCCAATATTATATATTCCAATAGCAGCTTTCGATGGCGTAGTCATCAACATCAGCTGATAATGTGTAAGCCATCGAAAGCTGCTGTTGAAATTCATATTATTGGCAATGAGAACTTCTATAAGTATTTCATTTTAAATGTCAACGAGAACTAACCCATAACCAATAGATGGCTTGGGTGGAAGAATGGTAAGGGGGTTTGAAGGAGGAAACTTGCAGCAGATTGTTTTTTAATATTTATTAACCTCGATCGGCAGTTATTGCCTTACAACGGTTTTTCACAAGGTATTTACACAAATAATAACAGTATAAATTTTCGAGGGTTCTCCATTAACAGCTAATTCACTTGACATAGTGTATATGTAAAAGTATGAAGGCAATATTTTCATTAGTTTAAATCTGAAAGGCGACTGCTTGTAATAACAATTAAACTGAAATAATTGCAAATTATGGAGGCTGTGTGAAATGTGTTCTGTCATGAGTCTTAATTCTGGGAAAGGGCTTGAAGTTTTGCTCAGATTTAATATTGTAATAGAGGGATTGATAGCATCTTAATGATGATTTTGAGATTCCAATTTAGAGATTTATTAACCATTATTCAAAAATTGTGATAACAAAGTTTGCAATATTAGCTGAATTTGGGAAATTTTTGCTTTAACTATCTGAGTAATGATGTTTGTGATCAATAGGTTTAATTTTAGGTAGTATGTGAACGAGATTGAAAATCACTATTGGAGTAGGTAGTCTTGAGAAATTTCTTACATCTTTAACGACTGTAGGGCGTTGAGCAAAATCATTGATTACAGGTACAGGTTGAAGATGAGAATGAGAAGAGGGATGTCTTGAGTTGAAATTTTGATTCTCGTTATTAATTAATCAATTTTTATTATTAGTATGTCTAGTATTAAAGTTAGAACATCCTTTAAAAATTGACCATGATGACGATTTACACATATCGGCTTGGACCCTTTTGGTTTATTTCACAAAGTATAATTGTCTTTTTCAGAACATCTATTTCTTGCTCCAGGGCATAGGCTTTTGGATTTACTGATACCGGTTGAGAATCTTGATAATTGACTGAATTATTATTTTGATTAGTTGATGTTTCTTCGCAATACGGATTGTTCACAATTTTTCAAGCTTGTGAAATGAGAGGCGCGACGGGGGGGCGGTGTTATTGTCCGGTATGCACTTCCCTCCTAGCACACTTGAACGATATCGGGGAACGCTGTTTAATCACAATACATCATATATACACAATCACCAGTCCATCGCGATCATTCATTCATTCCTTCCAGATAATGCCATAAAGCTTTGACTATTGCATCTTAATGTACATTAAATGTACTCGAAAGTACATGATGGGCGTTCATGATGATAATAATGTCATTCAAGTAAAGCAGCCGTTTCTGGCGGTGAGCCTCCTCGGGAGGCGGCCCTCAGCGCAGACTGGCGCAGGCCCGCGCGCTCTGAGCTTGGGGCGAGAAGACATGGAGCATGGCAGTGCAAAGAGACGCAGAAAACAAACGTAATGTCTAGCTAGCAATAATAGAAAAAGAATAACTTAGAAATAAACTAAACATCCGAAAATTTGTAAATATAAATGTATTGTTTGAAGGAATTTTGAAGGAATTTGAAACATTTTGTGATAAAATATTTGAATACAACGTTCAACATGCAAGACTTGGCGGCATGTTGTAATGCGCATGAAAAAGTTGATAACATCTCATGGCTCACGAGCGAAGTCGCCCGCTCCTCACCAAGGAGGTCCGGGTTCAATTCCGATCGATTTCATGTGAACATTCGTTATTTCAACCCTCCCCCTCGCCTAATTGCTTCCCGATTCTGCCGCTGGTAGTGGCGCAGGAGCGCGTCGAAGGAGCCACGCACTCGGAGATGTTACCTCGCGGTCCTCTTCGTAACTGACTGCGACGAAACGTAACATATGACAGTTACTCTTAATGGAGGATTCTCCTGAGCGCAAAGCGTTCAACGCCGCTCAAGAGGCTTGGAGATGCTTGGCGTCATTGTGTCTCATCTCGTCCATAATTCTTCGATACACAAATGACCATCAACTAATGTTTGTCGTTAACATTCTCCATAGTTGGAGTGCTGAAACTAAAAAATCTGGAACTAACATGATAGTGATCGGAGTGCAAGTGATGAAATGTAATCCATGAGACGCTCTCTTCCTTCTAATCCCTGTTCACCATTGCATCTTTACTTCACTTCAAATATTTCTTCACCCGTGGTGATTTAGTTACAACCATTTTTGGATTACGTTTCCACACCCTGTATCCATATATGAAACCTTAGGACTTAAATGAGTTTCAACTTTCTATGGTCTGTTCCTTTAAATGCTTTGGTGCTGTACATGTCTGCATGGACAGAGCTGAAAATAGAAAATGGTGTACGGTAATCTACATAAGGGCTTTGAATCGCAAAATTAATAATGTGAACTTTTGATATTTTTAGGTTATTTACTACAGAGAGAAATCACACAGTTTAAACTAAATACAAAATAGGAGACGGTATGAGTAATATGTACTAATACGATGCACAAATGAATACTTTCACATGTACATGGTATGAATATTTATTAATATGAAGAAAGATAGGTGTTAAAGACAATCTTTCTGTTGATTCTTCCCGCTTCACAGTTATTATCTTGAGATATCGTTAATTTGAAGAACAGACCAATAGATTACACTTAACTTATCCAAAAGACACCTAAGATTTAACAACAACGCATGACTTCTAGAGATATTGTAAAGGTAAAACATAAAATATTACTTCTTTCGATTATTATTAACTTTTTTATCAGGACGTTAATACTCAGTGTCTCTTGGAAGGGTTAGAGGTAGTAAATATGATGATGATTTGCGCTTATGAGCACACAGTTACTTCATATTTTTAAGAATTAAATACCTTATTTTTTTAATAACCTTGTGATAAAAACTAGTCAAAAATTATCGCAGTTTATTCAATAATTTTATTACACGGTTGACGTACCATCAATAAACATACGTATCTCTTAAGAGCTAGTACATTATATTGTATTAACGCACAATACGATTTAGTAAAGCTGCGTCTCTACTACTTATTTTAATTCATCATATTTAATGTATACACGTTAAATGAATATTTGTGGTGTCTCCAATGCATAACATGTTAACACTTAACACGTTTTACTTAAAAAGAGAATGTTTTCGAGCAGGATTGTGATTACAAAATCCTTATATACAAACGTTGGCGAGAAAATAATATTATTGATGCGTGCATGGTTGTTTTTCTCCGTCCAATTTTTTTTTCTTTGGTGATTTTCTGGTTTTATCTCTTTCGTTTCGTGATTTGCCCGAATTTGTTGCTAGAAATTTTATTTTATTTTTTCCGTTTTGATGTTTCCCCCTAATTTTCTTTCACTTTACATTTTCAAGGACGTCTATTTCTTACGCCTTTGCGCTCATTGCCGTCAGTTAGCGCTCTGTGCAGCTGAATCGGCGCGCGTCGCCCGCAGCCACAATGTCACGTGGTGCGCGGCCGCGGGGGCTGCGCTGGAGGGGTGGGTGCCCGGCCGCCAGGGAGCCCGAGATGGAGGTCTCATCCTTCTGCCTAGTATTTCTCTTTCTTTTATTTCCATTTACCATATTCTTTCCTTCTGGTCATTCTTTCTCTATTCATTATTTTCTTATCATTGTCTGTTCGTTGTATTTCATCTGTCTTGTGTAGTTTAGGTTATTCTTTTCTATTTTTACCGTAATTTATTCTCACTTAGGTCTTTTGTTTTTCTTTCTTTTTCGTTTTTCCATGTTTCTCTGTATTTATATTATTTTCGGTCAGTCTTTTATTCTTTTTCGTATCACTTTTTACTCGTTTGTCCTTTTTTGTTTGTTACTAAGAATGCTGCGTGTGGAAGGGTGGATACATTTCAATGCGTCATGGTGAGTGGAGGATCCTTTCAATTAGGTCGTTATTCTGCGTACTATTTACTACAACTATGCGTGGTTTAAATTGCTACTATACTACTACTATTGCTACTATACTACTACTACGCGTGGTTTAAATTGTTCTAATATCATTTGTTTTCAATCAGTAGTTTACGCGACAAGAGCGTGAAACAGGTGATTGAGGCGCTAGTGTTTGTCGTCCGAGCGACGGCGCGGCGCCGGCGGGGGCGTCGAAAAGGCGACAGCGGCAATCACCTCGCGCCCCAGCGCTATTGCGTATATTATCTTTTAACAGCCGTGAGCGAAACGCAATGAGTCAAGTAAAGGAATATAAATTAAACTTCAAATAACTAGAATTACCTTATTTGTACAAATGTAAATTAATTCCAGTCAGTGTCGTAACACTATTGTTTGTAAATAATAAACAAAGACGTTAAGACAATTGCGAATCGTTACAGGTGTTTCGCATAGGATTCCCTATGTTTCACACTGTGAAAAAAATAGCTGTTTCTCACACGAAAAACTAAGATGAGAAAGCGCGTTTCGCGCGTGGCGTGTTACCAAACTATTTCCCCCTTCTGCAAGCCCTTCCGCCGCTTCCCCGGGCGCTGCACCTCGGCCTCTCGACGCTCGCAGCACACAGCGCTTCCCCGCTCAATTCGGAACAAAGGGGACTACCTGCCTCAACATCCTCAAACTACTATCAAAACATTTTCTGTCCCAGTGTTTGGCATTTACAAAGTTAATGATTATGGACGATTATTGAAATATTGAAACGGACATTTATGTAAATATACTCAGAAAATATTATTTAATGTGTAACAGTATTCATAAGAGACGATTTCACTTTCGAATTATCTGACTATTAATTGTACAAATTTTATTTCCTACTTTTTGTGAATATTTCAGATAAATATAGATCGACATTTTTTGTTTCCAAGGTCGCTTTTCAACATCTTGGTCATATAGCGGCTACTGTCATTTTTAAGCTGTAGGGAAAACTGTAGGGAGAACACGGAAGGACAACAGGAACACACGCAAACATCCACACCCGAGGCGGGATTCGAATCCGCGATCCTTCGAACCGAGACAACTGCAGCTCTTCAGCCTTAACAAACTCGGTTATCCGGGCCGGCTAGATTAACATTCTTCACATTTGCAAGCAAAATATTATGCAAGATTAACTAGTGTATTTTCTTTTTAAAATTCAATTCACTTTTAGGATCTTGTTAACTCAGGAATATTACGAGATCATTACAATAAACATCATTAACGGCAATGGATCGTGAGAACATCTAAATCAAAGAATTATAATTACTTCTAGATAATATTTAAGATATTTTGTAGGTAGTGCCGTACAGAGAATGAACACAGATATTTTGCATCGTGGAGTCGTTCTAGACCGTTACAAGAAAGAAAGGTAATAAATGTATATAACTATTTTCCAATGCGTTCAGAAATTGATGAAAAGTATGCAGCCTCCGGCCACGTGATGGGTGTCTATGGTTTGGTTAGATGCAGAAACTCAGAAAAATTCCAAACGAATGACACAATTTCGATTTTGACTGAAAAATTCAAATATTTTATTTGTAATTCGGCCTATTCTCATTAGCGCGTATTGGTTTACAGTCATGCAACAGAAAGGTTAAAAGGAGGAAACCGCCCGCCATTAATTAAAGAATTGTTGTACTGTTATTGCAGTATTTGAGAAGAATGTTTTTGTACATTATTTAATTTATTGCAGTGTTAAATGAGAGTGTTTTAATTGTTGTTCTTGAGAATTGTGCATGCTACATTTTGAAATCCATTTTGTATGGTTTTGTTCAGCTGTATTTTTGCTGTTGCAAACCACTAATAATTATTTAAGGAGATAATACTGCTATTCTGTGGTTGTATGAGAATTATGTTCATGTTACTCTCAGTACAAGCTCATTCAATTGTTCAATCATCTTACTCCTGTGAATTGGCATCTGGCGTCTGCAACTCACATAGTGTTGAGCTCAGCATGTGAGGCAGCCCATTAACATTTACAGCAATAAATTTCCTGGTTTCTGAGCACGGGCTCAGCTTCTAAATCCAGCAGTGGCAGGGAGATGTCTGTAACGTGTTCCAAATCGAGAAAAACTAATATTGTTATGAAGAACTCCGTGTTGTGCAGGTTGAGAGAGAGAGAGAGAGAGAGAGAGAGAGAGAGAGAGAGAGAGAGAGAGAGAGAGAGAGAGCAGTAAAGACAGATAATATAATGCTGCAGTGGAAAGTGGCGGTTTCCAACAGAATAAATTATGGCGTAGTCAGAATCCACGTTTTGTGTGTTCTTGATACCGATAAATTGGCTCACGGCAGAATGTCTGTCTGTGGTCAACGTTAGTACCAAAGCCGTTCAGAAGTCAGACTATTTTCTCAAAAATGTTTATTTCGTGATCTATCTGGTATTTTTAATTTGGGGGTACATTACATAAAACCTCAATGACGTTTTAAAAATTTTCTCAAAACTGGCTACAAATTTTTCGATTAAATTCATTCCTTGGATTGAGCAAAATTCGCTTAAATATGTTACAAGTCCTATTTTTATTGAACTCACTGAATTGTCAAAATTGACAGAATTTCAAACCTGTATATATTATATATTAAAATTCCGCCAATTTATCGGCATTAAATTATCTGTCTTTACTGCTCTCTCTCTCTCTCTCTCTCTCTCTCTCTCTCTCTCTCTCTCTCTCTCTCTCTCTCTCTCTATCTATCTATCTATCTATCTATCTATCTATCTATCTATCTATCTATCTCTCTATCTCTATCTATCTCTTTCTCTCTCCTACAACAACTACAATATTGAAGATATAGATTTTTTCTTAATGAAAACTATTTTTAAAGATAGATTTTCAAATAAGATTATGTACAATTTTTAGAAAATAAATAGTTTTCGTTTCATATTGCCTGAAATATAGGTAATTTTATGAACAAAATTTTCTCAAAAACGTTTCTTGTTAGTAACCCTCTTGTAAAATTAAACTCATACAAATATGGTGCAGGTTCCATTTTCGGTGAATTCTGTATTTTGAATATCCTAAAGGTTTAAAATAGCAAAACGACAATATTGATGATACATTTTTTCTTTAGCGAAATGTGTTCTTAATCATACATCTTAAAATAGGGCCATGTGCAACGTTTTTAAAATACGAGTGGTTTTAACACAATTTTTGTTTATTAAAGACAATTTATCAACTGTTTTCTCTAAAAAGGCTTCATAATTGTTAATTTTTTCTTCGATAGAGTACGCTTAGAAATGATGCAGGTCCTATTTTGTTCAAGTCTCTGTATTATAAAAAATTGAACAAGTTTATTTATTTTTGGCGATTTCCTACAACTACAATGTTGAAGGCAGAGGTATTTGGCTTAATGAAGTCTTTTATTTAAAACCAGATTCTAAAATAATGTCAATGAAAATTTGACAAATGTGACTTAAGTGATTTTCTAAAATTGCAAATGCAAATGTTCAACTCGGATTTTAAATCTTGATGGACGTTCAGTTTGCTTGGGAGATTGGTGGTGATGGGGAAATGTGAATGTTGTGCTAATCCTGAGTTCCGGAGTTCGAATGTTCGTCGGAATTCGTCGTTGTAAACCTGAAAACTGGAGTTTGAATCCCTGAGTGGAAAAAAATCGCTGGTTGGAATCACTTTTGCAGTTCAAGTAATATCGCGTGTATATCGCGTGTCCATTACAAAAAATGCAAGAAAAAATGTGCTGTTTAGTATCACTTTTTTTCATATGACTTCCTTCATTGAGCAGTTGACAACTTGAATCAAACGCAGATGGCTGCTCTATATCGGGTGAAGAGCTATGGCGCAACGAAGGCCACGCTACATCACTGAAAAGTATGAAAATTTCCGTGTTTTATAAAGTAATTGTAAAGTCTTTGTATAAGTGTTTATAAATGAGTCTAATAAAATTTACCCAACCGGATTTACCCAAATTTACCGGAGGAATTACTCCACGTATCTGTAATACATGACATCTGCAACAAATCATATATACTCACTATAATAACACATTTAGTACTTTTTTATAATTAAATTAAGATTCTTTCCTCGGCCCCAAGCAGCTTATTGTATATGATCTAATATTATTTGTTGGCCATTGATTTACAGGAGCTATTCCTAAGATGTATTACATTCACTTTCTAAGTCGAACGTTCGAGATGTTCAAGACGAACCGGAAGTTATATTTGTATATAAAATTCTCTTCTCGTAATATAACCATTTTTAACGGGTCGTTCTGTGTATTTTATACATTTTCCAAAAAAGGGCAAGTGCATGAGAAAGAGAATGGACTTTTCACCGGTGTTTCTGACCGCGTTATCTGCTATGGTTGTCAGTCGTGGCAGCCCCGCACTGGAACACGAGAGCCACCTCAGCCGTCCAAGGCGGCCGGCGGGCGCCGCCCCCAGCCAGGGCAGTGTGCCAGCCTGCCAGGAAATGGGTGTTGGTGTGTGTTTTTATATGTATGTTTGTGTGTGGGGCGGACGTAAGGGGAGATATGTGTATGAGGATGTAGAACAAAAGATTGCGTGCGGTCCGTGACCCGTTCGTTAAAGTGCTGCTCAAGCATTCGCCTGGGATTGATCAGAGAACTCACGGCAAACTATTGAACAGAGCAGCCGCTCGAATTCTTCTCCGTAAAATGGCTTAATTCGACCAGGCTCTTTGGCTAGTGTCGATAAACGCCACCAACGAGACTGACACAGTCAAAACTCAGGGAAACAGCCATTGACTTGAGCTTGCTTAGCCGGCGAATAAAAATGGATATCTTAACGCGATATATATTATTTGATTCATACCATTGTAGTAACTTCGAACTTGCCAAAACCCTAAAGTCAACAAAGTGTACATTTTCTTGTGTTCCCATTTTGTATACTGGCCGAGTTTTTACAGGTACAAAAACTCAACACTTGTCAAGAGATTCTTAACATTGAATAAAAGATTACTATCCTACTTCGGATTCAGCGACATGGGCACACGTCCAAAACGTTTTAAGTGATTATCGTATTTTGTTTGTTGGTAACAAGGTCCTTAGACCCGGATAATTTCACTCATTGCCCCACCTCCGTCATGGGCGAATTTTCTAGTTGGCACCTATAGACTTCTAGTATTGCCAGTAAATTTTGGCTCCCTTATTAGCCGCCAAGCAGTGCCACTACAACGATCACAGGAATATTTATTCCGTACTTCAGGCCTCCCTGGCTCATCGAATATGAAATTCGGTTAGAACGAAATTGTCCGGGGTTTCATTTTTCCTGGCATTTAACTACAGGTCACAAGTACGATCTTGCTACTCTGGATTTTCCGTCTTTCGCACACACACACACGCACACAAAATCCACGGACCGCATCCGGGAACGAACCTTCGTTCTGGGGCGTTGGAGGTCAGTAAGCACTTTATTTATTTTATCACAGATTGTATCTCACCGGCAAAGCACAGCCTAACATCACTGCCAAGCGACGAGGCCACGCACGACCTCGCGGCTACAGGACTCTCCTTATTCGCACGCTAACTCGTACTCTTATAGTGTGGAACACACTGATATTCTTTTTACATTCAGAATTGCTGCCCTCATTCAAATGCCTACACAACACTTATTTCTTTCTTAAGCGGCGCGATATTAATCATTGCTTTTCAAGTTAAGAACTTCAATTAACACAGTCTAATGTGTCCAATGTCGAAGTAAATAATGCACTCGGTTGCGGCGACAACTGCTCAGCACTAGGGTTGTGAGTTTGTATCGTGAGTAAAGCACGGGTGTTTTCACCTTGTATTTGTAGTATGGGACTCATCGACCCCAGTCCGTGAGTCATCTCTTTAACATTTACAGAACTATATTATATGGTTTGCAAGCAGGAACTCAGTTTTAAAATCTGTGCAGTGAAGTGCGTATTCACCACGTATCCCATATAACAATCTAAATCATCATTCATCATTTGGCAATGCTACTCGCTTCCTTTTGACGAGCGGTTACGAGGGTTTCAGAGCTCGTGCCCACACGCTGCGTTCGTCTGCACCGGCGCACGATTGCTCCAGCGCCCCGAATCGTTCGTCGAAAGGAAGGGAGTAAATAGGGTCTTAAGAACACACAAACGGTCGAAAATAGCGTTTTTGCGGAAACCTGGCAGTCTCAGGCGCCGTTTGAAATGAACCGGACAAGTATATGAGTATGGCGCGATGCAGCAGCTCTAAAGATATCGGGTTGTTGGCCCCTGGAGTAGTATATCAGGGCCTCAGCTCACAACTATTATAATCTCAATTCGCCGGCGACCGAAGCACTCTGCAGCCGCGCCGGGCCGCAGCGTTGGAGGGCGGCCCAACTTTGAAATACTCCATGCTCTCCGCCCGCTGCTTCCGACATCAACTGATGGCACTGCAGTCCCTCTGACCGGGAGGTCGTAGGTTCGAGTCCCGATGGTGGCCGGATTTTCGACAGTAGCTTTTCAGCTCCGTCGAATTCAGTCGCCGTCTGGAGGAGGATTCTTGAGACCGAATGCTCTGATCGGTAGTATTCCGTGGATTCTCCTCTCAACATCAGTCGAATGCCGGAGCAGTAACCTAACAAACGGGCTACGGAACGAACGCAATCTTTTTTTTCCTCATCCCTCGCTTACACACACTTCCACTAACATGCACTACACTACCACACATGCTGGGAGATCGGTCGGCAGCATAGAGCTTGTCCAGGCTGGGGTGGCGCTCCGCTGGTGGGAGACTCCTGCTTGGGGAAAACCCCACTTGCCGACCGTAGATGGGAGCCGGATCTATCCATTCAGAGGGGGAAGACTCCCGCCGCCGGCGCCGCAGCCCAAAGAAGAAATCGTGCACTACACTTACGGAACTAATGACCTTATCAGTCGTCGCTCCCGGAATCACTAACAACTAATCAATGAATCAGCGCAAGTGGAGCTGTCGCAGGTTGAAGAACGCGCTACTTCTCTGAAGTTGAAATTCCATTCACAGATCAAACGAATGAAAAGAGCTATTAAAATAAGAAAGCACAGTTCGATTTGTATTTATCGAATGCTCAAACAAATTATTTAAAAAACAAAATATTAACAAAGCTTACAAATTTTCTTAAAATTAAAACACGTTTATTTCTTATCAAATTTTGAACTAATCAGTAATAAAATAATTAATTACTTTTAACTTTAATACAAATGGGATAAACATCACTAGACGAAAGTACTAATTGTTTCTTGCTTTTATAATTTTTAAAAGGTAAGAAACCACGACGGTATTTATCAATCGTTTTTTGACTACAAAATGTATACCAATAGTACATCTATTGTTAACCACAGATACTGTCGGATACTATTTGTTTCCCGCCGTCCAATCCCAATGCGCCGTCCGACTTTTGAACGCACCCTTCTAGTGCTTGTGAACGTAGATTTAACGACTCGTAACGTGGACGAGGGCCAAGCAGACCGCAATCTATAGAAAATTAAGAGATAACAGGAAACAAATGAAATCTTTGTCAGATTAAGTACTGTTCTTAAACCGAATAAATACACCAATGAAAACAGTGTCATTGGTTCCTCCAAACTTGTTTCAAGTGATCAAATTTCATGTGATCTTTAAATAAATGTATCGTTAGCCATTACATTTTATAGTTTAGAAATTATTGTTCCAGTTTTCCAACCCTTTCACTTGACAATCAAAAAATTTTCCTTTATTTTTAAGTGAAGTAGCTCACACCACATGTTGCTTCATTGCAAAATGATTGTTGTATTGTTCACATAATTTTCTCTTCCTATTTCAAAACTAAAGCATTTCTATTCATCGGTTAATAAATTATTTTTATATCCTTGCATATACAATGTAAATACATCATGATCTCTCATACAGATAACAACAGGTGTCGAAAACAATTGGCTTTTGAAATATTTTATTTACTCTCTCTGTTAACTCATCAGTTTTCAGAATGCTGGAAGTTTTAATTTCTAGATAAACGCATTTTTCAGATGGGTCTCAAAAGAAACGATACAAATTCGCTGCTCTTCGAGCGGAATAATGATGTACCCGCGCCAATCCAACAGAGCAAAACACCGCACACTCGGCGCTATTGGCGCACCTAGCGGCAGGACGATCCTCGCCAGACTGTGCTGGCACCTAGTGGGCACTCGGCAAACTGTAAATGTTCTAGGAAAGCATTCGCTTAGTATTTATTTTACTTGACACTTGACATCATCTATATCTATATCTATAGGTGGCGATTCTGAAAGACGAAAAATTACATCAGTTTTTAGCTATTAAAGTAAAATATTTAAAATCTAACACGGGACTCATAATGCCAACTAAAGATATAAAGAAATCATAATATTTTCGTGATTACTTATGCTTTCGTCTTAAATTTTACAATTGGAAAATGATAATATTTCTGATGTCATGTTGCAAGACCAGGGAAAATCAGAAGTAGAGAATGGATCGTGTATATGTATACAAGTTAAGACAGTATTTATAAACAATGTGAATACATTATTCATTATTTGTGTCAGATTTGTCATGTGTTTTGTTTTAATAATAATAATAATAATAATAATAATAATAATAATAATAATAATAATAATAATAATAATAATAATAATATTTATTTCCTGCTTATGAGCTTTCGCTCGGTAGTAGTGCTTTTATATATAAACATATAAAGTTATACCAAGACAAGTTAAGAAACATATTATTGGGAATTACTAATTCCATAATTATTTAATATATACAAAAAATAATTCGTGAAATTAAAAATATTCGTGTGCAATTATTTATTCATTTAGTCAAAAAACAGTAAAAACTGTATGTGACGTATGGGAGATATGATCATCTGCGCACGTTTTCTTGAGTTCCAGAATCCCTTCCCGTCATTTTAATTATAAATAGTTGAAGGATGAATAAACGTTAAAGATAAATAAATAAAAATAAAATTTAAAAAAGCGCGAGATTAGCAACATTTATAAAACTAGACATTTTCGTTCCCGAGTGATAGAAAAGTTATTTGCAACAAAACGTGCGCATAGTGAAGCTACATTTACGTCTAGAAGCAAAACAAGGGGCCATCTCAGCATTTGCTTAATGTAGGGAAAAGGACCAAATCGGATCGAGATGAGGGTCATTGACCCGGAAGCTGAAGTACATTATTTGTTACAAGCATATTAAGCATTTTTCAAAAATAAATATACAATTCAAATGTAACAGTTATGCAGTAGAAAAGATTTTACTTTTAATTAAATTTGTGAACTAACTTCAATTGTTTAATGTCATCTGGCAATGCGTTGTAAAGTAACGTACATGTTCTGTATGTGAATTTCTGGTAGTGAGCTGTTAACACAGATACTTGATGAACGTGATTTCTACGACGTGTGTTGTAATTATAAATATCAGCATTGCATGAATATATGTTCTCACCGTTTAGTAAGTCAGTTTTGACAAATATTACAGATTTGTAAATAAATAGGTAAGGCATGGTAAGATTCCAAGCTCCATGAAGGAGGCTTGCAGGGATCACGGGGACGGCATTTTTTCATTATTCGAATAGTTTTCTTTTGCAATCTGAAGGACTGTGTACTACATGATGAGCTTCCCAAGAATATTATACCATATCTCAGGCGGGAATGTACATTTGCAAAGTACACGCAACGAGCTGCATGAAGGCTGACAGAATTTTAAATAATTCTGAATGCGTAACGTAATGAACTTAATTTTATGTTTAATTCTGTTATATGTACATTCTATTTGAGGTTTGACTGAATTTAAAGACACTGGCATTTTGAACCTTAACATCATAATTGCATATTGTTCATTTTCAATGGAGCACGCAATTGCTTTGATTTGAAATGCAAAAACGCATTGAAACTGCTTTATTTTCCGATGAACATCAATATGAATATGAAATGAAGTCTACTTTAATAATTTACGTTCACTTGGTGTTCATAAAAGTCAGCATTGATTGTTAATACTCTAAAAACGATTGGGAATTTGTACAGTAAATAATGACAATACTTTTATGTGTTTAGCATTACACCAGCTGAATTGTCGATGGCAGATCTCATTGGGAACAAAGGTATTAAACTGTGTTGTTGCATTCATGATTTATTTAGGTAAAACAGTTGAAAACTTTAAGTAACATATTACATAAGGGAAGTGCAATCTGTGCACTTTTCTTGAGCTCCGCAAAACTCTTCGTATAAATCTTACATTAATATTCTAAACAAAAAATTTGGAAATATTTTTGTAGAAATTATATAATTGGTTTCGTCTTCGAAACGGAGTGACTCCAGCAACACGAAACATATCACTTTCTCATCCCTTTCCAAGCAAACGCTTTTTCTTCCCTTTATCCACTTTCCGCATTGGATCTGACGGCGATCGCCGATAAAAGCGCCGTCAGTCAGCGTCTTTTCGCATTTGCCGAAGTGCAATGAAGTACGGGCCGTTGTTGATCGCGTGAGCTCCACCGCGGCCGCTTGGCCCCTCGCCCAGCGCCCGCGCCGGGAGCGGAACCCCTGGCTGCACCGCGCCAGCGCACGACCTTGCGCAAGGGCTCGAAGAAGGCTCGCACGTTATTCTTGGTATAGACAGTGACGGACCTGGAGCCCATGGCAGCTTCGAGGCTCGTCGAAAGACATCAGCATGGCGAGAGCCGGTCGTCCAGCGATCCAAACAACTAAAAAAAAGAAGCTAGTATTCGTACTATGTTCTGGTTAAGTTAGTGAAGGCTAAAAAATGGCATATACAATTCAAGAGGTCTCAAAGCAGATAAATGGTTTTAAATAATATTTTACTTTCTTTGCTAGGTAATAAATATGGGCAATTAGATATTGAAAAAAGTGACTCGTGGCCAATGTTCTTATTGAGTTTGATATAAATATGTATACTGTTTAATGAACTTAATTTACATGCATTTGTGAAAGAGAAAGTAGTCTGTAATTAACATATTAATATCCAATATTCCCAACGATAAACAATAATAAATTAATCATATTTCTCTTTGTTAAAAGAATAGATATTAAAAAAAATACACAGGATATTAGGACAAATATATTAGAATTGTCTAAGATAATTGATCGTCGTCAACTCATGATACTTCGGACCGGCAGTTCTTCGGACTGAGAGGTGCTAGGGTTTGAGTCCCGTCAGTGGCAGGATCTTCGATACCAGCTAGATAGCTGGGTCGAATTCAGTCGCTGTCTGCAGAAGAATTCTAGCGGCGGGCTGCTCTGATCCGTAATTTTCCGAGGTATCTCCAATCAACATCAGGAGAGCCGGAACAGTGCCCTGCCATATAGGCCTCGGATCGCACGCGATCTTCCGTTCCTCTTCCTTGTCTTATTCTTCCCCCTTTCACACACAGCTCCATGCGCTGCATTACCACACATGTCTGGAGACCAGCCGGAAGCTCAGAGCTCGTCCTGGCTGGGGCAGTGCCCCGCTGGAGGAAGATATCTGGCAGGGGAAGCACCGGAGCTCTCCATCCGATCATAGCCCAACCATGCCCTACACTTACGGGACTGATGATCATATAAATTGCCACGCCTGGGTACACAAAACAACCAATCTGAAACCATAAATTCAATAATGTTTCTCATTTCTACTTAGGTTGCAAAAGCGTTTACATCATAGCTCTCGTGTATTTATTACTAGAAAGAATTTCAATTTACGTCCTTCAGAAAGCGGAGAGAAAATACTTTTAACGTCAATCACGTAATTAGAGTTCTCGTGGCGATGCTGGAAACGACTGTACCTTTTTGAAAGTATGAGGAATAATAAACAATTACCGACTATAAGACATGATCAACTTGGCTGATTGTTGGATCCAACGGTAATACACATATAACTAAATTTTGTATTCTAACAACAATGCTAAAAATGAAGACCAAAATAAATGTCCTTATTTTGATTCAGACACGACAGCCTTTTTGATTTCAATAGGAAATACAGTAAAATTTGTTCAATGCGGAATCTCAATAGACCAGTGTTTGTTTTTTTTCGTATTAGATAAGATTCCGCATTATGCAGTGTGAACTGCGAAATTTCCATTTGTCGGTTCCACGATTTATGTTCACATTAGATTTCCGCATTGACCAAGTTTTACTGTACAAGAAATATTTCTTGTTAATATTATTTCATTGCATTATTATTATTATTAATTATTATTATTATAATTATTATTATTATTATTATTATTATTATTATTATTATTATTATTATTATTAAGGGGATATGGGCGAGTAACCAACGTCATTCTCAACGAATATCATTCGATTGTCTGCAATACTTAGGTCGATTCTCTTGAATGCGGAAGCTAGGAATAGGCACATATGTCGAAATAGGATGAAGCTGGGGAAGTATATTTTAACCTACTGTTCGCATGGACGGATAACTATATTGTGCAACTTTACATAACGGCAGAACTTCCGCGATCGCCCTGCTGGCCAAGCTGGAAGTTTGAGTGAACGATTCTAGCGGCAGAGGCGGGCCTGCCATTGACTAGACTCGCCCGCGGCAGAAGACAACTCTACACGCGACGACGCATACGAAGATCTTGGCACCTTGGACCGTTTTTTTCTGACCCCGAAGGGGGAGGAGACGCCACGTGTTGCCCCTGCCTCGCATCCCCACTGCTGTCGCCCGTCCCGGAAAGCAGGCCCCCCTCTTGGCGATGGGAGGCGATGACTAGAGGCCCTGCGAAGAGCGCCCCTTTCAGGACGCCACATCGCAAGGCAGTCGCCAGAGCAACGAGTGCGGATGTTCGTGCTATGGCCCTTATTAGCCTCGATCTTGCGGGGAGGGGACGGCGGCAACAGAGGCGGTGGTGGCGATGGCGGCGGAAGCGAGTCCGGTGAGAGGTATGTCAGCTGGGCGGAGTTATTTTCAACTTTCAGGGCTGCATGGTATGCCTAATTATAGCTTACATCTCGAATCTATAGTGGATCTTCAGAAGTGAGGACCCATCAGGACACATGAACGTCAAAAACTGCTCTCATCGTGTTTCGATTTTAAAAAAAGATCACAAAGAAATAAATAATTCGCTCTATTTCAAGCCTAGGGCAGACTATTTTGAGAGCCATGTCAAGGTGGTTCCGTCTTGTCACCGGACCAACGTTTCGTAGTCGTCACTGTGGAGTTAAACGCGAGACCTTGCACTCCCACACCGCGCATCGTGGCCGGCGACGGAAACCAAACAACAGCGCTGCTAATGACCTACTGACCAGGAGATCTGGTGTCAACACATGTTGTTGTCTTATGGTACAGATACGTAAGAACTTTACAAGTGCGTAAGATCTTTAAATTAATTCTGAAGTTATGATAGGAAATGGAGTATATATACGATGTTATTAATTAGTCGAACTTTTCAAAACATTTTCAAGCGTATTTTGAAACGTTTTTGATTGTGTTTATATCATTCGCTATCAAGTGATGAACAATGTTTGGATTGTAAATCTGTTGCAACACGAGGGTCAATTGACGTTAAATAACTGTTTAATATATTGGAATTGTCAACATTTTCCAAACATTTTCCCTTTAATACCGAATTGTTATTAAGATATTCTCTGCATGAAATGTAGTACAAGAGTTAGAGGCCATACGCGATGAACAGTGGTTTATAGGTTGAACGTATTTGCGTACTCTGAAGTCTACGATCATCAAGTTCTCACTGATGAATCCGCGTGACTCGATCTCTTCCGCAGACACATCCAAAATTAGTAAAACTGTTAAAATCGTTTTCTTCGTGACTGCTACATGACGTTTACTTCCACTTCTTTAGGCTGAAGACATGCGCTAGGACCTCGTGTCTGCTCTTGGTGCTTTGCCAACACGTGGCCAAGACACCCACATCCACTGGTGGTCTCTCAATATTGTTTTCTTCTTCTGACAATTCCTTAAAATGCGTAACATTTGTTTGCTACAAATACGGCGAAAACACTCCCATTAAATACTCTTTGAAAATACTTCCAATATTTTATCTGAAACACGTTTGTCTTCAAAGCACCGAAACCTGAACTGAGCTTAACAATGCAGATAACTATACTTACGCCGAATCCTTGCTGAATTTGTGATTCTGTCAAAGCCGGGTGGCCTCGAGATGTCCATCCTTCCTTCTCCGTCCTTCCTTCCTGTCCTTCTGGCGTTGTAGTGATGGCTTGGGCGTCTGGCTCGCTGATTCTCGGCTCCCGTGCGGATGTAGCGTAATTATGTCTATCCGTCGACACTCCAGCCCCACGCACTGGCCCACCCACGTTACCACCAATTATGCCTATTTTTGATTGGCACTATGCCCTTCTCCGTAGTAGTTGATTACAGTTGCCACCAAATATGTCTATAGTTGGTGTGCTCTATCCTTCTCCCCCCGTGGGATTCGTTTACCGCTGCCAACAATTATGTCTATCCGTCTGTGACGTCATGGATACTCACAGCGAACACAGACACAGAGCTTTCATATAACAAATATTTATTTACAAAGAAAACACAACAAATATTTACATTGAATTTCCTTCTTACTCCCTAGCTCTGATAGACCTACTCTCTTACCTACCTTCTTACACCCTACCTCTTATAGACCCTGATCGCAGGAGCGATCCAAACCCGATTGATGATCGGTTTCGAGTGTGGCATTCGCCTCTCCTACTTCTGAAGCGCGCGCAAAGCCAAGCTTCCGTGACCGGATGTCACACTGGGACACAAGACCGTACTGGCGTACCCTCTGTTTGCCTTGATCGCAGGAGCGATCTTACCCGATTGAGAATCGGCGTGAATCGTGGCACTCGACCACTCCTCACCTCGGAGCACGCACACAGCATCGCTCCCACGTGACCGCAGTCACCCAAGGACACAAAGTCCTCCACAGGCTCGTCAACACCTGACTTGCCTCGCGAGCCCGGCCCGCCGATGCGCCGTCGTGGCGCCAAGTTTTTGTGCAAATGCACGAGGTTCTCCCACTGTCTCCAGAACCCACCCACTGGCTCTGTGCACTCCCTTATAAAGTCGAGGCTCACGTGACCTACTACGTCACGCCGCCCCCGCCGAGCTCTATTGCTGCCGGAAGACCCCAAAGCCTCGTGTCTCCCGTTTCCGCGTTCTTGCTTTAAGGAAAAACCCTTCTCTCCCTCCTGTGGCGAGGAGTTTCCTCTTACTAATCCCTTACCAAGCGTCCCCAAATAGATGCCACGAGGCACGCTGGCTAATACGTTACAATCGTATAACTATCCGTATTAAACGTAAAACTTTGTTTAATATTTTCCAAATGTTATTTGACAGGTTTCGGGCAACGTTTTATAGCAATGTTTCTTCCTATTGAAGGGTGAATGAATGTTCTATCATGTTTCACAAACATCCCAGTTTATACTTGTCCACGTTTTCATAAAAAGTTACGTTTGAAGTAAATGGGACTTGTGACTCAACATCAATTTTTTCATATTCATTACATTTTCACATTCCATTAATTTTTTCATATCTGTAAAGGCGGCTCCATGCATTCGGTATTCGACGAGTAGCTAGCGACTGCTCGCCGAATCCATAGCAGATGGAATAAGTTGTTTGCAATTATTGCAAATGCTAGCAATTTATTGCCGAGCGAATAACATTCGGTGCTCGTCCTACCCACCGCGTGTCAATCTTTTGCACTCATCAAAGGAGGCTAAATTCTCCGAGCTCATCACTTGCTTGGGATTGAGCGACCAGTTGCTCGCTGCTCGGCGAATGCCGAATGTGTGGAGCCGCCTTACGAGTGTGACAAGCATCACTATTTTTTCCCGCTTCATGTATTTCAGCGATATGATATGTTCTATTGTTTCAGTATATAATATGCTATATCCACTGCAATTTTAAAACATAGTACACGAATTTGATGTTTTTGTTCCGAAATACTCACTGCAAAATGTATTTTTTAAACTTATTTTCTCCTGCGTTTAATGTTTCCCTAATCATTTGGAATATTTTGCGAAATAGCTTTACTTCCAAGACCAGTATTCCAAACTGATTTTTCCCTCATGCACTTCCCCTTCCTTTTTTTTTCTTTCTTTCCAGTATCGTTATTAAAGTTTGTGACGGAGGTGCCCAGCGCATCCAATAACGTTTGCCTTCTGTGAGTGACCTTGAATCTCCTTCCTCCCCGCTCCGCTCCTAGTAACGAGCGCTCCACTGCGCTTCTTTCTCGCAGGGAGCAGATCATCGTGCAGCTGATTGAAGATGCCTCAAAGTTTTGGTTTTTGTTTGTTTCTTTATTACTCATTTTGAGTTTTATTCCCGAGATTATGACTGGAATTTCAATTTAAGTGCTTGTTGTGACACTCAAGAAGTACTCGTATATGAAAGATTCGAAATTTTAAATTATTTCTGCCGACATGTCGCACCACTCCGAATTTGTTATTTACCAAAATGGTAAGTAGTATCAACGTATAATATATTTCAAACAGTAAAATATTGGTGAATCCTCTTTAGAAGATATTTCATACCTGTTTTTATTGCATGAGTACTTTATGTTTGCGTGGTTTTAAATATCGACTGCTGAATAAAAAAATATCAATGTATAGAAACATATATGGCATATTAAGGAATTATAGGTTAACTTCGTATATTTTTGAAGATCGGTTTCACGAACTATTGACGTTCGCGCCCGAAAACTTGAAAGAGAAACTTCTGTTTCCAAATCGACCAATGTGACTTACAAAGTCTGGGAGTCATGTGAACGTCGTTACAAATGCTGGCGGGAACATGACCGCTGGAGACAAGTTGCCATATTTTTCGTTGTAAATAGGCGAACCCTGTTTACTTCGTTAATTAATATTTCTCGACTGGTATAAGTACTCTGGACTGCATCGGGGAACCAGAAAATAATGTAATAGTTGTTTTATCGAACAGTGCCGAGAATAATAACGATTTCCGTTTCCAGAACACATGCAATCGAATCTTAATTGTAAACAAGAAACGTCTGACAATGCCCATGAAATAAATTTTGATATTTTAGAAAACTAAAATAAGTAAAGTAAAGGTGTAAGTAAAGTAAAGAAAGTAATTGTGGTTACAATTACTCGTATGCTATGTAATTGGATATTCCTCGTAACATTTTCACTACCACTACCAAAATATATTTACTGCCTTCAGTACAATTTATCGTAGTACGTACGTATTTATCGTACCACGTGTGCTTTGGAAATAGTCGACAAATTCCCGACTCGCGAAGCGAGAAGGGGATTTATCTGAGAATTTCCAAAGCAAGAGTGGTATTTAGTTGGACTATTCCACGAGTGAAATTATGTCCAACAGTTCCAAAATGCTTCAAATATTGAAAATAACTGAGAGCGTATGTTGAAATCAGAGGCTATGTTGTAGCACTCGTACACTGTTTATTGGACATCGACATTGCGATTGATGTATAATGTCTCCAGTTAGATTAGTCA
Organism: Gryllus longicercus; assembly: GCA_038098605.1. Taxonomy (NCBI): domain Eukaryota; kingdom Metazoa; phylum Arthropoda; class Insecta; order Orthoptera; family Gryllidae; genus Gryllus; species Gryllus longicercus. Next base: position 467,862 of record JAZDUA010000341.1, read on the forward strand.
CGGTTTATGGCTGTTTATGGCGGTGCATTGGTCAATAGGTAGAAGCGGCAAGAAAAATCGGATAGAAAAGCGATTAACTTTTTTTGATACACCGCCCTGATTTTGTACGGATAATTAAACACTATTGGTTTTAATAGTACTAGTGGAATAGTCATCATTATTTGGTTTTTGCAACTTCTTCAATAACATCCCTGTATGTTTATTAGAGATTAACCTGAACAGAATACATTTTTAGTTGTAGCACCTTGATATACATGCATTTTGTTAAAAAAAAACAATTACTTAACTTGTGTTTCTTCATGGTACAAAATGTGATTGCTCTAATTCTATTCTTAGCGTGCATTGATTTAACTTACAATCAGCATCATTTCTTATGACAACTTTTATAAATCACCTAGTCTGCATTTTTCTTTCTTAGACTTGTTCTGAATCTCATTTGCCACTCTAATCTAACTGATTATGTATGTTCAATTTATGAAACAATCACTGGATTTCATTGTTCAGTATTTTTTTTATTTATACCTAAAATTTAAACTTTGAAAATAAATTCTACATTTACGCTTCAGTAAATTTTATTTTCTAGCCTACTACACATTTACATAGTAAAGCAAAAGTAATGTGATGCTTCAGTAGAAAGTGGTGATTTATTGTCAGAAAAATTCATTTTGTGGGGCCATGATATTGAAAAAAATGGATAAATCTTAGTAAATTGCTTTCGCTAACATATTGTGTAGTCAGAATCCACATTTTGTTGGTCCTTCATAATGAAAAATTGATTTACTGCAAAGGAACGATCATACTTAGTTATTGTTCACTTTAAAACATTATAATTTTCAATTTTCAGTAGATTTTTGTTACATTATGCATTCAGTTGATTTTGTAGTATTCCTACAACAATAAACTCAAAAATATAATCTTCATTGATAAATTGACATGCTCAGTCACCATGTACAGTCTAATATTAGTCATATCATGGAATGAGTTTTTGTATCCTTGCCTCATACACCTCTGCTGCTAGTTCATGGAAAAAATAATGACTGCTATTTTTAAGGTCTCTATCACTGCAAAATCTTTCGCCTTTGAAAAAGTATTTTAATAGCATAAAAATACGGTAATTCAACAGAGCCTAATCCGAGCTGTATGTTTGGTGATCAAAATCATTGTTACTGCTGACTGTACTGCTGATTGATTTCATGTCTCAAGGAGCCACAGTTATTGTTGGTGCATATTGTGAAACAGAAGAAATTGTGACAGGGAATTCAGAATTGGAGGATTGTTTTTGCCTAGAATCCTGTCCCTCTGTGACAACGTCTTCATGTGGCATAACATGTCAGAGAAATCATTAGTGGTTCAATATCATATCTGAGAAAGGGGTTCAGAGCCAAGGAAAAAGGGACAAAATGAAAATTACAGAAGCATTATCCATTATGTGAGAGATGCTTGTAGCCAATATAGAGACACATTAAAAAAATGTAAAATAAAGATACCATAAGAATGAGGAGAGAACTGTAAAAAAGAAAAGTGAATGAAAGACGCTGCGAACTGAACAAGAAACAGGGGAATTGTGTCTGAATAAGTAAACATTGAAAAAGAAATTCGCAAGGCGATGAGTGTTTGGAATAAATCATAATTTCATTTTAGTAGTTTAGAAAGATTAATGTTGAGTAATTATACTTGAATTACCATCAATTATTTACTGTTAATTGAGTTCAAATCATTTGTGATATTATATAAACAATGATTCAAAAAGTGATTGTATCATTTATATGAAATTGTTCATATATCTATGTAAATTCTTATAAATATCTTTAAATTGTTTAAAAATACATTCTGTAATGTTTCAAATGACCATGAAAACAAGATTTTTGGGTATGGAAAACTTGAAATAAGCAGGGTATTTCAAAATTTTCAAAGCGCAACAGCCCTGATAATGCCTTTTGACTAAACAAAATTTTTCACATCATTATTGAGTATTCAGTGAAAAATATATTTAATTGTGTATATAAGTTACATAGGGGTAGGATATTACCATATATATAGACATAATATACTGGTTACTAATTGATTTCAAATGTCTACATTTACAGGTGTTACATTTAATTTTATTTCTTAACACCTGATAATGCACAAGACTGACATACATTGCTTGACTTAATAATTGACAGCAAAATGCTGGAACAAAATGCTGTATACCAAATTATGTAACCTGTAAGAATGACCATTTTCACTTTCCTGTACACATACGTATATACGGATTATTATACATAGTGCAAGGAAAGTTTTGTAATGCTGCAGAAAATTGATTTCTCAATTTCAACGGAAATACAGGTTTTGGGGTCCCCTGATACTGGAGAAATGTTGTTTTTACAAAACATCCTTCTGTCTGTGAACACCACTAGCACCTAAACCATATATAGAATTTTTTTCCGAATTGAAGACACCCTTTTCGATCTAGTTCGAGTCAAACCTTTGAGATTTTGAAAAAAAAATCTTTAAAATTTGGGGGTACTTTACATGAAGCCCCCCGGACATTTGCAAAATTTTCTCAAAAACAGCTACAATTTTTTTTGTTTAAATTTCTTGAAAGAATATTTGTGAGTTTAAGTTCACTTATAAAGATGGCATAGGTCAGAATTTCAGGTTTAACTATGAATTTTCAAAAATTTCAAATTTTTTCGGACGTCTTCCTACAACTACAAAATTGAAGATAGAGATTTTCCCTTCAAATAAAATTTGTCCTCCATTGCGAGTTCTTTTATTAAGGTTATGTACATTTTTTTAAAAAATTTTAGTAGTTTTCATGCAATATTGCGAGCTATATGTGCAATTTTAAAACATTACAAAAACAAGATTTTCTCCAAAACTGCTCCAAATTTTTCCTTTAAACTGATGCTAAACTAGTGCTAAATGTATTCTGTCAGATGATATGAATACCATATCATATCTGTCAATTTTTCAAAAATTACTAAAATATAATTTTTTTTATTTGTCTCAGAGGCTGTTAATATTTATATTAGCAGCAATTTTTTAAATTATTATATTTTTTAGTATATATGCTCTAAATAATGTCATATAAAGTTTCTCAAACACTTATCCATTTTCTGTGAAAACTTGCTCAAAAATCTGCACTTTCAGAAATGCCTGAATGCCATTTTCTCAAAAATGGATCTAAATTTTTTCTTCAAACTCTTCGAAGGCAAGTGATAATTACACTCTTAAATATGACGTAAAGTTTCATTTGAGTGTTTTTTTTTTTTTTAATTACACAAATGTAATTTTTTTAAAGACCTCTCCCAATCTTAGTATGCCCATTTCCAAGAATTGGTAAACATTGTATTTGTGAGTTTAAGTGCTTCAAATGACTTCTAATGAAGTTTTTTGAAAATTCAAAAATTTTCTGTGAAAAAGAGCTTCAAATTTCGAATTTACAGTAGCACTTAAGCACCATTTTCTTAATATGCATCTGCAAATCTGTCAAAGAAAATTGCAATTTATGAAGAGGTTTTACTGTTCTTTAATATTCTTATAATAATATTTCATTCTACTATTAGGAAATCAAAAAATTAAGAAAATTTTTAAAAAAATGTACTTTGGGCATAGAAGGCAGCTGGCAAAAGTATTTGGCAAGTTTGTAAAGTTAGCCGAGAGTTTCTACTAGTATATAAAGTTTGCCAGAATTGATTTTCTATTTCCTTTTTCTTCTGCCGTTCCCCATTCTCCCCCGCTCCTGTCCCTTTCTCAGAGTACAGGCCTTCGTTTTCTTTTGCATCTTATCATGCACTATCACAGAGCTTCCTGCATTCTTCCAAGTCTGTTAGAATGGACTTATGCCACAAATAGGTGTCCAAATATCATTTAACTTGACAAGATGTCTATTTTCACTTCTTAAAATTCAACCTTGCATAACATCATAATCCATTTAACTATAGTGTGTTACATACTTGTATTTGATACAATGTTTTTCTGTTTCTTGTTTTATATGCATAAGTTTTATTTCTAAATGTTTACAGATGGCCTGAAAATAGGGAAGAAGTAATGACCTGAAATGTCATTTCAATTTTTTTATAACAGTTTTACACCAATGTTTTAAAACCATTTTAAACTCTTTTAATGAATAACTGTGAACTGCAAATTGTGCAGTGTCATTTAACTTTATATTCATGACAAAATAACATGTAATCCCTTCTTGCAAAATGAAATCAATAAAACAGGGGACTATACTAAAATGTTTCAATGAATCAATTGTATGTATGTATTCGGCATTTTGGGTTGATTGTCCGACTTTACAGGCCAGCTAACGGTATTCCTCATGCCTGGGTCAAGTTTAATTCCCATCATCAACACCCTTGGTTTAGGAGCGTGTTCCTGTCGTGTTAGTGGGTAGTAAAGCAGTATTCCTTCATAGGGTGAAGTGTTCCTGCTGGTGCCATCTTGTCGGTCTGCATCTATCCCTCTTGTCATTTGGTTTATAATTTAATGCCATCCGTGGTACACGTTGTTTGTCCATTCTTTTCACATGTTTTCTCCATTTCCTTTGGTAATTTTTTTATTTCTTCATCTAAGTTTCCTGTTTTCAGTTCTTTCCTAATTGTGTCATTTCCAAATTTTTCTCTTCTTGTTACTCCTAACACTGTCCTTAAAAACTTCATCTGAGCTACGTCTATACTTTTAGTTTCCTTTATGCCTATTATCCACATTTCTGAACCATATTTTAGCATTGGTTTTGATGTAATATTATGGATTCTCATTATTGTTTCTTTTCTCATATGTCCAAAATGTTTCTTTATTATTCTGTTGTTTCTATTATATTTTTGTATTTTAACTTCTTCTTAAAGTAGAAAAGTGTAGAACCCATTAGCAAAATCATCATGAGAGTACAAAAGATAGTAACAATCTAAAAGTTAAAAAGTCTTACATTGAAAATGGAAGAAGATATCAGGGAAGACCTAGAAGCCGGTGGAAACACAACTATGAGGTGGGAACAGGCCAAGGCGTAGATCGTGAAGTGAAAAATACAACAACAATGTCAATAAACACTGTTATTTTGGAGATGTTAAATTAAAAATGTATTATTTCATAATCTTTTTAATATTTAGGATTTAAAATTCCAGCATCATTATATTATCTAAGCAAACCACCAGATAGGAAACACTGATCTAGATGGTTTTGTGTTTTCCATTTCTTCTACATTTTCTTTTTTCTTGGGATGTTTATTGAAATGAATGCATTCCCCCCCCCCTCCCCTCATTCTTAGCATAATATATGATACTGTAACTTGTTACAATCCTTCACATATTTCAGTGTGTGAAAAACATTAAGAAGAAGTTGTGTATACTGTTATATGTATTGATCTGCCACTCTTTTCTTAAATTTCATCTTCATAAATATTTTGTGTATATGATTAATCCTTAGCCAGGTATGTAGCAACAGTGAATGCTGCATGACCAGTTTGGGGATGATTATAAGGTCTGCATTGCAGTTGGTGTGCTCCAACTTGAGATATTCCTAGTTGGCAGAATTGATTAAGAGTTTGTATTGCCCATTGCTGTGACTTATTAGTGATCAGTCATAAAAGGATGCTTTGCTTAGTAAACAGCATTTCAAAGCAGCACTCCATGCTTCACGCACCCACTCACAGAAGTACAGTTTTCTATATGCAATTGTCAAATTATTGACATTTTTTAACATTTCCATCACATATTCAGCTATAGGACTATATAATATATTATATATTCATAATATTATATTTACATGCTACTGTCACGTATTTACAACACAGGGTTATAGTTTCTTGTGGACATACACCTATTACTTTTGAGAGACATGTAAACCCAGTAAAATGTGTTGTCATACCTTGAAGTTTATTATTTTCATTTTTTAGATTCCTTTTGAACAGATTTCTTTTGAATAAGATGAATCAAGGGAAACAAGTCATAAATATGCTAAATCAAATTCTGTCGAACTCCCAGTTATCAAAGAAAACAAAGAAAAATATATACAGAACCTTAACATAAAGTTGTCACATACGATTCAGAAGTATAAGTACTCAAAAAACAAAATACAATTTGTTATTGATGATTCAAATGGACTTTCTGTGACAAAGTTGCAGTATATCTTGACACTACAGACGTTATGAACAAATAAAGGAGAAAACGGAAATTCAAAAGGATATAATAGATGCTGTAGAACAAAAACAGCTTCAAAAGTATGGTTATATGCTGAGAATGCCAGAAGAGAGGTAGCCCAAAGAGAAGTGGTTGCCAGATGTAAACTGCTCAGAGATATATATTGAATTTTTATTTATTTCAAGACAAGATATTTTTGCATATGGTATTAAGATCAAATATTCCATTAATAATAACCTAAACTATAATTAAATTTTGTTATTTTCAGTATCTTATGTTTTAAGATAATAAGTGGAATTATTTAATACATAACCAATCAATTGTATTTCATGTTATTTTAATTATAGAAGTAACTTGTTTTATATTGCAAGTACAACATTTCATGAACTAATTGCTTGTATCTTCAGGTACATAGGTTCTTATAATGTTTTATTACTTATGATGATTTTTTATTTCATTTAATATATAATCATATATCAATGAAAAACATTACACTCTTGATTCAAATGTATTGTATTATTAATTTTGATAAATAAGCTTTCAAAAATAAACCTGGCATGAATTCTTGGCTCTGTCTGGCATTACGAGCGACTGATCAACAATAACCTATGCGTTGTATACGAAAATATGGTTAAACGGACTCACACTTTTCTAGCATCAGCCTCTTTTTAAATAATTCTACTGATTGTCTTAAAACATAAGACATTGAAAATAACAGAATTTATCAACATAACCAGCAAGGAATATAATAAAATTTGTTCAAAGATTTGTCACCCCAATCAGGAATTAAACCCAGATCTCTTGGTTTACATCCAGTTGCTCTGGCAAAGTAAATTTAATTATTATAATATATTTGTTAGACAATAACAAGTTCACACAATGGAAACATTTACTGTGCGGAACATATAAAGACCATGTGTATGTTCACTATTTTACTCACCAGTTACAAATAATAGATACTTGTCTAGCTCAAAATTGTCAAATATAATCTGTATAACTAAAAACTTCATTTATTCTTTCATAGAGAATGTTGATGTGTTTGCTAATTGCATAATGAAATTAAGCGATAAAGAAATAATTTATACTAGCGCCATGCTGTTAAATTAGATAAGTTAAATTACATAGTAACGAGGTCATAATATGACATCATATTATGATGGAAACATATAACAATACAAAACAATAATAAAGTAACAGGATGGTGACAATTGAATACTAAACTACAATTGTTTGTTCATGAAATGAAGTTGGAAGTAGATTAAACCTGGTTTCACATCACTATCATTTTACTCCACATTTTAAAGAAACATAATTCTTGTATTCATACAGTCTTTTTCACAATTAAGACACATCATTTGGTCACACATTTAAAATACACTACTCACTTGCACTTAAAAAAAAAATGTTATGATAATCTTTAACTTAGTTTGGGTAGTGAATGCTCATCTATCATGTCGTGATAATTCCTGTGGTGATAATCGAAACTGAAAGTAGGTTTTAAAAAACCATAGTTAATGAGAATTCCCTGCATGCTACCTCGAATGGCATTATGAGCAAGTGTTCAACTGCAAGCTATGCATTGTGAAAATATGGACAAATGAACTTATACTTTTCCAGCATCAACCTCTTTTAAAATAATGATTACCTTCATCAACTCCTTAAATTTTTCTTTGTAGTAATTAACATAATCATTACAAAAATAATTGAACGGAAACTTACATATAACAATTAGACAAAGAAAATGACGAAAAGTTTTGAAAAAGCGGTATTTTAGATTTATGTTATTTTTTGAACTACTATTATCTTTTTATTTTATGAAAGTTAACAAGTTCTTGGAAACAAAATTACAGGTTGTCATTGTCCAAAGTTTCAATTTTCATCAATGTGTATGATGTGAAATTCCAAAAGAGGAGAGAATTTGTAATTTATTATCAGATATTTTGTTTCTTTATATCAGAAAACAATGTTAAACTTCATGAATACCTATACCATGTCACATTTAACCTGACAAATCAAAATAACTCAAAAAATACACATTGTATCAAAACATTTCCCAGGCAAAAAATGAATGTCTCCTAGGGTCTGCCTGACCAAAAATCAAACCTCTCCCCTCGCTGGGAGTGAGGCGGGTGGCAACTTTGAAATCTTAAATGTAAAACTTCATTTTTATTGCAGATTCGGTTCTTTACAGAAGATAATTTTTGGATTTCTTTCTTCTTCCATTCCTAATAGATGTTGAAGCCATTGTAATCTTCTAACCATAATTTCTGCAACAATGTCTGTTGTTTTTTCCATGTTGGGCAGATCTAAATTACTTCTTATCCTCCAATGTCCTGTGGAACCCAAAATACATGTTTAGAGTCTTCTTTTCCAGGATATTGGCATACATTCAAGTCAATTTGTTAATGTTTAACTCTCAGCACCATACAATATTACTGGTCTTATATGTTAATATTTTGCATCTGCCAAAAGAAGATTCATGAACTGAGTGCATAACTTTAAGTGATGTTCATAGGCATGTGCAGGCTAAAGCAAGAGAGCAGCCAACTACTTATCCGGGTCTCTTTTCTATTAAACTTTTTCATTTACATATGTCATATTTCAGTATTCGTATCTTTTTGTCAACAACCAGAATAGCAGCAAGACACTATAATAACTCAAATTACAACAAATATTTGTAATAAATTGCACCATATTTTAAACAGCACATAGGCAAATCATAAATAATATCACCTCCCAACTTTCCCCATATGTTGTAAGACTGATAATGATGGCAAAGCCGTCAAAGATGGCTCTCTGAATAAATTTTAGTTGACAAAGATTACTTCAATTATTTCATTCTTTAATGTTCATTGTAGATTCTGTTTCTCATCAAAGATCTGATATTTTCTCAAATTAATAACATTAATATTTAATGTTTTGAGCATTCCTAAGATAATGTTTTTAGAGAATTGTTAGATTTTTGAAAAGACAAACACTAATGGGCTCCACATTATTTCATGAATATGTTTTAATGATTATTTTCTTAATTAGCTCTTGTATTAATTTGCTTGTGCAATACACATAGAAAATTGTATCAATAATAAACATTAAATTTCAATAGAATGTGTTACAAACATATGTCATTTTTGCAAAGGCAACTAACACTATGACATTTAACACTAGACAGGAAAATAATAGGAGGCTGGTTGGAGAAAGCTTCAAAGATGATATAGATAGTATTAGAGGAAATGTGGTATGTAGGAGGGGATGATAATAAAATTGAAGAATATGAACCAAAGGTGGAAGTATTAAAAATGAAAGGTAAACTGAAAGGGAAATGAGACATGGAAAGAAGACTTAATGGAAGAATCAGATGGATAATAAGACAGAAAGCAGTGGAGGAAAATAGTAAGGGAAGGAAAAGTATACATATTAGGGCTCACCATGATTTGCTGCAGAAGGTGAACCCGAAGTTAGTCTTTGAAACTTATTTATATAATTGTATGTAATATTTAATGAGTATTTTAAACAAGATAATTCTTTGCTATCACTAAAGATTGTATTTTCATGCAGTAAAACTCCCTCATGTAGTAAAAACATCAAAAGTGCAAAAGCATGCAATAAAAAGATTAAGACTGCAAAATGGTGCTATGAAGCCTAAAAACTTCAGTTAATTCGCTTTTCAACTTATTTTTATATTTTGAATTAGATATTTAAGGTGAATGAAATATAATTTTATTGTTATAATTAAGTTTGTACATATTGTTTGAACAGACCATATTTGACATATTAAATATTATTCACACACAAAATTAAATTAGCAAAACAAATATATACAAAAATTTAAAAATGCAAATATACTTTCAGAAATAAAAAAATAAAAAAATAAGTTACAGAAGAAATATTCTTAATTCTTTTCATTATAATTTACAATTATGTATATTTCCAAATTATTTTCTGGAAAATTATTATATCTTTTGTCAACTAATATATTTTTCAGAGAGAAAAAAATTCATTCTGTATTTAATTTATACTTGTCTGTATGCCAAGCCTCACTCCGATGTATGTGATGCTGTCAAAAGCGATAAAAGCTGTCTTCATTCTCTCTTGAACCTTGCAGGGCAACGTCTTTTCCGAGAAATTCAATGAATTTGAAACGCAGTGCAACTTGACGCCAAGTTTCATGCTCGGACGTAAGTGAAAAATTGTACTTCTGTCTCTTTTTTAAATGACTGCTTATAAGCAGGGACCATAAGATATTAAATTAAATAATGTTACTGCAATAAACCATAAAATAGAATATAAAATATAAAGAAAATTTGGAGCATCCCAAAAGCACTGTAAATGAGCAGTGATTTGAATGGCACCCAGTAGTTTAAGGTAAACCATAAAGAATTAAGCCTTATCTCAGAAATTAAAATTTTAAAAACTTTATATTAGTATTTTTAAGAACAATAAAATAATACAAGTGTGTGTGTGTGTCAAGTGATATTGATAAAAAAGGAAAAAAAGAAAGTCAATAAATTAGTGTTTTGAGGATAAAATTAAATTTCCAATCTCTCACACTTTAACAGTAGTTTTATTCAGAGTAGTGCACATTTTTTTTCTTAAAAATGCCTTGAAATTGCCAAGAGATAGAAAATCTATTGCAACAATCAGGATGTAATGGCACTGAATAAACAATTGTTTATTCGTCTAATGTTATTGTAATACAATTTGCACGGAAGTAGAGGAGGGAATGGGGCTAATTGACACATGTATTCATCTGTATTTTATAACTTGTATTTTACGAGATATTGAAGTAACTGTTTATTTCAAAAAGAGCTATACATATTTTTTTAGTCTGTCATGACTAGCATAAAAAGACAAATCAAATAATATATGTACATATTATCATATGTTAGATAAGTATTTTTGGAGTAATTTTAATTTTTTTTTAAGACTTGTGTTTAACGGATATTTTGAATGTAACTGTCCGCCACACAAGGACATGTAGTGCACCCCCTGTTGTGGTTGGGAAAGAGAAGCTGATCAAATATTTGAATCTTATTTGAAATTTTTACAGAACTGTTACAGTTTTTTCCTGAACTCTGCTTCTTATCCTTACACATTTTCAGATTTTTTGTCTTTCTGTGAAGGAATTAGAGGATTGAAAATAAGGATTTGTCATTAGTATGTATTGACATAAAATTGTTTGTTACTTCAACTCCATTCAATGGGCTTTCATAGCATAGGATATTAATGGGATCTTGAAACAAAACACAATAAGAATAAATAATTAAGATTGTTCAAAGAATATTGCACATTTTGAGCAAACAATTTTAATGTTAATGGGCATATAATAATAACTTAGATATAGAAAAATTCAGTAAGATAATAACAATAATTTATCACTAAAATAAAAAAAAAATATTCCAAAAATATAGTAAAAATAGTAAATGAAGGTAAACACTGTATATTACAACTCAATTTACTTGAGCATATGTTCAATATGTCTACAATCTACAAAGAAACACACGTGTAGGCGTTTTTAAAAAGATTTATTAACTGCCAGCAGTTTCCAAGCAGTGGCAGTCAAATAGAACAGAAAGAGACAGCCACAAATCAAGAAAGTGAAATCATGGTACTGACAATGACATTACTGAATCCACATGTAGGTTCTCGATGTATTGGCAAAGATGTAGATGTCAATTCAGTGTGATTCTCATTCTGCACCACCAAAATTTCCACCCGTATCACTTTTTCCTTCATCAAGATTGGAAAGACTAAAATTTTAAAGGGGTGTGGCATGTTGTAGATTTGTTTTGAGTCAGATACGGGACGACAGCACGTTTTGAGAACATGTATTATTTGCTGATGAAGCAACATTCATTAGCCATGGCAACATTAAGAAACATGCATTACAGGACTTAAGAATCCACACTGGCACCGGTGTGTAGAGCACCAGTGAGAATGGAGAGTGAATATATGGCATGGAATAATGGGTGATGGCATTATCGAATCAATTGTTTTCAAAAATACTTTGAATGGAGTATGATTCACAGAATTTTGTATTTAAAATTCTACAAACACTTTGAGAAAATGTGAAGTTGCAGAAAGGTGTCAATATGGGGTTTCAGTATGATGGTTGCCCTGCACACTACTGAAAGGTGGCGATTTACTTTTTTAACATTAAGTTAGCGGGATGTTGGATAGGATCTGGTGGTGCTGTGTGCTGTCTGACATGTTCCTGAGATATGACACCACTAGATTTTTTTCTTTAAGGTGATGTTAAAAACCATGTGTACCAAGAGGCTCCAACTGCATCAGAAGATACATGTAGACACATTGTTGCTGAATATTCTAAAGTTAAAAAGAAAAATTCTTGCAGTTAATAAATCTTTCCAAAAATGCCTGCAGATGTGTTTCTGTGATCAGTGTTTAGAAAGTGGGGTACATTTTAAACATACACTCAAGTAAATTTAGTAATGTAGAATGTTTACCTGTATTTTCAATTTTTTACTTTTTTAAAATATATTTTTATTTTAATAATTAATTATTTTTATTATCTTACTGCATTTTTCTATTTCTAAGTTATTATTATATGCTCATTAATGTTAACCCATGCCCCAGCAACTAATGTCCCAGCACTACTAATACCTAAAATGTTTCTATTATTCCTTCACTACGTAGAAAATAAATAACACATTCATGCGCAGAAAATTTTTTTTTTTAGATTTTGCTTGAATTTTACTGCATGTCCCCAAATGAGAACCATGGGAAGATATATGGTCTCCTGTACATGCAGTGCAGGGGAGCAGTGCATACGCACTATGTCCTTACAAATTGCACAAATAAGTTGTACTATTGCTTCTTTGAGGCTTTCGAATATCTTTGCCTCACTGGACGAGTGAGGTGATGACCTTGTCCTGTCCTTGATGACCTTGTCCAGTCCTGGCTTGTATTGTAATGATTCCACAGGGTCCTGGTGTTGGTCTTGAGAGGTGTGACACCACCATTTTAGCAACAATTTGTCTTGAGAATTATTGCTGTCTTAGCTTGTCATGTGGAGAAATATTGCAATGCATTCTTCATGCAGCAACTCTTAGTGTTTATACAGTGCAAGTGAATAGGCCAGTGTCATTTTTTGATCCTATAACTGGCCTATACTGGGAAATAAAACTATCCAACAAATCTACTTCTCCCTAATGCGAATTGTAATTTGAAATTAAAGCAGGCTGCGGTACTTGCACATGTCAGTTTTGGCTTTATCTGTACCGCCTTGCTTGTTACAGAGGATGAACATCATAATTTGAAACAAGGTACTCTACTGTGTTGTCCTTCCATTTGACAGCCAAAATTTCTCCGTTACACATGAAATCGTGGATAACTCTATGTGTTTTAAAATTATGTTTTACAGGTTAAGTAATAATCTCTATTGCAAAGATTTTCTGGCTTGTATTTAATATCACTGACTCTTAGTTTTTAACCCTACAGTGAGGTTCCCAAGAGTGAGTAGGCACAGTATGGTGAGAAGATGTCTCTCTCTCTTCTTGTTCAAAAATCTAAAATTTTGAGAAACTCATATAAAATCATGCATATCATGCTTTTATTTAAGCTTTTTGTTTTCCAGTAACCAAAGCAAAATATTTTTTCAAGAATACATTTCTAACGGCTACTTAACCATTGAGATCAAAGGAGTGGAAAACAATATCTCCACAAATTCGTCTAAAATGACGGAAGCAATATGTAAAACCAGAAAGAACACAATTTACAGTAATTACATTATGAAAATGAAAAGTTAACTTAAAAAAGAGAGATGATCATTAATGGAAGAAAAGGAATGTAAGTTCAGAAGTAGTTTGTTATTTATGAAAAATGGCTTTGCACATTTCTCACAATTTTTTTAGTAGGTTATAAGAACAATGAGAATATTTTTGGAAAAGATTTTAAAAATTGAAATGTAGGAAATAGTGAAAACTTCATTAAGTTAAGTTATTTACTGCAAAAATAGGTTACTTAGTCCTGTGATATTCTTTGTCCTAAAATGAAAACAGTGACTGAGGCATGAACCAATTGCTTCAGATTTACATTGGTGATTCTGTCAGGTATGGTGCTATGCAATAAGCTTATAGCTTGCATGCTCAAGTTATTTCTATGTATATTGATTGTTCAATTGTCTATAGTAAAAAAATATTTTTTTTTAAAAAGAGGAATGTTTTATAAATTAGGATTTAAGGTTTAATTGTGATGAAGTACTAAAATGTTATAGAGTACATTAATAATCAAGAATACCCTAACAAAACTTCTTAACAACCTTGGGAAGAGTATTCACTTCCAAAAAAATGACAGATAGGTATAGTAATAAATTTACATTAGAGTGGATCTAAAACATATTTCAACAAATATAGAGGGATCACTCTCCTATCAAAGTTTAGTGTAAAAGTTTGGTATCAAAGCTTTTGGCTAATATCTTAAGAAATAGATTAAATGAATATAGTGAAAAATTCCTGAGAGAAGAACAAAATGGATTTAGAAAAGGCAGAAGTACGCTATTTTCACAGTACAGACATCCTGGACGAGCAAAATAAAGTGAATTTCCCACCTGTCCTCTTCTTTATAGACTTTGATCAAGCCTATGGGTGAACAGAAACAAAATGTGTGAAATACTGGAAGATAAAAGAGATACCTACAGACATAATAAAAGGAACCTAGAATCTGTATATCAACTCTCAGATTAAAGTGAGAATGAATGATGGAAGCAATACAGTGAGATTTAGAATAATCAGAGAATTGAGACAGGGTGTGGGCTATCACCATGCCTTTTTTAACATTTATGCAAACCACATGATCAAAACCTGGAAACGAAAAGTGAAAACCGGTATAAATTTAAACAAAAGACATAAGTTCCAAACGATTTTCTATGCAGATGACATGATCCTAACAATGAAATCAGAAGATGACTTACAGAGGACAGCAAATTAAATTCATAAAAGAGCCTTAATATACAACATGAAAATCTTGACAAATAAGACTAAAACTATGGCATTCCAAGGTAAAAAAATGAGGAGGGTTAAAATTGTTATTGATGGAAAAATAATAGCCCAGTAGCAAAAATGATGTATCTAGGAAACATCATTGGACAAAATTCAGAAGAACAAGAAAGAAAAATTCAATGATATAATGGGGTAAATGGAATAATCACGAAAAACTTTGAAGAGAAAAGACATATGACAACAGAGACAAAACAAAGAATACACAACATCTAAGCCAATGTTAATGTATGGAAGAAAAATGGACTCTAAAACAAAAACACTGTCGGAGATTAGAAGCCACACAAATGAGACTTTTCCAGCACCTGGTTTGAATTACACATCTAGATCGACGCTGAAATCACTGAATACACTGAAATCAGAAAGAAAAAAAAACTCAATGTAAAAAATATAGCTGATGACATTAAAAAGAACCAGAGAATATGGCGTTCACATATGCGAAGAATGCAAGTGTCAAGATTTCCTAAAGCAGTTTTAAAGTATAAACCCATGGGGCGAAGAAATACAGGGTCTTTAGCTTAACACGCAACCCATGTCTGAGAGCCCTTGTTCTTGTTTTAGCAAATTTGGCAATCGCGTGTTTTTACCTCCTTTCAAGACAGATGTGCCTCGCACGTCGAGGCAGCAGAGGAGGCGACCAACAGTTCATAAGCTGCAGCAACTTTCCTGTTTCTAAGTTTTCCCCATTCTAGAGCTTAGGCGGGCAGGTATGCGCACACGCCGAAAGCTCTTTGCGCTGGGAATCTATGAGAAGACATTCTTTTTTCTCTACACTGGTAGTGTCGAGTTTAACTACTGGCATTTTCAACATCCAAACTGGAATTTCATATAGTTTATGTTTCAAAACTGGTGGTAGGACGATGTTATAGCATTTGGCTACATGCGCGGATGTTGACTGGACGAGTAGCTGAAGTACTTCGATCGTTAATCTTTGCCAAGTTAGGTTGAGTCATCAATGAATGGTTTAAATCTTTCGGTAGTGACACAGTAGAGGCTTAAAGAAGGACTAGTGGAAGACTCTGGAAGGACGCTCCAGATGCATAACAGAGGCCTGTGAACGGAATATAATTTCCTTATGCTTCACTTTCTGGCTGAGGAGTACACTGCACATTCATAATCTATTTTGGACATCACCATGGATTTGTGCAGGCGGACTAAGATCCCTCTATCTGATCCCCAATTTATATGGGAAATGCATCTGTTTACGTTCAGAGCTGTTCTGCATATAGACAAGAGACAATATATTCTAAATGCTGTTTCCAAGTTAAATGTCTGTCAAAAATGAAACCAGGGAATTTTGCCGTTTCTTTGTACGTGAGTTAAATACCATTTAGCCCCAGATCTGGATCTCTGTATTTTTTTCGTTTTCTACAGAAGTGAACGCATTTGGTTTTGGCTGCTGTAAATGAGAAATCAGTGTTTTTAGCGTTCTGTACTAATTTATTGATGGCATTTTGCATTTTGAATTTGATCATTGCCGGTGATTTGGCTGAATAAAATATAGCAATGTCATCTACATACATGCATTTCCCAATTGATGCTTCTATGACGTCAAACATCTCGTTGATAGCTATGATAAAAATATTACTACTCAATGGAAAACCTTGCGGCACACCATTCTCTAGTAATAGCTTTCTGAGATGGACTGCCCAACGCGAACTTGACAGGTACTGAGGAAGCTGGGTATGAATTTTGGTAGATTTCCTCTTATTTGTCAGTTATATAGCTGTCTCAGAATGGTATATCGCGAGGTCTTGTCAAAAGCTTTTTCCTGGTCAAAGAATACGATAACATTATGTTTTCTTTTGATGAAGGTATTCTGAATTGCGTTTTCCAGATACCGTTTTCCAGCGCTGGTCGATTGTAGAGTTATGTTGTCTGTATCCACACTGATGTATGTTCAGGAGGTTGTTTCTTTCGAGACACATTGTTAACCGGGTGTGGACCATTTTTTCCAAGATTTTCCCTAGACAACACGACAACGATACTGGGCGATAATTTTCAGGTTTCAATGGATCCTTGCCAGCTTTTAAAAGTGGAATTATTATCACTTCTTTTCAGACTTTGGGGTAATTACTTTGTGTCCAAATATTATATATGTTTAACAAGGTGGACAGTATTTCCTTTGGTAACTGACGTAGTATGCTGTAAGGGATATTGTCTGATCCTACTGCGGTGACTCCAACTGCGTTTATGGCGTCTTGCAATTTTCTCCATGTGAAAAGAGCGTTATGTGGATTATCTGTATTGGTTGTAAAGTCTAGTAACTGTTCTTTCTCCTTTTCCTCGAGAAAGTCTTTAGGGTAGCTGTTTGAGTTACTGGCTTTAGTATTGGCTGGAGTATTGGGTCTCTAAGGGGTTGGCTATCAGGGTTCCAGATGAGTTGTCCTTCGTGTTCTATGCATGTGATGGGACTGAAAGCATTTTCCCCAGCTATTGACCGGATTTCTGCCATATTTACGTGACTTTGGTCGTCCGAGTTATTGTTTCGTACTTTTCCCAGCTTGATCGTTTTGCTGTGAGTATTTTTCTGCGAGCGAGTGCACGCAGACGCTTAAATACAATCCTAGATGAGCGGCCACTAGTCTGTGAAATATATTTTACAGCAGAAGATATTACAGTGTTGGTGAAATATGTAACGTCTTTCTCTGTGTTTCCACCATTTATTCGTGATACGAGGGGTGCCATTTATATTTCAGGATTAGAGAACAAAAAAAAATATTAATCATCGAAAATCACTATTGTTTTTCAAAATATTCCCCATGAATATCTATACACTTTTGCATGCGTTTGAACCAATTATCGAAGCACTTTTGCCACTCTGATTGAGGTATCTCCAAAACATGCATTCTGAATGCAGCAACCGCTTCTTCAGGTGTCGAAAAACGTTGACCTCTGTTTGTTTTTTACGTACGGGAATAAAAAGAAGTCATTCGGTACCAAGTGAGGACTATACGGCGGATGACTCATCAAATGGATGTTTTGGGTGCTCAAAAATGCAGTTGTTTGAGCCGATGTGTGAGAGCTCGCATTGTCGTGGTGAAGAGTGATCCGTCTTCGGCGGTTGGTTTTCCTGATTTTTTGGAAGACAGCTGGCAAACAAATCGTAGTGTACCACTCATAATTGACTGTTCTGCGTTGTTCTAGTGGTTCGGTTGCGACATGTCCAGTTTTTTCGAAAAAGCAGGCGACCATCTGTTTGGAAGTGCTTCGTGCGCGAACAACTTTTGTTGGATTTTGCTCATCTTGAAACACCCATACAGTCGACTGCTGTTTACTTTCGGGATCATACGCGTAAATCCACGATTCTTCCCCTGTCATGATGTCATACACGTGTTTCGAAGTATCGCGATCGTATTTTTTGAGCGTTTCTTTCGACCAATCGACACGAGCCTTTTTCTGAACGATTGACAAATTGTGTGAGATCCAACAAAATTTTTTTGACAGTCAAATGTTCATGCAATATTGAATGTATGCTGGTCCCACTAATGCCTAAGGTTGTCTCAATCTCACGATAGGTCACATGACGATCTTGCAAATTCAGTTCACGCACAGCATCAATGGTTTTCGGAACAACAACTGTTTTTGGACGACCTTCGCGAAATTCGTCTTGGGAGTGAACTACGGCCACGATTGAATTCACCATACCATCGATAAACACTGATCCTTGATGGAGCTTCATCGCCAAAAATTGAATTAAGTTCATCCATGCACTGTTGCTGAGTTAATCATCGTCGAAAGTTGTAAAAAATAATCGCACGAGAACGTTCACGATTTAATTCCATTTTTGGGCCAAGATGAATCTTTTAAGTTACTGTAAACAACACAAATAGCGCTCGTATGCTAAAATGTTCTGAGTACGTATAACCTCAAAACATCCAACTTTAGAGCTGTCAGTTGCCAGATTGCAACACCAGGGTTGCCAAATCCCGAAACATAAAATGCAACCTTCGTATATGTTTGGTGAAGCTGGACCAGTCTGCACGGATGGTACACTAACGTTTCGATAAATATACTATGTTCTTTGGTATGTTTGATGGTATCATCAGAGGAAAGTGATCACTCTGATGAAGATCTGGCAGAGGTTTTCACGTCAACCATAAGTTACCTCCAAAATAAAATGTCCGTATAAATTTCAAGCAGCCGCGACTTCAGTCAGATCGATCAGGAAATACCAATTTTGGAGAAAATTCTTTCTATGGTTGTGTTGTGCAGACAAACATGCGCACAGATAGACGTTTTGTGAATTTGTGGCTGTCCGGGTGACTGAGTTGGCTGATAGGCGAACGTTTTGCAGGCTTCCTCAGGGCAGTGACACAGCGATCTTGCCATGCCTGGAAACTCATATTATCACATATATGCGACTGTCCGGGGGCTGTTCAACGCTGTCCGACTACGATGTCGTGAACGAAGTCATGAACTCGAGCCGCGGAAGCTTACGTGTACAGATAGACGTTTTCCGAGCGTAAACCAATTTTTCGCTATCAAGAACCCACAAACTTTCAATGTATTAGAGGACGTAATTTACTACGTGCAGGAGCAAATATTATCTACTTTTTCAGTACAAGTGTTCCACAATACTAGTTTTTCTGTCAAAAATTATTTTGTTTTTTTGCTGCAGCATTACAATACCTTCTCTTCATTATATAAGTTCGTAGTAGGCGCGAAAGTAAAAATTAGGAAGTATTACAATTTGTATTTATACAAGAAATGTCAGTTAAATGCACAAATTAGTCATACGAATTAAAAAAGTATGTGTTTGGCATTTTTAGGTTCGGATTAATCGACTTTTGCCAATTAGAAGACAATCTAAAGTCCTAATGCGAGAACAGTTCCGTTCAGATACGTGGGCAAGCTAAGTGAATCTAGTTATTGACAAACTCTTCTGGAAAATTGTAATTATTTAATTATTTTAATTTAATTAAAGTAAAAAATGTGAGACGTACTATGTATGCGGGGAAGTGTATTTTGTGCATGTTTTCTTATATTCTCGGATCTCTACGCTAACCCACATACAAGTTGAATTCTGTATACAGATGGAAGCGAGCGTTTTTGGCAAGACTTGATAAGAAAAATGTGCTCTAGTGTAATAAAAATCATTTGCAAAGGCAAATCAGCTATAGTTTTGGTCTCTTATCCATCATCGTGCTCGTCGTGATTGAAGCGACTTATTGGATGATGATGGACGATTATTATAAGTAGTAGCAGTAAAATGACAATTACAAGTTGCTTTTACTTTAAACATGAAACAGTACAAATCTTGAATTGTTCAATAACTTTGTTACTAAAAATAATTATCTACTGTATAATAATAATATAATAATCCAATCGGTAACAAATATTGTAGTATAATTTGTAGGCTAATGACCCCATCAGGTTTTTGTCCAGTTTTTCTGGTCCTCTGAGCAAATGCTGAGATAGCCCATCTCCTTCTTTTGCTTCTGGACAGTAATGTAATTTCACTCTCTGCATCCAAGACGTCCTATTGACTCGACGGGATTATTTTTATTTAGGTGTCCACAGTAAACGATAAAAACTTGGATAATCAAATTTCTCTTTTAGCTATTGAAGTTATCTTTGTGTTTGTAGTATATTTATGCTCATATATGTATCAGAAAATCTAGGAACTACATACACATAGTAGAAATATTAATGATTTTGTATAAGAAAATATAAACGAGAAATAAGAAAAATAAGAAAAATATAAACGTATTTTGTATAGGGTTTCGTGGATTTGTAAAGAAAAAACTACAAAAGTATTATAAAATTGGGTTCAAGTACCCCATATTTACGGTACTTTATTAATTGTTATGAACATGTGTAAAGGAACTGTTTATTTTATTGATTTATATAGTTAAATGTAAACATTTTGGAGAAAGAAGAGTTAACAGGGAGTGAATCAAAAATTCACTTAAGCGAAAAACTATGGTGGATAGTTTCTCTGCTCCTTCACGCTGAACTAACAGACGGAGACGTCAGAATATTTACTGCAATTGACGTAGCACGTATCAAAAGAAGTATGCGACATGGTCGTTTAACAATGCATTCGAAACTGCCAAGAAACTGTCAAAATATCCAGGCGCGAGGAAGCTGGAATGGAGTATGCAGCATTTTTACTGTCTCGGCCGCTGTATTCGTAATTACGTAGCATTGTGTCTGCAGCGGAAAGGACCGATTTTTCGTCAGGAAACCTCGTATTGTGGGGGTCTGATATAGTAAAACTTCATGCATTATGTTCCTATATGTAGTAAAATACTTCTCCTAGCACTTTATACAGCCCGAATCCAGTGGGTCTTCGATACCGAAAAATTGTTTTACGGCAAAACGTCTGCCTATGCTCGAGTCTAGCGCCTAAACTGCTCA
Source organism: Gryllus longicercus (assembly GCA_038098605.1). Classification (NCBI taxonomy): domain Eukaryota; kingdom Metazoa; phylum Arthropoda; class Insecta; order Orthoptera; family Gryllidae; genus Gryllus; species Gryllus longicercus. The sequence continues at coordinate 489,364 of JAZDUA010000341.1, forward strand.
GACAATTTTTTAGAAAGTCAGAGGATTTAATGAAAATCAGACATTTTATGTTATTGAAAAAAATTGCTCTATTCCAGAAGAAATAAAATAATATTTGGAGCCGTTTTTGTGAGCATTTTCGTTGTGTATTACATTATCGCCTCTCTAAGTACTTAAGTAATACTTAGTAAAGACAAAGTGATGTAATGCTGCGGCAAGGAACGGTGATTTTTCAACAATACAACACGTATTGTAGGGCGCATGTGTTGAAAAAGTATATAAATCTTGTTCCTGTATACAGTAAATTACTTCCTCTAACACGTTCTGTTGTCAGAATTGAGGTTCGCGGGATCCTTGATACCGAAACTTTGATTGACGACAAATCATTTCTCCGTTGTCGGCAGTCCGACCGTCCATCTGTCTGTATTGGCTGTCTCTAGTCAACGGAGCGCGTAAATCGTTTAGACAATTTGCTCCCAAATTGATATTCCCCGATCGATCTAGTTGAACTTGAGGCCCCGCTAGTTTAAACGTATATTTTGGTTTTGGGGGCACTTTGCACGAAACATTTTTGAAATTTTCTTAAAAATTGCTTCAAATTCGGCGTTTAAAACAGACGCAAATTAATGAATTTTGAAAAATTGCGAAAGATAAAAAGTAGTTTTCGCGTAATTTTTTGTGAAATAATAAATTTTTATACCACTACCGCATAACCATCTCCAATTCTTTACATGTCTCCCCTCGGATATAGGAAAGAATGGTAACCAAAATGGCGCATGTCCCAGTTTAGCCGGACTAGTTAATGCAATTAATAAAAAAAATGATCTGGAAAATGGTTCCAAATTATTCTTTTAATTTTTTCAATTTCAAAAATCATCAACATTCGTTCAATTCCCTAAACAATTTTAACATGGTCTTATTTTTGGATAACTCTGTAATTTGGAAAATTGCAGCAAAAACAAAAACAAAAGAAAATACACACATTGCAAAAATAGAAAATTGATGAGATTTTTTCCTGAATGAAATCTGTTCTTTAAAACTAGTTCTTGCAATAATGTAAACGAAAATATCTGATTTTTAGAAAATTGCAAATGCAAATGTCCAACTTTTCTGATGTGCCTGGAGATTTGTCGTAGATTGTGAGCCTGGCGGTGTAAGGGTAAGGTGGCTGTAGTGATAATGCCAAGAGCTGTGAGTTCGAATTTCAGCCGGAGAAAAAGTTTTCTCCTGGTTTGATACACTTTTCCATGTACTTTCCACGTACTTTTTATAAAACATACTTTTTATAAAACATACTTTTTTATAAAACATAGCCATTTCAAATATTGCGAAAAATTATGTGCTGTTCTGGACCCTTAGTTAAAACTCGGGAGACGGTGGAGTTTCTCTCATGCTAGAAGTAAGATCCAGCACCTACCCATACGCCGACTGGTGTAAGATTCCCTTCCCCACTCCAAGTACCTCCACTAGCAAGGCACCGCCTCAGCCAGGACATGAGACATTGAGCCATTTTCGAGGAAATTTTGGAAATGTCCTAAGGGCTTCATCTTACAAAGTGTGGAAAATTAAAATATCCTTTCAAATTCGAGGGGCAGTGACATATCGATCAGGGAAAATCCAGTGAATGTTTTAGTTGCTGATATGGTTCATAGGAAGAAAGACATTTTAAGGAAACGGTTTACAAAATTGACTCATCCTGGTGCACGAACACTACATTATTTGGTCTTACACTCAACTACTGTTCTAAATATGCGTTATCTGTTAAGAGGTACACTGTTTAGAACTTAATGGATAGGGAGTGAATTTATCGTCCTCTCAGTTTCATGATTTACACTTATCCAATGCTATGAAAATTCTTCTTACTAATGATTATCCTTGACAATTTATTCATAAACATATGCACCTCCGGTTAAAGAAATTGAGAGACAAGAGGAAACGTGCACACGTAGACAATAGTGAAACATACATGAATGATTCAATTTTTTGCCATTAATCCATCTGTTAATTCTAAATTAAAAACTGGATTTTTTACCAAATTCAACTTAAAGACCTCTGAACATAATAATCAATACACGTACTGTAGTTCAAACTGTGAGGGACCCCTTACCCTTAGATGAAACTACCAATATTTTATAGAAAATTAATTATAAGGATTGTGAATCTGCCGGTATAGGCCAAACCTAGCATAATGTGTGTTCTTCAAAAATAAATAAAATTTAGAATTGTCAATGAGTTGTTTTTTAGTAACATAATAGTTGTTGACTGCCTGCTCTTAATAAGAAAGGCCACCATTCTTTCCATAACTTTTAAGGAAAACAATTTTACGACGTTAAGGACTCGCTAAATATGATTTTGATTATATGACGTGCAGGAGAAGGTAATAATATACTAAGTATAAGAGAAAGGAAAATGAAATGTTTTCGGTACCAAGTACCCTCACAAAGTGTCCTTCAGTCGAACAATGACACATTTCGAGCACTGTTACGCCTACTTACTAGGCTGTCCGGGTGACGCCGCGTCCATGGCGAAGGTGCCGACGTTTCGGTCGCCATTCTGCGACCTTCCTCAGGGCGTATTGCGTATGGCGTATGGCGACCGAAACGTCGGCACCTTCGCCATGGACGCGGCGTCACCCGGACAGCCTAGTAAGTACTGACTCCGGCCGCGGAAGCCTACGCTCTCACTGTTACGCCTCTTTATATTATGTGCGATTGATTGATTGTTAGTTATTCCGAGTGCGTCAACTACTATGGTCATTCATCCTGTAAGTGTAGTGCATGTGATGAATGTGGTCTTCCCCCGCTGTATGGAGTGATCCGGCGCCGACCTACCGTCAGCTAGCGGGCTTTTCCCCGAACCAGATACCTCCCATTGCTGCCCCACCCGGGGCAAGATCTAAACTCCCGGCCTGTATCTCGGCATGTGTGGTAGCGTAGTGCGTGTGAGGGATGAGGATAGGACAAGACAGAGGGAGGAAAGAACGCACGCATTCAGTCCGTGGCAGATTGATTGCTTCGGCATTCGCCTGGCGTTGATAGGGGAAACCACGGAAACGACCGATCAGAGCAGCTGGCCACTAGAATTGGGACTGAACTCGATTATGGACGATAAAGTATAAGTTAAGTGGAAGTATTTATGGATATATATTTATCATCATTGCTCAACTAGTGTTAAAACAGCAAATATTAGTATCAACTCTAACTATCAAGTCTATTATTTGTAGTGGTTACATAATATTATAATATTACAACTTAAATCCTCCTAGATGTATCCTATCCTTGTCAATATACCCGAGACAAATCTATTTTTTGTAAATATATTTTTCCCCTGTAACTGGATCCGTTTTTACGGGTCACAAATAATGCGGAGGTGTGTGTGTGTGTGTGTGTGTGTGTGTGTGTGTGTGTGTGTGCAATCAGACAAGAAAAAGCGACTCATACCGCTGTACTGAAGAGGGTACTGTCACCGAGCGAAGTGTTCAGGGCCTAGCGCGCTGACTTCGCATTCGGGAGGCCCGGGTTCAATCCCCGCGCCGGCCATCCTGCCCGGGGTTTTCGTGGTTTCCCTTGGGCGCACAGGCAAATGCTGGGATGGTTCCGCCCGAAGGCCACGACCGTGCTTCCCCTCCTGAGATGATCATCCCCTCTGTTGGGATGATTCTCTCCAATCTTAGAGTTCTCTCATCAACGTTGAGTCTCGCTTCCTTCCGGGCAGGCAGGGGGGTCGTCTTAGGAGGGGGAAACAGCCGCTATGTGGAACCACCTTCGGGGGCAACTTAGAAGAAACTCGACTAGGATTAGTTCCGGTTAGGCAGGATGGGGGTGCCCAGGAGCGTTTCCCTGCAGGGCAGGCTTCGAGGGATACACAGTCACCCTCAGCGACGGAGAGGCTCAGTCTGGCCCTCGGGGCCAGCACTGACCGCAGCTTAAGAACGACGGGGGAAAAGAATAGGTTAGTTAGAAGGGGGGAAGATTAGATTAGGTTTTTAAACATTTTTACCATGTTTGCTTTTTATGTTCTTAAAATGTCCTTAAATCGTGGAGTAAATGCTACTTATCATGACTTGATGAAATATACTTGTTTACTATCTAAGTCTACTATCTTACTGTAGCGAGTAAAAACTGCAATCACCATCCTCGTCTTAAGTCAGTTTCTTTTAAACCACATATAAAGATGGACAATGTAAATTGTATGTTGAACAGTGCTGCTAACATCAATAAAGTTAGAACATACACAAACTGGAAAATAATCGTTAGCAGTTAAAACTATACTTACAGTAAAATTACCAAAATAATGAAAATTTCATCTTGGTTACTAATTATTTGGCCACCCACTACATTATAAAATCATACTTGACCGCTAAATTTCTATCAATCCTAATTCCAACTTCAATTCTAGATGTTAATTTTGAAGATTTCTGATGGTGGGGTTTTGGCACATTAGATTCATTATTGTTTATTTTTTATGGTTTTATCACATATATAAATTAAAATTTGCAATGGCGAGAATAGGACTTCCTCTTCATTCAGTCATACACAGACAGATGGCGTTACCAAATAGGTAGTCTACTATTCCATTAACAGAGGGCGCAGTGGAGCACCGAGCGGTGGACAACACGAAAGGCTGGAAGATGAGAAGAATCATTTGCACAAGTTCTCTTGAGCTAATGAACCCCTTTGTCCTCTATTTTACCAACCACATCTGAATTATGATTATTAGACAGCATTGAATGTTTCTGGCAGCATTTAATGACAACAAATACTCGTTCCCATGAAATATAAACTACTTGCACCGATACACAAGATGAAAACTCGATTATCGATTGACAAAAAACTAAATCTCCATATCTTTCGCATCGTCATATCACTGTGAAGCTGCTGCTAAAACTCTCTAGCATTAATTTTAGCAGTTACGTAATATCTATATTACTTATGCGCGCAGAAATGAAAAGAAAATTATGCAGCCATTGGCCACACTAGAGGGTTTACAAATCTAGAAACTCGGTTAGAAGCAAATATTTTCATACTGCACTTGGCGATTGAATTGGCATACTCAGGGCGTTATTGCTTACACGACAGCTGATGTCATGTCTGCTGCTGAGCAAGGCTCCAACGAAGTGGTCGCCCGCCATTAAATATTTGCTATTCTCGTATTGTTTATGGAACAGCAACTTTTTTGATATTGTTGCTGCGTAAAGAACTGTTGTTTGTACTGAATATACACTACTAGTTTAATGTATTTAGCTTAATTAGAAAAAAAAACTTGTGAAAATTTCACACTAGAGAACGAATCGCTGTTTTCACTCATGAAGAACGTATCGAATTAGAATGCTCCGACTGTGCGGGAGTCGCTGGGACTAGGCAGTTTTGGTGAAGTTTCCATTAACGACATAGCCTTCGTCAGGGCTGACAAGACCATTTCTGATGAGAACATTCGAATGACTACTTTCGTAAGCCAGAACTTAATTTTTGGGTCGAATTATGGTAGCGAAAGGTGTATTTTACAACATAAACCGATGCAAACCAAAAAGGTGTTAGCCACAATCTCTCGCCTCCTCCGAAATAGCACTCTCCGAGAACGCGCTTTCGACGCGGCTCGTGAGTCGCCTACCGCGGGCAAAATGGCGTTGAGCGAGAGGCTGAGGGGGAGGGAGCGAGGCGTGTCTCAGCTCGCGCGAGAAAGAGAGAAGAGACGCCACGACGCAAGGAGGCCTTGGTGGCGGCGAGGAGGCTGCCCACCGGACGGAAATATACCCAAGGCGGCGGCGGCGGCGGCGGCGGCGGCGGCGGCGGCGACGGAGGCGACACGCGCGGCACGCTCGAGCAGCGCTCGCGGCGGGGAGCGCGGCGCGCCCGGTCCGGCCCGCCCCGGTCTGCCCCGGCCCGGCGCGACGCCACGCGACGCGACACGACGCGGCGCGGCGCGGCGCGGCGCCACCGCCAGTTAGTTGGCGCGACGCGCGCTCGGCGCTCGGAGGGAGGCGGCGGCTCTCGAAGGCGGTGGAGGTGGAGGCGGCGCGGCGGCGGCGGCGGCGGCGGTGAGGTGCCAGAGCGCGCGGCCCTTCAAGAGCCCGGCTCCGGCTCCGGCTCCGGCTCCGGCGCCATGGGCAGCCAATGCTGCAAGTGCGCCTCGGCGCAGACCAACCACCGCTCCCCTTCCGGCTCCGTCATCGGGTGAGCACTTGGTCGTGTGGCGCGGGTGGGCGTGTGCCTTTGGTGCCGCGTGGACTTGGCCGGCGAGGTGGATGGTATCTTCGAAGGTTTGGCGGAAACCTTTACTTCGTCACGTTGAGCGATTTTCACGTAAAAGTCTAGATAGAAAGAGATGGTCTTCGGGTGCGCTTCGGAACTGTTACTCGGCGCGATTCTCTTGTGATATGAGTGTCAGGAGGCCAGTTCTTGATTTACGGAGGGGGTAGCGCAACTTTTATTCCGGCGTCGCAGAAGATACGTAGATTTTGTGTGCACAGGGGTTTTTAACATAATGCTAATCGGTTAATCATGCTTTCGTGAAGACTTGCTATTCCTTGAAGCGTGAATTGCTTTCTTATTGCGTGAAGACCTTTCTTCTTTTCCTTCAAAATTTATTATGTAAACAATAAAATCGAGAACAAAAATTGTCTAGTAAAAGATGGACGATTGTGGTTTTTAAGTTAGAATAAATTTGGAGATTTTTTCTTTTTTACACATTTTTGTTAGGTAAAAAACCGGATCCGAATTTACAAAAAAACAAAAACAAAAAACTTCTAGTTGCAATCCAGAACTGACGTGATGTGAGCGCACATTGTCTATCGTCGGCTCTTTATCGGTTCTTTCGTTCCTCAGAGGAGATACTGTTTAGTCCGCGTGTGCCAGGAAGTATAGTTCTTTTGGCTGTGCTACCTGTCTCTCTTCTGTTATTCGGACAACGCTGATTTGCTGTTTTTTGGATGAAGTGAAAGTATTGACACCTCTAACGTTCATAGATATGTCATCATGCATGTAGCAGCACGTGACATCTGTCATACAGGTTGCCTAGCGAGCGTAGTCCCTGAGGGCAATCTCAATCGAGACAATTTTAATATTGTTTGTGAGATGATGTTCTTTCTTTCTTAACAGTATTCGCTAATCTGTTTATACTTTATGAACGTAGTTGGTGGCCTGCTAGTTTTTTTTTTTGTTTCGGTGTTTATAAATATGGCGAAGTTACATCCATGCTATACTTCCTTTGACTCTGAAGTGGAAAAAATCTTATTCTGAATCATACTTCCCGTATTCCCGCCCACAAAAACTTTCAAAAGTGTTTTGCCCCCAGAAAAGCAAAGTTTTGAATTACAATGAATTACAATTTGTATAATTAAATTAGCTACAGTTTGTATGTCATTCCATTTTGTTCATCTCTAACCTTCATACCAAGTGTATCGAAAAATTCAATTTTTTTTTGGTTTACATATGAGTATATCTTCCCGCGATTTGAAGAAAGTACGTTCCTAGCAAATATTATGAAGATTTCCCCCATCTTGCCCCCTTCGTGTGAGAATGGCGTAGGAGGCTCTTGACGTAGGCTATGTTTCCGCAGCCATTGACATTTCAAAGTCGACATGTTTTTTTGACGCACGTCATGCACGGGCATGTGTAAGACGGAGCCGAACGTGACAGAGTTGGAGCATTTCATTGCTTCCGTTGGTGGCGATGTTTATTCTCAGCAAACATGGCCCCTCAGACAGATGCTTTTCATTTCTGAAAATAATTTATCTTGGGATATAGAAACTCATTCGATCGTTATCTCAGATTTAATGAATAATATTTAGCGTGCTTGATTCAGGGAAAATATGCAAGTATTGTTTTCACCAAAGGTATTGGCCATGAAAAAATGAATTTTTCAAATTTTCAGTAAACTTCCAACGTTCTCTGAGAGGATACAATCTTCGTCTGCCTGTCACTGGTAGGTGGCAAGTAGTGTCGTCCGTATTTTTCAGCAACACTGTGCGAGTTGGGCATGTGCCCTCTCTCGCAGTCCCAAGTGACTAGCTCTAGACTAGAGAGTACGGGTGTCACTGTGGTGGGCGGATGTCACAGGCGCTGAAGTGTTTTTGCTGGAGGACACATTGATGACACGGGAATCATTACATTCTTCATGTATTTGAGATACTTAATATAATTGTGCTAATAGCTATTATGAACAAAGATAAAATGACAATAACGAATCCTCATTCGATAAACATTTTTTACAGGTAAGAACATTGAATCGACAGAAATTCTTCGTGAAAGTGAGGGATTTTTCTACCAACATTGAAAACAATTTCATCATACAGCTCAACAGTGAACCGCAATATCATTAAACAAAATTTCTTAAAGGGGAATATTAAGATTATGACGTCCTTTTATCAAAAAGAAAAAAAAATATTGTAATTACCTCGGATTCATCGTAATCATTGACTAATTGTGTGTGGGAGGTGTCTGTTTTTTTCCTGAAAACAGTATTTGCTGACTTCCTGAACAATTGTTTTTATTTCTCTAACGATTTCTTTTATAAGCCAGATTTATTTGTTGTGTAATTAAAGAAAATATTCACGCTGGGATAATAGATCAATATCACTGAAGTTGTTGCACGTTTAGAGCCCATCAACACCTAAATATTTTACGAATGTGGTGCAAACACACTGTCTATCGGATGCCATTAGACATAATATTCTGCGCCATGAACCTGTGAAAATGTTAAATTACTGTCATAAATAAGTACTTATCTGAAGTTAATTTAAAACTTTATTACCTAAAAGAACGGTTAATGTAGTCATCTGAAACTGATTTTTTCATTTGTGCCGAAACCTCGAATCACGATTATCCTATGAAGGGTAGGAGCAATTTTTTTAATTCTTCCTAAATACTTCCAACGGACAAAAGCTTGCATTTGTTTTACAATAACAATAATGATAATAATAACAATAATTATTATTATTACTTCAATATATGGAAATACAAAATCTAAGCACAAAATAATTTATTTTTGAGTATTTAAAAATTAACTATTGAATGGTTGGCTAATGAATATTATTTTACTTTAGTTGTGTCCACAACGGTTAATATACAACGAAAGTCAATGCGCGCGCAGTATTTTTAATTCAATTGCTCTGTACAGCGTTTCGCAATGTTTCACATATTGTGTGTGTATGCATCCTCAGGCAGGCCTTAAATTTGCCAGCACGAGGATATCCCAGACTTTTATCCCAGACAATGCTTTTATCCCAGCCAATATCCCAGACTTTTAAATTACAAAAATGAATTGTACGAATAATAATCAAATGCCACTCACGTGATTCTTGTAAGTCTCTCTTTATTAAACTAGGTATTTTACTATTACCTTGTCTCTTGATATATTAATCAGTGGTTTCTGTCAAAAACGACTTACTTAAGGGCGCGAATATATTTTCAGTAAACGCTGATGTCTATAACTACAACACTCGACGTAGTAATCATATTCATCAGGTGACAGTATTAACAGCTCACTAATATAAATTCACATACAATATATGTACATTATTTTACAACACTTTGCCAGATGACATTAAACGAGTACATTCGATACAAAAGTTAGAGTCCAAAGTAAAGTCTTTTCTGTTGCACAACTGTATCTACACAAGTAGCAACTATACCGAGCATACATAAAGAAAGTAATATTAATTTTAACAAACTTTAGTGTACTATTTACCATTTGGATTATATAATTCTAAAGAACCTGTAACAAGTACTTCAGCTTCTGGGTCAATGACTCCCATCTCGATCAGGTACAGCCCAGCAAATGAGTGCAAGTGCAAATTGAGCAAATACAGAGATGGCCCCTTGTTTTCCATCTGGACATAAATGTAACTTCAAATTATCGTCTCCCCATAGCACGTCACACAATTTTTAACTATCTTTGACGTAAATAAACAAATATGGGCAATACATTAGATGTTTAATACCAAGATAATCAATTACTGCTCGTCGCAAAAATAGTTTAATACAGAAAGATTATGTCACAATACATTTTGACAGAACTCTCAGTTGAAACTATTTGTAGCGAAGATTGGAATCATTCCTTTTCAAATATTCGTATGTCCAAGAAAATATTTATAACCGTTTTATTTTCTGATAAACTTAGAGTTGGAAAATTCTTGAACACGTGGCTTGAGTTACATTCATGCATTTTGAGACGTGCACAAGGAAACTGCGAAGAGATGTTCTATTTTGCACCCAATACCACTTCATCATCAACCATCTACAGTAAGTAGGCTGGATAGTGTCAGTATGAACCGATTTTCTTTGTTGGTAATTCATTGCGGCAAAGTCGCCCAAACAACTAAGTCAAACCTCACGTTCGACTTGTACGCGAAAGAAAAATAATCGAGTATGTGTACAGAACTCCCCACTGCGTAGACGGTTTGTTGTAACGAGAGTGGATGTTTATATTGCGGCTTTATCAGGCATTAGTCGTTTTCTAAGGAAATGAATTTGCGTCTCTTTCACTCAGTAGCAGATGTGAAATATTTTGTTTTGAACTTACGTGTGTATTATCATGAAGTAATGTTGGAATTTGCACGGACGAGAAATATTTTTGCGGCAAAAGTTATTTCAGAACTTCGCGAGGATGCCAGAATGTTACGATTCTTTCATCATCGTCAGGTGTTGGACACTGTCCAGATTTTGTAATTGAGACGTTCGAAGGCATCAAGGTAAATGACCGAAAATGAGATACTAGGATGTTTTAATCCAACAATTATGAACATGTGATTAATTATATTGATAATAATTATAACCTAAATTAATTTTCTTTTAACAACTATATCAAAATACATTTTGACAAATAGTTCAGTCTATTCCATCGTAAATCTTTGATATACTTGAGTAGTGTCCATGGTAAATTTAATATTGTTTACAAAAATTTTTGCTACTTTTGCTACGTTATAATAATTTCTAGAATATTTGTTTAAGTTCCTTCGATGGGGGGTATGATTTGACCTTCAAGTATTTGGGAGTATTTATGATATTTAATTTGTGTTTTTATATTTATACAGATTGTGAAGTTTCCAAAGAAAATTATGCTGTTTGATGTAATGTACAGAATATTTGTATTATATTAAGTGATTCTTGACCCGTTGGAATTATTCGCATGTTATCTAGTTCTTGAGTTTAGATCGTAAATTAACAATTACTTCACATTATCGACATTTCTACATTTTTATTCGGTATTCATTGTTATTACAATAATAAATTGATGTTATTTACATAGAGATGTACGCATTGTATTTTTGGGTCTCTTAATTCAGTAAAACCTCAAATGGAACTTCTCAAATGATAATTTCAAATTAAAGTTTATCTCAAATGAAATGAGCACAAATTAAGTACATTACGCGTTCTGAAATCTTTCAAATTCTATCAGCCTTCATGCAGCTCTTTCTGTGTATTTTTCGAATATACATTCCCGCCTTAGATATAGCATAATATTCGAGGAAAATGCATTGTTTATTATGCCTTTATATTTACATTTAATCTTTAGATTATATAAAAACGAATAATATGCAAATTCCATCCACGTGATATCTGTAAAAATATACGTTAGTTCATTACACATTGCCAGATGACATTTAACAATTAAAATCGATTCACAAGTGTAAGTGTCAAGTTAAAGTTCTTATGCTGCATAACTGTTTTGTATTCTATTGTATTCTATACTGAACATAAAAAATAAAATACTTATTTTAACAATACTATTTAATGCATTTGGTAACATTTGTATTTTATAAATTTATAAATAATTTTAAATATGATTGCAACAAGTAATGTACTTTAGCTTTTGCCTCAATGATTCCCATGACGGTCAAGTATTTCGACCCGTTTCTGTGATCCATTGAGCAAATGCTAAGATGACCCCTTGTTTGGCTTCTAGACGTAAAAGTAGCTTTATTATGCGCACGTTTTGTTGAGCTCTCCTTTTGCCACTAGTGGTAGGAACTTTGGTGATCGGGGTTAGTGTTTTGTTTCGGGACCAATATTAAAAGGTCAAATCTATTGTTTGTTTACCGATGAAAATTAGTTTTTTGTAACTCAAGAATGAAAGTTTCTAGCTTTCAAATATTATTCATGCTTTTGTAAGAAAATATTCATCATTTAACTGCGTATAGTTAAAGGGTGGGGTTAGGAAAGTGTAGCCCTAGAAAATGTGCGCATATTATACTTTTGCTCCGTAAGTCACATTCTGTTTTAATGTTTTTGTACTGTGTTTTTACTCTGTATAAATCATTATCCATGTTGAAATTTCTGAAAGGTATTTGAGATGATAATTTTGTAAGGAAAGGAATTGTGTATTAAATGAAATCAGTCTTTTGTTAATGTCAACACCTTCCAGTGAGCACACAAGCAAGGTCTGTACGATATTTCTTCTAAAATGAACTGTCTGCGTTAAACGAGATGCAACGGAAACGGTTAGGAGACTCTGGCACGCAGATGGTTGAAATGGTGTCACGCAGATTTGTTCTGCATTAGACTCGGCGTGCATGACGCACTCGACCAAATATATTGAGTTCTCCCGGACGTCAGTGACAGCGGAACGCTGGCGTTTTCGCACGACTTCTGAGTAAGTCGACGGAAGGAGAAGAACGAGGCTCCCTAAATCATAGTACAGGACGCGTGTGCACTTGAAACTGTTGGCGTTGATCGGAAAAGATGATTTGGTGCAAATGCCTGCTTTACAGTTGGCTTCACAGTCAGCGTACACATTTTCTACTTTTTGAGATGTCTTAAAGCGTTTTGTTTAGAACAACACTTGAAAAGATTATGCCGCAAGCGCTTCCAAACGATATTTTCTAAAGACTTCATTTTTCTGAAATGCGAGTTTCGTAAAATGCCCAATCAAAAGCAGTCGATGAAAATATTGTTTCTTAAAAGCAACACTTTCTTACTTAATTGCAATAATACTTCTCTCTCGATAAACAAGGTGTAATAGACGGCAAAATTTCAGGAATGGATTCTTCTTACAGGAAAAAGAGACAACCGTCAAGATAATATTAGACCGGAAATATTTAATTACAGCTTTCCGAACTATTATTATTTCTGATCAAATTTATGATAGGAATGGTCCTTTAAATGTTAGGAGTACGATAGAGAAGGATTTAAATAACGAGAAATGAAAGGCCTTCCGCATTTTTCTCTTTTATTCTTAGAACCAAATAAAATACCCCATCCGTGTGTCCCTCGGCTCTCGATCAAATTCATTCATAGTTAGGGAGACTGGAGTTAACTGAAGCGTGATAAACAGTTATTTATAATCAATATGTAGTGCAAACAAAAATTTCAGCGTTATATATTTATGAATGAGAAATTTTCCTGTTCTTTAACAAAAATTACTTGTCTTGTTTACAGTAAAACAATATCCTGATAAGCGTATAATATTACATTAACAAGCCGTGGGTCAGTTGTAGCGCTGTCTGAAACAATAAATGTTGATGAAACTTTGTAATTGCAGAAAATGACTAATATGAGTAATAAATATTAAAGTGAAGCACTTATAGTGGTGATTAGTGTGTTAAGTAACGTTAAGTAAGTAACGACTAAATACTACAGATGGAGCAAATTCTCGATTTTTTCGAATCTAATTTAATAGATACATAAAAGTCATAAACGAGATTCAATTTAATTATTACACTCTAGAATTGTATGCATACCTGTGACGGCCATAGCGAAGTCCGAAGTTCCTTCACCCCATTCTGCAAGAAGAAGCAAGGGTCGCGGACATATCTTACCAACATGAAAATGTTCAAGAAGCCTAAAAACACGCGACTGAGTGAGAATTCTAGCAGATGGATTCTCTAATTGCTAGTTTCCGTGGTTTCTCCGGTCAATAACAGGCGAATGCCAGAGCACAAAACTAACATACAAATCACGGCCCGCGCGCGAGGTGTCCTCCCTTGCCTCCTTCTCTCCCCTCGCAAATACACTTACGCTTCCATTGATTACACATGTCGGGAGACCAGAAGGGAGCTTAAAACTTATTCCGGGTGAAGTGACAGAAGATGGGCTGAGAAATACTGACACCTCACATACTCGACGTTCACGAGAATAATGAATAAACCAATTGACGCAATCGAAAACCAAAATACTCATTCCATCACTCACTCCAATAGCAATTCAGTTCAATTCTAGTTTTGACGTGACAATCGCTTACTCTCAGTACTATTCGAATCTTTCAAATCAGAGCGAAAGACCGGCTTTGGTGGGTCAGGGAATTTTTTTCAACTTTTCCCCCGCCAGTAGCCCTGGCGAGGCGGAAGTTTATTTTCGATTTGAGGTACATGCGCCACAGCTCTTCGGCTCATGCGGCAAAGAAGGGCGCAGTGCTTACTTACTAACTTATTTCTAACTTAACCTATGGATGAAGCCGGCACTTCGGCCGGCAACCTAAGATTAGCACAAGACTTTGTATTTTACTACATGCTTATTTGTTTTCGTTTTCTTGGATTTTTTCTTTTCCATTCACACTAGGTTCTATTTACACTTGACACACGCACTTTCACACGACACTATATACACCCTAAAAACACTATTTACACTATGTGCGCCACGGCGCCGACTTTACTCCAAGCGTCCGTGGCGGCTAGGCACAATGTGCCCTGGCAATGTTACGGGCGTAGCCTCATTAGTCCTGCTGAGAGCCTCACGTCGCTGCTCGCTGAGTTCTGCGAGAAGCTGCGGCGGTAGCGTCTGGAACGTGGAGGCCACTTGCTAGGGCCCTCTCGGTGCAAAATACGTCCGGTGGACCTCACAGTTCGCCGCCCGGCCGGTTTCGCGCAAGAGCCGCGGAGCTTTCGGGCCCAGCGCCCGCGTGAGCGCCGTGTGTGCCCTCCGGCGGATCTCCTCCGGCAGCTGACGACTCACGCCCAAGGCCCCGTAGGTTGCACTGTTCCTATGGTGGCGGTTAGGAGGAGGAGGAGGGAGATGCGGCCGCGTGGCGGTCCGCACCGCTCGGTTCTCGGCCGCCCAAATCGGGCGTAAGGTCGAGACCGGCGCTGCCGCAAAGGTTTCGCAAGCATAGGTCCATAAACTGCGTATGCAGGTGGTGAAAATAAGACGCTTCTGCGAGAGAGAGAGAGAGAGAGAGAGAGAGAGAGAGAGAGAGAGAGAGAGAGAGAGAGAGAGAGATCCGGGGAGCTAAGTAGGGGACGTAAGAGGGAAGTCATCGCAAGAATTTTGTGGCGAAGGATCTTGGCGTGCTTGTGCCAATAGAGGCCACGATCTAGAGTCACGCCAAGGTACCTCGCGCATGGGGACCAAGGGAGATGCGCGCCCGCGAGCAACACCGTTTCCTCGGGGTCTGCCCTCTGACGGGTGAAGTTAACGGCCACGCATTTTTCAAGGTTTAGGGTCAGGCGTTTCTGGCGTAGCCAGGTGGGAAAGGCGGCGAGGCATTCGTTCAGGTATCTCACTGCTTGCCTGCTGTTCGCCGATTTCGCGTAATACGCAAAGTCGTCCGCGAACATCAGGAGCCCGCAACGCTGAATTCCCGTTCTCCTTTCTGCTAGCAGAGGCGCATCATTGACGTACAAGCCGAAGAGGGTGGGGGAGAGAACGCTCCCCTGTGGAACTCCCGCCTCGGCGTGTCTTAGGGACGATTGTACGCCGTTAACTCGCACTCTGAACGTTCTCTGTGAGAACATCAGTGTCTCTGACCGGGATATCCTAGGATTCAAGTCTCAACAGTGGCCGAATTGTCGACACTAGGTAGATTTCTAGGTCGAATTCAGAATTCCTTCCTGCAAGCTGCTCTGTGCGGTGGCTTTCCCTTGTTTCTCCGATCACCCCTGGGCGAATGCCGGCTTGCAGTTCCTTAAGCATCGGGCCATGCTCCTTCCTCTTCCTTGCCATACACCCTGACAAAAACCCACACATGCATACACTACACTACCATCCATTTCAGGAGACCAATTGGGAGCATACAGTTTGTCTCGGTACCCGCTAGAGGAAAATCCCAACGAGCCGATGTTTCAGTCGGCGCCGAATCTCAGCATCCAGCGGGGGAGGAATTACATAATTTTCTACTTCGTTGCGAGAAAGTAAAAACGAAAGCGTTGAGAGACGAACCTAACGGTATTTGACTGGAATGTTGGCTGTTATTTTAGCTAGTACCTGTTCTCAGCGGTGTTTCGCTGGGGCTGATCTTTCTCCTGTACTTCTGAGAGAAATACAGAAGGGCAGATCCATCGGGACAACTGACTACCGTGAAGTCACCTCTCGCTCTGTCCCAGGGACGCGCCAATTGGAGTGCAAGTGAACGCTAGGATTATTGCCTTCTTTATAATTTCTTCCTTTTTTGTTTTTCTCGTTTCGACAATTGCAACAATTCCCTTCCGCGTTGGCTCGGTTATAACGGAAGGTTATGCTCAGCCAGGGCGTCTTCCGTCCGTTTCTTGTTCTTCGCTGCCATTCGCCCGATTTCTCGTTACGCCCGCGCCTCGCGCCGCCCCGCCACGCCTTCCCTTGGACGCGGAGCTGCGCTAATTCTGGTCCCCGTTTGTGCCGGCCGGCTGGCTATTCTAGGCGCGCAAATAACACAGATTTTCCCTCGCGGCCACGGGGTCGGGGGTGGCTGAGGGCGCCGGCGGAGGGCGTGGCTGGAGAGGGGGGTTTGTGTGGGCGGGAAGGGGAGGGGGAAGCGGTGGGAGTTCACTGGCCGCCAACTTGACTCCGGAAGGCGCCGTCTTTGTCTCGCTCTCGATCCATGCTTCCGCGATGACTTACGCAAGGACGGGGGCCGGGGCGCCTGGACGGTGTTGTTTCATGACTCGGTAGAACTTGTTGAAAGAAAATGTACAAATTATTGAGTATTGATATTAGTAAAAAGTTTACAAATCAGATGATAATAAGTCAAATAATAACGATAATAATAATTATGATAATAATAATAATAATAATAATAATAATAATAATAATAATAATAATAATAATAATAATAATAATAATAATAATAATAATAATAATAATAATAATAATAATAATAATAATAATAATTTATTATCACCAATAACAGTTTAGCGCTTGAAAGGGAAAAATCTGCATTGACTGTGCAGATACAAAGCGTATCATCACATGTGCGCATCACATCGCGCATGTGTTGCGTATGTGTTCATGTAGAGTTATGTCGAGTTAAGTTTCAGAATTAGTTTCAAGGACGCTATGCAATACATTTAAAATTACTTACTTACTTAAGAATGATAGTCTAACTATTAAAAGTTGCAAAAAATTATTTGATTTATTTATCGTCAATAGTAAAACTGAAAGTGACGTGTGGGGGTAAAAGTAAAAAAATGTAGAATCGTGACCCCAAATTTTCTATAGTACTATACATCTATCGTTTTTATTAGTACGCTTCCGTAAAATGTTACTCGCTTCGGATCCCAAAACGTTCATAAGCAGTGTTCAACAGAAATTGGCAATGAAAAGTTAACTAATTTCTTATCATTTGGTTTCAGTTCATTCAGCAACGATTTAAAATTTTCGATGAATTCGTGGGAAATGACCGTTTAAACAAACTACGAAAAACAATGATGAATTTTCTCGGTTTAAGAATAGATATGAGAGATCCTGTAAGTGGGTCAGTAGGCTGAGTTCTGTACTTCGTAAACCCTCTTAATCAATGACTATTTTCTTAATATGTGTCTAAAGGTTATCTGTAGAAAACTGAAAGATGTTATGAATGGCTCATTGTAGTGAATAGGATACTTCTTTGGGTAATCGCATTGAATGTTCATAATTATACTTAGTTTGTGTTTGAAGAAGTTAATCTCATTAAGAAACGTTTCAGCATTTTTACTAATTCTAGATGTATTGTGTCGTTTTAGTTTAGTGTCCTCTTCTACAACGGAATCTATTTATTCTCTTCTCACCCTCTCCCTAGTGTTTCTTACGGTTGGATTTTGGAATCACCATACAGCGAGTTACTCTTTAAATACTGTGCAAATCACGTAACTTTAGCACATTCTGTAATTTTTGAACGGTTGAAGTTATTGCAATGCAGTTTTCACGGAAATGCATGAGGGAATGGGACTAATTCTTGCATGTATATGTTTCTATTTTATCATTTGTGTTTTACGAGACACTGAGGTACCTTTTCTTTTTTCAAATGGAACTATACATTTTTTAGCATTTCATAACTAGTGTAAATAGCGAATCCAGTGATATACATAATGTTACATGTTAGATAAGCATTTTGTTCAGTAATTTCTACTTTTTCGCGACTGACGCTTTATATTGTAATATTGCGACGCTCCAAGCGCTTCTCAGGGAAAATGCTGCGCAGCCTTCGGCAGTCGATATTCGAAACGTCCGTTCCACACGGGGCGCAAATGCTTAGCTTACATATAACATCATGTCTATCATTGGATTCGTCTATTTAATCTCGTCATGATGGGCTAAAAAATATGTCTAGTTTCATTTGAAAAAGCATAGTGGCGTAAATACCTCATAAGCGCAGGGCGAACTGGTGCAAGGGGCAGAGGAAATCGAAGAATACCTACGCCATACGCAAGTGTACGCAGAATTGCATACCCTCAGGCGCCAACTAAGACGCTGATTTTTGTGTGTTTTAAAAACGCTAAATGATTCGAAGTCACAAGTTTTTGTAACTTCTTCGTAAAATAGATGTGTTTTTAAAAATCCATTATTTTGCACATCTTGTAGGAACATTTGAAAAAAATAATTAATTATCAATTCCTGTTAAATGGTGAGACCAGGCCGTTCCAACGCGGGCACAGCCTGCTGTCGCCTCAGGCTGCCGGCGCCTGGCGAAGTATATGCCCTTGGGGCGCGAGTTGGCTTAGGCCTTGGCGAGAAGTCGCCCCGAAACAAGGAGCTCAGAAAGAAACTCGATTCAATTCCACAACAATATTTAATTAAATTATTTTTAGATATATTTTCCTTAACCAGTGAAGCAATATCTGGTATCCGTTCTTGAACTGTTGCGAACTTTCTTCAATGTCTTGTGAAGTTGGTTTTTTCTCTGTTATTTCATTTGCATTGCGAATAAAAGCTCTTCACAACAATATGTTGACCTAAATATTCATATAATATTCCATGCATTTTATGAAGCTTGGGAAAGACTTCGACATATAAATTCTAATACCATGGCTACAAATTAAGGGTGTTAAAATATCCGTCTTTTAGAAGAATAGAGTTCTGCGAATCTTCTATCTGCAACTGCATCGGCGATAGATGGGATCCGATGAGACAGGGAATGACATTGTGGTTTCCTCTGCCAGCCATCGCACTACTCATATTTTTTCCCCGAAACCCAAAGCGTATTCTGCGATTTTTTCAACTCTACCTCTGGAAGGTATCAGCTGTTGACACTTTCATCCAATCAGGAGCTTGACGTCACTATGATGACGTTCAAGCTTCCGATTGGATGAAATCGTCAACAGCTGGTACCTGCCATGGGGAGAGTTGGATAAATCGCAGTATGAGTAAAAAGAGCGCTACCATCTCCGCAACCTCCTCCTCGGCTGGCACGATAACACGCGGGCGTGCCGCGAGAGCCGAGTCGGAACAGCCTGAGGTGGACGAATTATGGATCTGCTAATAGTACATACCTTTCTAAATCATATTTGAATCAGTTAATTTCAAATAAAAATATTGTAAAGTGCACGAATAAAATGAATCTTTAAAGAAAATTTTTAAAATGTATCAAAGAGAGCATTATGAAAGTGCATGAATGTTAAAAAATGTAGTTCGTAAATTTGTAAACAAATCATATTTTTTATATTTATTTACTCTCATTCTTTGTGTTCTGCATATTATTTCTTTAGACATGATATTGTGGTCATATCTTTCGGCAGCAACTGGATTGAGAACCAATATTTACTTGTGACCATAGCCACACCTCCGCAAGTGCTGAAATCGTTAGTTTCATATTTACAGCTGCAGCAGGTGCATGTTCTATCTGATTGTTTGCTTCGGATGAGCAAGTGCTCACCCAAAGCGCCATTGCTCATAGTGTAGGTAGAAGAACGGTCAGGTCGACCTAGTGCTTTGTAGGCGGGTCGGAAGCAGTTATTTGAAGGCGATGGCAATTCGTATCGTGGCAAGAATTTTATTACGTGATATAAGGTGCTGTCATCTACGGAACAAAATAGTTATTGTTGAAAAATGACGGCAATTATTTCTAACTATTACTCATTGATGCCAAAAGAATATTCTGGGCAACGTACGACTCAATACCATCATACAGTTCTGCATACTAAGCATTTTGTCAATCACTAAGGGATTTTCGAGTTTCTGCCACTAATGTCTCTTGTCAAATGTTGTCACTTATGAAAGCTTATTTATAATTTGTAAACAATGTCTCCATTTTGTTGGTCGAACTATGGTTACGATGAAAGTAGGAACGCAGTGGGAGATGACGGTAATGAGAGGAAGCTGTGGGGCAGAAGTAACGACGTGGTGACTGAAAGATAACACGCAAACACAACTGAACAAACAAATAATTTTGATAGCATACGGTAGTGATGTGGTATTTCAGTAAGGATATGTGAAATTATAAGTCAAATATCCTAGGTTACAAGTAATGAAATGTTACATGCAGGGAAGAAACGAGATACTCGTTGTACAATATTATTGTGCACGCAATGGTATGTGCCTCTATTCACACAAATGCATGTAAACATTGGGCTTAAGGATTATCTCGCGTTCTATTTTAAATTTATTTTGAAGCTCTGTGGTAAGAAGTCTCGGCAAAGATGTCTTCAGAAGTTACTTATGTAGTGAAGGAGCAGAATAAGAAGAAAAAAGCCGGTCATACCTATACATTCGCGTAAGAATTTCCTATATTTAAAGGTAAACTAATATTACATATCCCTTCGTACAATGTCAAATGCTAACATCTCATCAAAGAATTCATTTAATTTCTATGATTGAATCAAAGGGTTTGCGTTTACTTCTGGTACTCACAAATAATTTCTATCCGTCTCGATTTTCTGAAATATTGAAGTTTTTATTTTTATATGTATTGTTCGTGTTTATT
The DNA here is from genome assembly GCA_038098605.1 of Gryllus longicercus. Lineage (NCBI taxonomy): Eukaryota > Metazoa > Arthropoda > Insecta > Orthoptera > Gryllidae > Gryllus > Gryllus longicercus. The sequence goes on from JAZDUA010000341.1 coordinate 510,367, forward strand.
TATCTGTATCTTCTATAATAACAGCTCTGTTATCTTTATAGCTGTATCAAATACGAGGGAATGTTGGTTCCGCTTTTTATCTGATGTCCCTGTAACTACGTATGCTACTTCTGAGTGACTACGTTACAACGTGTAACTACGCAACGAACACCATAAAGGCGGCACTTACCTATACACTATAGCCATAAAGTTCACAGACTGGTGAGAAATATGAAATAAGTGGACAATATGTAGACCGAATAACCATTTCGAAATATAGATTAACTCGATAGATCAGTGAATAATACAACAGGATGTAAATCAGGAGACTTGGGTTTGGTTCCCGATCAGAGTAACCATCGACACAAAACGCCGCAAGTGTGCTCCTGTTGGATAGAGAAATACTCCCTCTAGGTTTGCATCCTGCAGACATAAGTGACAAAAAATTAAAATTAGCAAATTATAATGAAGGAAAAAGTAGACTTGCACATAGGCAACCGACAACACACTTACGTTATTGTGCATAACTCAAAAATGTCGAGTCCTAGGTCCCTAAAAATTAGGTTTTCGTGTCCATGGGAGAGATATGTCTTATCCCGTACTTCAAAATGAGTCCTTTTTGGACATCCTGTTACATTTTTCGAGGGTATCCCCACTCCATAGCACGGTTGGTCAAAAACGTAGGAAGTTGGTTTCCAGTATGATGCAACTTTCACTTTAAAAACACTGATTTAAAATGAATGAAATTCGACTTTCCCTACGCTTTCGACATAACATTTCGCATTGATGGTACTAATAATTTCGGTAGTGATAGGAATTGACTCGACTGGCGTTCAGGAAAATTTTAAAGAAAAAATGGAGCTGCTTTTGGGATCTTATTTTGAAAATTGCCTATTACTGAGGCTGCAAAATAGTACTTAGATGATTGGGAGACCATTTGCAGAAATTGTGAAGAGAGAAGTTTGTGCATCGCCTTGCTGTGTACTCATCAAACGGGAAAATTCTAAAAAGGCAACACCTAATTGACAAAGATGTTTACCTTGCCGTAAGAATCATTAAGTATTAAAGAGATTGCTATGGTTACCTCTGTCTGGACGAAAATAAACGTTCTACTTACGAATTTAACGTCATTCATGCTTTCTGCTGCTTGCCGCATTACTGCACTGGTTCAAGGGAACTACATGATAATTGTTTGCTGCCAACGTGCCACCAACTTTCAATGCGCCCAGTAAGCGAATTGCTTAGCTTCTCTACACAATTGCTACGACACTGCTCGCGGCTTCAGATTATCAAACAATGCGATCTCGTCGCGACTGATGTGGAAAAATTTGGGGAAATATGAACAATATGACAGTATGACTGATGTGGAAATATGACAATGGGTAACTTTTCGTCGCCTGGGAAGTGCTGCGATCTATTGGTCACGTTTCGAAGCAGTTGAAGCTCCAGTGCAAAGAACTTTATACAAAAATGAATGTTCTATACGTTGTGAGATATTTCGTGGGCCTTTGAAATGTCGTACGCGGGAAGTTTGAAATATATGATCTTTTCTTTTTAAATGCCTTCAAATAGTAACGAAACAGATGTTCGAAACGTGGCGCCGAATTTGAATTAACTTGGCTGCCATGTGACAACACGTCACATGGGCATGTGAAATTGTATGAAAAATACTCATTATCTCAAAATTTGTACGTGACATTATTTTAAGGTCTTACTTTGAAGAACACATTTCATAAGGATAACAAATATCTATTTTCAATATTGATAATGTAGGAAGATATCGAAATGATTTTGAAGTTTTGCAATTATTGAAAATTCAGAAAATCAAAACGAAAATCAAAACTGTGCCATTTTTCTAATTATTTTTTTCTCTATCTGAGAAACATTAATGCAAAAATTCGGAGTATTTTTGAGAAAATTTCGAAAATGCTGAGACTTCATGTTAAGTGCTCCCAAAAATAAAAATAGCCGTTTCCAATTCTCTCGACTTAATATCTCATTACAACACTTTCTCTTTAAGCAGGAAGTACGTAGTTGACGAGATAGTAAAGCTGGTGTGTAGGTACAAAAGACGTCTGTGAAATAACACCGGGTCGCAGACTCCGTGCAAGCGCATGTTGAGGCGCGGAGCGGCGGCATGGCGTTCGCCTGTCAGCCCTTGCAGCCGCTTCGCCGCCAGCCCGAGGCCCAACGCAGCTCCGCACCGCCGTCACTGCCGCCTTTGCATGCGCTGAGGCAATCGCTTGAAACGGACTTTTCGGCACAGACCCGCGCACACACACAACCGTAAGACGTGTTTGGTTCCCGAATTCTCTGTCAGAAATGTCATCTCATTCGACTCAAAATCGTGAATAATTTTGGCATTTGGCTAATAATACTTTAAAGAAAACTTTATTTTCAATAGTAAAGAATATTCTGGGTTATATTGATTTAGTGAACTCAAAGTAATACGAGTATTCCTCATAGCTGGGGGAACATTTCGTATGCTCAGAATTTGTGAATGTCTACTATTTCTTAAATCACGAAGATTCAACTGATGAAACATAACGAATGATTTGTGAATGTCATCTCAAATCTCTATCATCACATCTCAAATTCTTGTCTTTGTTTCTGACAAGCGTTTCCTATCTAGGAAATGTATTTCTACTATTTGTTTGCAATACCCATTAATCATATTTACTGACAAATCGTGATCGAACATTTGATTCCTTATGCTGATTAATGAATATTTGATTTTTATCTTTTTCTGTTCACATTAACTAATTTTCCATTTATTTTTCTGGTTTTTATGTCATCTAGGCTGTTGTTTGAAATGTGTGCTTTCTTCTACGGTTTTCTAAAGAAATTTTCATTAGGTCTGTGCTAGATCGTCCACAATTAATCGCAAGGTCTCGTTAAATTTCGAAACTTAAGGCATATTTCCGCGCAGGTCAGTTTTTCCACCAAAATACAAGTCCTAGAAATTTCGAGAGATTGTCGTCATGAGATGAGTGAGATCGCTGGAGGGGAGAAAATGGTAAATAACGTTAACTGTGTTGAAAATAATAAATATGATAATACCTCTGTAACCAGGAAAATAGTGAATACTATATTTTTTTAGAATTTAGAAATATATGTAATGAAACACTTCATCATTAAGAGATCCCATGACTGAATTTTTGATAAGTTCTTCCGTTTTCGATTTTTATTTGAAATAATTTGCAATTCTTCCTCTTGAAAAAAAATATATTTGCCCTGTGTATGTAAACTCTATGACGTCAAAGAAGCCAGTTGTAAAATGGTCCGGCGTCTAAATAAGTGAGTGCAGTACGCCTACATCAACACTACCTGCGGTCTGTACGCTAGTGCGAGTACATCTTTTATTACTTCAATGTCTTTCAATATTTAGACGCGTAGGTTTCAAAACAAACTGTGGAAGACAGAGGCACGACTTTTTTCAATTGTCATCCTTAGATACAAAATTAAATACTAATATGAGGTTCTTTCTGCGTCTAAGTTTATAACATTTGTATTAGTTTTAGTATTTTGTTTTATAATATGCTTCTAACGTACGTATTTTTACAGTGACAAACTTGTAATATTTCTTGGTATTACAATATTCATCGCCTAATGTTTGCTTTTATGAATAATTCTTACGGTGGTTTGCAGTGTTTGTGAAGTATTGTTGCTTATTTATAATAGTTCTCACACAACAAAAATATATGTTTTTGCGTTGTGATATCAAAGCTGTTTTGACCAAATGAATTTGTCACTTATGGTTCTGGCCTTTTTTCAGATGAAAAGGTTCATATGACACATGAGTAGTTTTATTCAGTGTTTTTTCTGGAATATATTTTTTTCGGCAAATATTTTTTCAGCAAAGAACATGTAAACTGCTCTTGATATACCAATTTTTAAAATCTAAAAATCTAAAAATATATAATGAAAAATACTATGTTGATTTTTATTCTGTCTACAACATAAAACAATAGTATTAAGCTTGAAACTTGAGGGAACATCGAATAGTATTTTTAATTTCCCTTCATTTAAATAAATACATGAAACTGTTTATTTGACAAAAAACTCCAGCATAATGTAAAAACGCAAATGTTAAAGTTTGAGAAACGTAAATTAAACATTTCAATAAAAAATGAAAATTCCCCCGCAAGGACACATTTCATATCAAGTAGTAAAAAAATAAAGCAATCGTATTTGTATTAATGACCAATTAAAAAAGTTATATCATAAAAGTACAGAGTTTCTCAAAATAAATGTTACAAACATCTAGTGCATATTGAGACGACGAAAATGATCACTTATAGCCAATGAACTTGTTGTGAGAAATTATATAATTAAAATATATGTATTAGTACATAAGGAATTTACCCATGACTTGACTGCGTAAGACCGTGATCTGCCGCAAATCTGTGCACAAGGAGTTGCATAAAAACCAGGGGGAAAGACCACTTAAATGAGATTTCCTTCTTTATGTTCATTGGCAAAAATACAACTCATTTTCGACCTCTCTACATTATCTACAAGTTTGTAACATTTTTCTGAGACCTCTGTCTAATTTTGCGGTATATACTTCAATAAAATTGAATTAAGAGATTAAAAGATGGAAAATTCACTCATGGATTACTGGGTTATGATTATGGTATGGTATGGTATGGGTTATGGTATCCCTCGCAAACAAATTGTGGAGCTACTAAATATTAAAGTGTAACATTATCAGATAAACTACCTGGTATATATGATAGAATGGCAATGATTTTACATAATTTAAACGATTTTATGGTGTATTAGTAAATTCTTTATCTTTATGCAGATGTCAGGTATCATTAATGTACGATTTTAATGCCAACACATTTGGTTAATTTGATGCGATTTTATTTACCGTACAAAAGTGAAGGAATATCTCTGTAATCGCCATATTTGGACTTCCTTACAGTAGTTTAGATCCCCTTTAGCTCCTTTTGTGTAGTGCAGGAAACACAACTTCAGTGCGGAGGCTACTCACGCTCTGCTTTTCTGCCCCAGATCCCGGGTAAATTAGTAGTGAAAGAAGAAGCAGGAGATCAAACCTCGACATGGAACAAAGATTGTTTGATTTCTGCAACGTGTAAATTGTTACAAGGAATATACAAATTCATTAATAAATTGTATTGTATCATTTCTTTTCAACGAATGTCTACATATGCTACTGACAACATAACTCGTGACTTGCTTTGTGATGTACACCATTAATTTGGATGGAGAAATGTTTGCGATCCTGTAGTCACTGATTACGCCCCTAAGCCTGCCTGGAGCTCCGCCAGGTGTTCACTGGGTCAACCGGCGGTGACGTCACAATTCCCGATTCAGCCCCGCCCTCCTGCTCCTCCACTGGCCCACCCGCTGCCCGCTGCCCGCTGCCCGCTGCTCGCCCCTGACTCAGCGCCGGCCTTGCGCCTTACGTAAGCTCCGCCTGGGCCGCTGTAGGGCAGGGGTGGCGGGCGCTCTGGCGCAAGCGCAGCGCTGGCTGTGCAGCCCTGGCGGCAGGCATCACGCCCACTCAGCGGCGCAAGGTGCAGGCGTTCAAGTACAACCTGTATACGGACTGTCGGGAAATAGGCCAAGAAACAGGAAACGAAGGGCGCAATAATTGCCAACGTTTCGGATGAAGGTTTAATTTGCATCGGTACCTTCTTGACTCGGGTTATATGCGTGTACGTAGTAAATATTCCCATTCTTTAAGCATGTTTTGGGCAGAAATTGTCCTATAATATTGACGTTGTATTAAAGTTCGTGTCCAAGGTAGTTACCGAGTGAAAATGCGGCGTGAGAGAAGGTCATGTTATAGAACGAAGTTCATTTTAATATCTAAACAAACATATTAGAGATGAACATTATAAACATTATTTGGCATCACTCTAGATCGTTACATCAGTTTGCTTTGATAAAAACAGCATTTCAAATTCTTTAAAGCTTCAAAGTTAATTTAAGTGGAACATCTTAAGCTTTGCAACCTATACAAACCAGCTGTCTCATTACATTAATTGTATGATCTTTCAAGTGTTAATTGCGAAAATTAAAAGACATTTTGTAAGCTTCACACTAATTACTGATATACACTTGCAACACCCACTCATTTTATTTACAAAGGGTAATGACTTATTTCTGAAACTGATCTCATATAATTAGTGATTCTAGGAAATTTTAGCTGTAACATTCACGGGCTGTAAAATCTTGTTTTCTTTGATTACTTTCATTGCAACATGCCGACAGATTCAGCGTTCATTTACATTGTATATTTTCGTTAATCGTTACCATCTGGAAATGTTATTTAATAAAATGAATACTCGTTAATATAGTTAACTTTTTGTTAATATTTCTATAGAATCTTACACTAGCAAACTATATAAAATATATGAGAAAGTGATTGGCCATGAAGAACATCAATTGTACTCCTGATCGAGTCTCTTCTTAATATCAAGCACAGTTCGAATTCAAACTCTACTCGATACTAGAACTCATACAAAAATGAAATTCGATTTTTGTAGTTTAGACCGAAGAGTTAGAAAACGACATCATGATTCCAATAGGAGATTCTATTGTTTTTTTAAATTCATTTTATTATAAGTCGCATTAACAACCGCTTATGTGGACTGGCATTGCAGGCTTTTACATAGATACACGTTCAGTTAGCATTCTACTCAGTTCGGCTACCATTCTCGTGTCATCAGTTTACAAGAGAAGGTCATTCAATCCTGTAGATGTGACAATATGTTTAATGATATTTAACTTCAGATCACAGCTTAACTCTGAACTGAACGTACCTGAAAGTGTATCTGTGTACTAGCCTGTACCGTCAGTCGCTCATCCAACCAAGTTGTTAACGATGTTTTTAACGCGACAAAATAAAATGAATTAAGAAAATATTCTGTGTTAATTAGTGTTGCTTGCAGCGGCAGGAGTAGTCCAACCTCGGGTGTGCAAGTCCACGTATTCTGCATAGTAAGCAAATCCTCAATTTTGAACGAGGCAAGCGAGGCTACGTTTATTAGCGAAGACGAACGTCACATTCATTTGTCGTGCGAAGGCGAGGGAAGTTCATCATCACAGTGGTCGTCTGCCTTCCATAGGATGGCCAGTGGTAGGAGTGATTATGCGAGGTGACTGAAGGACGACGAGTGATTATGGACGGCTTCTGGTCAGATTTGACTAGCGTGGCATGCAAAGACAACCTCTGCACAACATGGTGAAAGCATTGGTGCTTATGCGATCCATGAGCTTCGGCTCCGCATTGTGGGCGCTACTCCACGTCGTGCGACTGGCTGAGTTTAGCTCCAAGCCAGCGCTGCCGTTGTTACCGAGGGTTAGAGTCCCAACAGAGGAAGATCTTCGATTGTAGCGAGGTCGCGAGGTCGAGTTCGACTTCTGTCCGGAGGAGACTTCTGCCGGCCAGCTGCTAGGATCGGATCATATTCTAGTACTAACGGTGGCAGGATTTTCGACAAGAGGCAGAATGATTCCCGCCGCTGACTGGAGAATTCTACCCGTCGGTGGCTGATGAGTAGTTCCATTGTTTCTCCCATCACTATAAGGTGAATGCCGGGGCGGTATCCTAACTTCACGCAACGCGCGCGACATTTCATTCCTCTTTGTGGTCTTATCGTCTGTCCTTACTTACAAACACACACACGCACACACTTGCATGCACACACTGCCACACACGCTGGGAGACGACATGCAGCTTATCCCGGCTGACGCAGTGCCCCGCTGGTGGAAAATACCTGGTGGGGGTTATACCAAGCAAGCTTACGTGTAAGTCGCCGCTGCATCTCACCATCCAGCGGGAGTAGAACACTGCCACCTCCAGGCTTAAAAATCACACAAGCAACAAGCCGGGCAAGCGCTTCCTGGATTTACTTAGCTAGCTTTATAAGCTTACTGAGCTACCTCTTATAAAAACGAAATTAAAATGGTTTGATTTCTTCTAGTTAGATCCTTGTACTTACAAGTGTTCTCACTGTGCCAGGTATATTGTAAGTCTCATTATTCCGAGGTGTTTGAGAAATAAACAAGGTCCGCCCAGGCTAATAAAACTACCCATACCATGAACCACTGATACATGATATTGAAGCCGTTTTGCTATCGTCATGCGACAAAACCACTAAGGCACAGCCCCCGTTTGCTACTTGTCAGGAACACTTCCCGTGAATATTTTCCCTTCCGATGCCATTACGATCATTTATTGAACAACAGACTGATAACAGATAGATATTGATGCAGGAAAATCAAAATTTTTCTCGTAGATTATGGAGAACTTTAAAACAGATTATCATCTTTATTCTTAAGACATGTTGCTCAAGTCCGAAATGTATTTTTGCCGCCTGGTGGCAAAGAGCGTCTTGAACGGAAGCTAATACAATGGTGTTGGTGAAAATCGGCAACACCAAGAAGGAGCCATTCTATTGCAATGAAATTTATTCCACAAATTAAGAATATTACAATTTACAAACGATTCGAATTACAGAACTGTACCTGCATTTTGATCTTGAGTATTTAGTACGGTGTAAAGACGCGGAGCCATCAAAGCCTCTAGACATCGTGGCATGGATTCAAGGAGAGGCTGTATATGCTACTGTGGAACACACTGTACGCGGTGGTCATCTTGCGATGTGGTCACATTGTGTGGTTCAGTGTCCACTCTCCTACATCTTCTTGATCCACACTCTGTTGCAGCACGTCTGTTGTAGCAGCGTAGGACAAACCCGCTTCTCGGAGACCGATCATTCTGCCCCGTTCTAACTCCCTCAGATGCTGATGTTGCGTCCTTTGCCGTCGGCGGGGCATTCCGGCAGTTGCTTGCACGTTTCCGTGTCGCTTGACGGCTCTACATCGACTGCGTGTGGTGTACAAATGATCTGACCAGTCTCAGAAGGAGGGCGCTACTAGGCCAATGTTCTACACCTTTTTTTAAGTGATTCCGACCACTCCTTCTGGGTGTTGCAATATTCACAAACAACGGTGTATTTATTAATTTGTATTGTAGAAGCTCCTATGTTGGTCTCATTTTTATACTTTGGAGATTTTACTTTCATATGTTGTTCAAGAAGACATTGTATCTAACTACTTCACAGAAAGTAGTTTTAGGACTTTTTAGAGTGATGTCTCTTTATTTCTTCTGACGGATTTTCCGGATGTTCTTATTTATTTTAAAAGGTTTCGTTTTATTATAAATTCATTTAGCATAACCTTTTTCATTTTTATAACCCTTAATATATCTAAATCTGCTACGAGACTGTGTGTGAACTGGGCAAACCCATAACCTGTTATCCTCTTTCTGTTTCCTTGGTGTTCATCGAATAAAGGACGTCTTCAATTGAAAAACGCGTGAAATATTATGCTTCACGTGAAAAATTATGGAGAAAAAAAAAGAATTTAGAGAATTAAAATTACATTAACGCTGATTTTTCATTCCTACTATTTTAAATTTTTCGGATTTTTATCGATGGCGCAGTTTTAAGAAACAAATACTGTCTTGTTTTAATTTTTTATTTGGAATATATTATTGTTAACTTAAGCTAAAATTTTACCATACCATCAGTCACCACACTCTCACAAAAATAGGGTGTGTCTTTAAAGCAAACTGTAGTATCATTTAAAACTATTACGTCGTTCAAATGAATGTTTAAATACAGTATAAGATTAACTGACAAGTGCATGTGAAATCACAGGCCGGGCCGCAGCGTGAGCTTGGACTGGGTGGAACTCGTGTAGAGCGTAACCTCTTTGGAACCTCCCCGGCCCCTTGCGGCGCGGTGCGCCCGACGAAGGCACAAGAGACTGGAACAGACTATGTGACGACTGCCGGTGCAGTACAAAGGGTCGCGGAACGCATGCCAAACTTCGCTGAGAACAGACGTCGATATTTTAGTCCCTAATTTTTGCAGCAACATTCCTTTCATTGAGGCAGACCGCTGGTGAAGATTAGCCCTCTCCGCCTGTATCTACTTTTTTTTCCTGTCGGACCCATATCTTTCGTATTTTTCTCTCACAGTCATTCGCTCTTCTCGGCTTACCATTTTCTCTGATTTATTCGTTTTCAGTACTTTTCTTCACACATATCCCATTTTTACATAGCCGTACCACCTATCACAAGTATATTACCTTTCAACTTGTTTAACTTTCAAGCCATCCATGACCCTACGTTTCGAACTTTGTCTCGCTTTGCTGCATTTGATAAAACTCTTTGTATTCCTATAAGCGTAATCATTTCTGTCTTATAGTTTCTTCGGGTACACCCAATTACTCTATACTATGAATTGAATTGAATTGCAGCCTTATTTTACGTGGCGAGACCCGCTCTTCCGTCTGACCACGCAAATTTCGCTTTGCTCCTTTCACCAACTAGCAGAGAAAGGAGGTATTTCTTGGGCGAGAAACTGGCGATTTGAATTTAGCTCAGAGGCGTCATTTAGGCTTGAGGATCTTTTACATGCAAGTAACTAACATGGGACAGCCGGCTTTACTTCCCCTCCGAAGGAAGGCGTACGAAGGATTTTTTCGCCCTCAAAAAATCCACGGCTTGAACCCGTCAGGTTTAAACCCGCCAACGTGGGTACAACAGTCCGGTGCGCTAACCGTTTCACCATCGCCGCCGCGCAATGCGCGAGTGTTGGTCTCCCGTTAACAAAACATTTCGCTCTCCAGTTCTGCACGTTGAAAAATAAGCGAGATATGTTGAAATAATTATAGAAAAATTAAATTGATGAAGCACATTATGAAACTATCTTATATTCACAGACCCCAAATTGTGACAATGCCCCAAATTAGTCGAGGTTATTGGTTCCTCGTGTTGAATGTCACCCAGGCATTAACAGCCGACGCTATCCAAGAGTCCAAGAGTAATGTCATGCAGACGTCTGCCACAGAAGCGACCAACCACGCCCTCGCCATTTGCGTGAGCAGGGGCCTTCCGGAACGACAAGCGCTCGCGGCGGCGGCCGTTGGTACACCCGGGCGGGGGCGGGGGCGTTCCCCGGCGGCCGGCGCCTCACAAATAATCCCCCAACAAGAAACTGCGCGCGTCCAACAGAAGCGTGTTTGGACGCGAGCGGAGAGGGATGGGGCTGTCGAGCACGATCTGAGGAAACGTTTGGAGGAAAGGAAACAAATCCAAGGAAAGTCGTCGAGGTGGAGTGGTAAAGGACATGACTGGGGGAGGGAAGAGGCGGAACGCTGAATGAAGGTTTTGTTTCTACATCAGGTCAAAGTATAATTACTTATTCCGTGTTTAGTGGTCAAAGCGGCTGAGAAAACGCGTCGGTTTCTGCAGAATTCGAACCAGTAATATTAGAAATGCAACTGAGAAATTATGAAAAATACAAGAAAATGTGGATATAAAAATTAACGATCTAATTACAAGAAATACTACGACAATACTATCCTAATAGTAGAATTTCCATAGGCGTAATGGGGTAAACGTAAGGTCAGCAGACGTCTATCTGTAAGTCAGATCAGCTTAACGTGGAAGTATACAAGGTAGTCTATCCTTTTTAGTTGGCATGCAGATTAATATTTGACTAATGGAATTTAACTTCTGGAAAATTAGTAAAGCCGTTCAAACGATGATTGTCAGTACTATCTTATTAGTGCTCTTGTCATTTTACCAATCAGAAATTATTTCTGATTTATAAACAAAATTAATTTATTAGTTTAAACAATTCTTTGATACGCTTTTGGATAAAAAGCTACATTTACTGCCGAAAACCTAAGAGGAGGAGCATCTCTTTGTGGTATTTCATGATCTATTTGATATATAGCCCATTTGCAGTTTTTGTTGCTTACAGATATTTGAAAACTAGTGGCCATCAGCAGCTAAAATGCTGCTGTCAAACGTCTGGAAAATTGTTTTCTGAAGAAGCAAAAATTGGTTGTTCTGAATCGACACACGTCAATGCTGAAGTGTCTTTCTTCGTCATCGCAAGACGCCAGCAATGACGTAATCAGTAACGCACGGAGGATGATACTACAGTTGTGACATTAGGTACGAAAATGGCTTATTAGCGTAATCGAATATTTGCGTTTTTCAGTCAAGATCGAAACTTTTTATGGTCTTTGCATTATTTCCGAGTTCCCGGTTATGTAACAAAAGCGTAGACACCTCTCACATGGCAAGAAGCTACTTATTTTTTATCAATTTATGCGAATATTCGAAATTAGTCATGTAGATAAGGTTTCACACGACTCATATTTCTATACGATTTTGGAAAAACAATTCGCAAACGTACGTTAGATCAAATTGGAGCCAGACAAAAAAGAATACATTTTTATAACGTTCATTTCACTTTAAGAGTTGGTGATCAAGAGGGAAATACATAAGCGATACAAAAGGCAAAGCTGCCTTTCGTTCAATTCAGTCAACTGCCTCGAGAAAACAAAAGGTTCGTCGAGCTATCGCGTCAGACCTCTTCCCTCACGGGTCGAAGAAGAGAGAAAGAAAAGAAGGTTCGCCGCTGTCTTATGAGGGTTGTCCCATGGGTTCTTCGTCGCGCGTCGACCTGCTGGGAAGCGGTCCAGGGCGCGCTCGCCCCCTCCCGCCACCCACGCCACGAGGCTCGCAGGTGGCTTAGGTAAGGGGTTCTCGCGCAGCCTCGACAGAAGCTTCCTCCCGCCCCTCTCCGCCCCATCCCTCATTCCGCGCCGCCCTGCCGCGCGCCCTGCCGGCCCCATGTAAAAATACGCGTGAATCACGAGCCGTGAGGGAAGTGGGGCGCCGCTCAGCGGACGCTAACAAGGCGCGGCTCAAGCTGCTGCAAATCCCAAGCGTAAATGATGGAGGGAGCTTGTTTTTATACCCTTTCCTCTTTCCTGATCAGATGATCTCGGTCCTAGGGTTCGAGTCCCGACGGTGACTGAATTGCCACCGCCAAGATATCTAGGACGGATTCAGCCGCTCTCTGGAGAAGAATTGTAGTAGCCGACTGATGCGAGAGGTACTTTTCCGCGGTTTCTCGAATCCCTAGCCTTCCGACCTTAGGGCATGGACGTAAGTCGTCCGAGCTATTGCACCACAGAGGCAGGCTTTAAGCTGCGGGATTTGCGCTTGTGTGGTGGCCGTACTAGAATAATATAGACCTACCGTTCTAGATGTGACACTCGATTGTTTGTTGGAAGCCTAATACCCCGTGTCGGTAGGGAAGACAATGGGTATGATGACCGGCTTTAAAGAATTCCCACCAGACTGACGGGCGGGTCGCCTTAACATAAAGGAATTCTATGTATTTATGTGGTTCTGTTTTATATGCATTGACGAATTTACACACGGCGTTTTATGCTGTTAGCGATATGGTTCCTGGCGGATGTAGTGGTTGTTTTTCATTTTTTATTGCAAAATGTGGTTAAAAATATAACCACAATGTATCTTATAGCATTATTAAACTTATCAGTCACCATTTTGTAACTGCATAAGTTGCTAACATATAACCAATTATCAGTTTTTTGATATTTGGTAGCTAACATAGGTGAAGAGTATTACACAAGAACAAATGATCTAATATTATACATTATAGATCGAATGAATGATAGCATGTTATGCACCATTGGTAAATGTATCATAGTTAGCTTTATTAGTGCCTTAGTGCTAACAAACACGATTTACAACAACGCTGAACCACTATAGACGTGCCCGTTGTCTTCATCCAAAACACTTAGTTTGTACTAGGACTAGAGAGACTGTGGGATAGTTGGCGAGATCTCAAGCCACTCCCTCTGCCATATCCCGGTTGCTTACCTCAGCCGGTGCAGTGGTCGCCGCAGTGGCCACAACAGCCCCGACGCCTGCTGGCGCGGGCGCCCGAGCTACGTCAAGCACACGATGCGTCCCAGGCGGCAAGGCTGCCCCTCGCAATCACCAAAACATTGCGGATAGTGCCGACAATGGTTTGCGGGAGTGGATATACCTGTGTCGCCAACAAAGGAGATGACGGTGTTATACCTGTTATTCGTATTTCGAATTTCGCCTTAAGATTTTTGTCTCGCTATAATTCGTCCTATGTTCTGCTGCACGGTTCAGGCGTATCACCAATTCATGGTTAATCAGCACCGTCGTTTGCAGATACATTCGTCGTCATATGCGAGAAGACGATAGTCGTTTACTCTGAAACTAATTGTATTTGCCGTTGCTCACTACGCATTTGATTTCCAATAGTGTTCATTGTATTCGACAACGGATTCCTTTGGCACACTCACACGCGGAATATCAGAACGCGCTCAATTTGCGCCTTAGCCAGATATCAGCGTTTCGAAATGTGTAATAATGATTATCATATTTTCTATCGGTCTTTGTGGTATTCGTGGTGTGCGGGTAAAAATGTTTGGCATGTGATAATGTTATGTTAGGACATACTTTATTTTAAGGACTTTAAGACGCACTTTTTTCTTCGATAAGTTGCTTCCAAAATTCCGGCACGTCTTATACTCGAAATTACGGTCTACGGTGCCAGTGAACGTGAATTGAAAGTTATCTGTGTAATCGGTAAGAGTACAGTATTTTTGTTAGTAGCTAGTTTCGCAATGGAAAAATGTATTCGTATGATGTAAGGTAAGAAATTGAAAAACGTTATTTTAAAAATGCTTGAAAATTGAGGTACTATAGTCCGTATATGCGGTACATCTCACTGGGAAGAG